>PVHT021183530.1:14261448-14415144 GCA_004024745.2 Catagonus wagneri | reverse complement strand
AACACCATCATAGTGGGGGACTTTAACACCCCACTTACAGCAATGGACAGGTCATCCAAGCAGAAAATCAATAAGGAAACACAGGCCCTGAATGAAGCATTAGATCAGATGGACTTAATAGATATTTATAGGACATTCCATCCAAAAGCAACAGAATACACATTCTTCTCAAGTGCGCATGGAACATTCTCTAAGATTGATCACATCCTGGGTTACAAATCAAGCCTCAGTAACATTATGAAAATTGAAATAATTTCAAGCATCTTCTCTGATCATAATGCTATACAACTGGAAATCAACAACAAGAAAAAAAAAGGCAAAAAATACAAATACGTGGAGACTAAATAACATGCTACTAAATAACCAATGGATCACAGAAGAAATCAAAGAGGAAATTAAAAAATACCTAGAAGCAAATGACAACAAAGACACGACACTCCAAAACCTCTGGGATGCAGCAAGAGCAGTTCTAAGAGGGAGGTTTATAGCAATACAAGCCTACCTCAGGAAACTAGAAAAAGCTCAAATAAACAACCTAACTTTACATCTAAAGCAGCTAGAGAGGGAAGAACTGACAAGGCCTAAAGTTAGTAGAAGAAAAGAAATCATCAAGATCAGAGCAGAAATCAATGAAATAGAAACAAAGAAAACCATAGAAAAGATCAATGAGACTAAAAGCTGGTTCTTTGAAAAGATCAACAAAATTGATAAACCCTTAGCCAGACTTATCAAGAAAAAAAGAGAGAGGACACAAATCAATAAAATTAGAAATGAGAAAGGAGAAGTAACAACGGACATCACAGAAATACAAAGGATCATAAGAGACTACTATATGCAACTATATGGCAATAAAATGGAAAACCTAGAAGAAATGGACACATTCTTAGAAAAGTACAATTTCCCAAGACTAAACCAAGATGGAATAGAAAATATGAATAGACCAATCACAAGCTCTGAAATTGAAACTGTGCTTAAAAAGCTTCCAAAAAACAAAAGTCCAGGACCAGATGGTTTCACAGGTGAATTCTATCAAACATTTAGAGAAGAGCTAACACCTATCCTTCTGAAACTCTTCCAAAAAATTGCAGAAGAGAGGACACACCCAAACTCACTCAATGATACCATACCAGACAAAGATACCACAAAAAAGAAAATTACAGGCCAATCTCACTGATGAACATAGATGAAAAATTCTCAACAAAATACTAGCCAACCGAATCCAACAATACATTAAAAGGATTGTACACCACGATCAAGTGGGATTTATCCCAGGGATGCAAGGATTCTTCAATATCCGCAAATCAATCAGTGTGATACACCACGTTAACAAACTGAAGAATAAAAACCATATGATCCTCTCCATACATGCAGAAAAAGCCTTTGACCAAATCCAACACCCATTTCTGATAAAAACGCTTCAGAAAGTGGGCATAGGGGGAACCTACCTCAACATAATCAAGGCCATCTATGACAAACCCAGAGTTCACATCATTCTCAATGGTGAAAAGCTGAAAGAATTCCTGCTGAGATCAGGGATGTCCACTCTCGCCACTACTATTCAACATAGTTCTGGAAGTCCTAGCTACAGCAATCAGAGAAGAAAAAGAAATAAAAGGAATCCTAATTGGGAAGGAAGAAGTCAAATTATCACTTTTTGCAGATAACACGATACTATACCTAGAGAATTCTAAAGTCTCTACCAGAAAACTATTAGAGCTCATCAATGAATCTGGCAAATTTGCAGGATACAAAATTAATACACAGAAATCAACTGCATTTCTATATACAAACAATGAAAGATCAGAAAGAGAAATTAGGGAAGCAATCCCGTTTACCATCACATCAAAAAGAATCAAATACTTGGGAATAAACCTGCCTAAAGAGACAAAAGACCTGTACTCTGAAAATTATAAGGCGCTGATGAAAGAAATCAAGGATGAACATGAACAGATGGAAAGACATACCATGCTCTTGGATTGGAAGAGTCAATATTATCAAACTGACTATACTACTCAAGGCAATCTACACATTCAATGCAATCCCTATCAAATTACCAATGACATTTTTCAAAGAACTAGAACAAAATAGTTTAAAGTTTGTCTGGAAACACAAAAAACCCAGAATAGCAAAAGACACCCTGAAAAAGAAAAATGGAGCTGGAGGAATCAGGCCCCCTGACTTCAGACTCTACTACAAAGCTAGTCATCAAAACCTTATGACTGGCACAAAGACAGAAACAGAGATCAGTGGAACAGGATAGAAAGCCCAGAATTAAGCCCACGCATCTATAGTCAACTAATCTATGACAAAGGAGCCAAGAATATACATTGGACAAAAGACAGCCTCTTCAATAAGTGGTGCTGGGAAAACTGGAAAGCTACATGTAAAAAAATGAAACTAGAACACTTCCTAACACCATGCACAAAAATAAACTCAAAATGGATTAAAGATCTAGATATAAGACCAGATACTATAAAACTCTTAGAGGAAAACATAGGCCAAACACTCTCTGCCATAAATGATAGCAACATCTTCTCAGATCCATCTGTCAGAGTAAGGACAATAAAAAGAGAAATAAACAAATGGGACTTAATTAAACTTCAAAGTTTCTGCACAGAAAAGGAAACCCTAAACAAAACGAAAAGACAACCCACAGAATGGGAGAAAATATTTGCAAATGAATCAACTGACAAGGGATTAATTTCCAAAATTTACAAACAGCTCCTACAGCTCAACACCAAAGAAACAAACAACCCCATCCAAAAATGGGCAGAGGATCTAGGCAGACAGTTCTCCAAAGAAGACATGCAGATGGCAAATAAACACATGAAAAGATGTTCAACATTGCTCCTCATTAGAGAAATGCAACTCAAAACCACCATGAGATACCACCTTACAGCAGCCAAAATGGCCATCATCAAAAAGTCTACAAACAATAAGTGCTGGAGAGGGTGTGGAGAAAAAGGATCCCTATTACACTGTTGGTGGGAATGCAAATTGGTGCAGTCACTGTGGAAAACAGTATGGAGATTCCTCAGAAAAGTCAAAATAGAATTACCATTTGATCCAGCAATCCACTCCTGGGCATCTATCCAGAGGAAACCAGGACTTGAAAAGACACCTGTACTCCAGTGTTCATTGCAGCACTCTATGCAACAGCCAGGTCATGGAAACAACCTAAATGCCCATCTACAGAAGAGTGGATAGGGAAGATATGGTACATACACACAATGGAATGTTACTCAGCCATTAAAAGGAACGAATTATCAACATTTATAACAACATGGATGGACTTAGCAATTATCATGCGAAGTGAAACTAGTCAGACAATTAGACAGCAACACCCAATGCTACCGCTTACAGGTGGAAACTAAAAAGACACAATGAACCTTTTTACAGAACAGACAATGACTCAAGACCTTGGAAAACCTTGGTTTTTCAAATAAGATAATCTGGGGGGTGGAGGGATGCACCGGGGGTTTGGGATACAAAATCTGTAAAATTGACTTGTGATGATTTATGTACACCTATAATTGAAATAAAATCCATTAAGAAAAAAAAATAACTTGAGACAAATGACAATGAAAACACAACCATACAAAATCTATGGGGTACACAAAATGCAGACTTAAGAGGGAAGTTTATGGTCATGCAGGCCTCCCTCAAAAAACAAGAAAAATCTCAAATAAACATCCTAACCTAAAATAACTAGAAAAAGAAGAACAAACAAAATCTAAAGTCAACAGAAGTAAGGAAATAATAAAGATCAGAGAGGTAATAAATAAAATAGAGATAAAAAATAGAAAAAATTAAACCAAGAACTGGTTCTTCGATAGGGTAGACAAAATTGACAAACCTCTGGCCAGGCTAACCAAGAAGTTAAGAGAGAGAACCCAAATAAACAAAATAAGAAATGAGAGAGGAGAAATCTCAACACATATTGCAGAAATGCAAAAAAAATAAAAATAAAAGAATACTATGAACAATTATATGGCAACAAATTGGACAACCCAGATGAAATGGATAACTTTCTTGAAACATACATTACACCAAAACTGAGTCAAGAAGAAACAGATAATTTGAACAGATTGATCACTAGAAGTAAAACAGAATCTGTAATTTTAAAAAACTCCCTGAAAACAAAAGTCCAGGACAGGATGACTTCACAGGTGAATTCTACCAAACATGCAAAGCAGAACATACATCATTCCTTCTCAAACTCTTCCAAAAGACTGAAGAGGGGGGAACACTACCAAAGTCATTCTATGAGGCCACCATCACCCTGATATCAAAACCAGACAAAGATATCACCAAAAAAGAAAATTACAGGCCATAACACTGATTAACATGATGCAAAAATCCTCAACAAAATATTAGCAAAATGAATCCTACAATGCATAAAAAATATATACCACAACCGAGTGGGATTTATCCCAGGGTCATAAGAATGGTTCAATATATGCAAATCAATCCATGTGATGCATCACATCAACAAAAGACAAGGAAAAAACCACTTTGACATTATTATCTCAATAGCTGTACATTTGATAAAATTCAACATCCATTCATGATAAGAACCCTTACCAAAGTGTATACAGAAGGAACATATTTCAACATAATAAAAGCTATTTATGACAGACCCACAGCCAGCAAACACCCAGTGATGAAATGCTGAAAGCCTTACAGCTAAATTTTGGAACAAGATAAGGATGCTCACTCTCACCACTCCAACATAGTAGTGGAAGTCCTAGGCACAGTAATTAGACAAGGAAAAAAAAAAAATAAGAGTTCCAAATTGGAAGAGAAGAGGTAAACTTATCACGATACGCAGATGACATGATACTGTATAAAGAATCTACACAAAACTACTAGAACTGATAAACGAGTTCAGAAAAGTAGCAGGATATAAGATTAACATATAGAAATCTGTTGCATTTATTCACACTAACAATGAAATATCAGAAAGGGAAAATTAAAAAATCTATTTTCAAATCTCATTTGAAAATACTTAGGAATAAACCTAACCAAGGAGGTGAGAAACGTACACACTGAGAACTATAAAACATTGATAAAGGAAGTTACAGAAGATTCAAAGAACTGGAAGGATATCCCATGTTCTGGATTGGAAGAATCAATATTGTTTAAAATGCCCACACTACCCAAAGCAACCTACAGATTCAATGCAATCCCTATCAAATTACCCATGACATTTTTCACAGAACTAGAACAAATAATCCAAAAATTTATATGGAACCATAAAAGACTCAGAATTGACAAAGAAATCCTGAGGAAACAAAACAAAGTAGGAGGCAGACTTCAGAGAACACTACAAAGCTACAGTAATCAAAACAACATGGTATAGGCAGAAAAGCAGACATATGGATCAATGAAACAGAATAGCCAAGAAATAAACCCACACTCCCAAGATCGATTAGTCACTGATAAAGCTGGTAAGAATATGCAATAGAGAAAAGACAGTCTTTTTAGCAAGTGGTATTGGGAAAGATGGACAGCTGCATGCAAATCAGTGAAGTTAAAACATATCCTCACACCATATACAAAAATAAACTCAAATGGCCAAAATAATTCTCTAACAAAAATCATACCAATGTTTGCTTAGGTCAGTCTCCCAAGCAATAGAAATAAAAGCAAAAATAAACAAGTAGGACCTAACCAAACCTATAAGATTTTCCATAGCACAGGAGACCATAAACAAAATGAAAAGATAGCCTAAGGACTGGGAGAAGATATTTGCAAACAATGTGACCAACAAGGGATTCATTTCCAAAATGTACAAACAACTCATACAATGCAACAGCAAAAACAAACAACCCAATCAAAAAATGGGCAGATGATCTTAATAGACATTTTGCCAAAGACATATAGATGTCCAATAGGTACATGAAAAGTTCAACAATGCTAATTATTAGAGAAATACAAATAAAATCTACAGTGAGGTATCACCTCATACCAGTCAGAATGCCCACTATTAAAGTCTACAAATAACAAATGCTAGAGAGGGTGTGGAGAAGAGGGAATCTTCCTATATCGTCAGTGGGAATTTAAATTAGTACAATCGCTATGAAGAACAGTAATGAAATTCCTTTAGAAACTAAAAATAAAGTTGTCACATGGCCCAGCAACCCTACTCCTGGGCATATATCTGGAGAAAATTCTAATTTGGTATATGCACACCAATATTCATAGCAGCACTATTAACAACAGTCAAGACATGGAAGCAACCTAAATATCCATCAACAGAGGATTTGATAAAGAAGACGTGAGATACATCTATATCCACACATGCAATGGAATACTACTAGTCATAAAAAATTAAATAATGCCATTTGCAGCAACATGGATGGGCCTAGACTTAATCATACTAAGTGAAAGAAGTTGAACAGAGAAAGACAAACATCATAGGATATCACTTACATGTGGACTCTAAAATATGATCTAAATGAACTTATTTATAAAACAGAGAGAGACTCACAGATATAGAACAAATTTATGGTTCCCAGAGGATAAAGTGGGGGAGGGATGAATTAAGAGTTTGGGATTAGCAGATGCAAACTACTATATATAAAATTGATAAACAGTAAGATTCTACTGTATAGCACAGGGAACTATATTATAAATCATTTTTGTATACACCAGAAACTAATACATTATAAATCAACTATACTTTAATTATAAAAATTAGTAAATTGTTTAAAAATTAGAAAGAAGAAAAACTGTCATTATTCCAATATGATATGATCATTAATATAGAAAACCTAATAATACTGTCAAATATTTAAATTAAATAAGAGTTGAGCAATGTTGTTGGATGTAAGATCACTATATAAAATTAACTTCATTCTCATACTCAGCAGCAAACAGGAAGTATATAATTTTTAAAAAGATATGATTTAGGAGTTCTCACTGTGTTGCAGTAGGTTAAGAATCTGACTGCAGTGGCTTGAGTCACTGCAGAGGCGTGGATTTGATCCCCAGCCTGGCCCAGTGAGTAAAAGATTCGGCATTGCTTTAGCTGCAGTGTAGGTCACAGTTGTGGCTTGGATTGAATCCCCAGCCTGGGAACTTCCGTATGCTTTGGGTGCAGCCATAAAGAAAAAAATATATAATTTACAATAGCAACAAAAAATACAAAGTACTCAAGAATAACTATAGAAAATATGGAAGAAATGATAAAAATGTATTGAGAACAAACGAATGGTGAGAAACAGTGTAGTCAAAATTAATTTATACATCCAATGGAATGCCAAAAAAGATTACAACAAGTGTGTGTGTGTGTGTGTGTGTGTGTGTGTGTGTGTGTGTGTGTGTTAATGGTGAAAGGACAAGTCTAAAATCTAAATGGCAGAATAGGAAGCCAAGAATAGCCAAAGCTGGGTTTCACTTCAGGTAGTACAGCTGGTACATTTCATAAATCAGGCCCCCCTGCTACAAAACAGATTCTGAATAATTCATGGTTCTTGATGCATTGCTGACCTTGCAGAAAACAGACGAGCTCTCTAAAGATCTTATTTCCACTAATTTCCCCAAGTTAAGGATCAACTTGTGAACCAAAACTGGAGCTGGGAAGTGTGATCAGTAAGCCATGTAGGAACAGGGCTATCTTGAGGGTAAACATTCCTTGGGCAGGAGTAAGAAAGGGGAGCAGAGACTTCTGGATTAAGTTCAGAGCCTCGAAAGAGATCAAAGTGGCCCTAGGTGTACAGACCTTACTGGCTTCCAGCAGAGGCAGAACTGAATTGTTCTTGGAGGAAATGGTTTTCTATTTAGATGCATAGGATTCCTACACGTTGAAATTAAGTAAATATGAGTTCTCAACCAGAAACCATCCCGTATGTGAGGACATGAGCCACCCATCCACAGAAAGAGTAAGAAACAATAAGCAACAGATTTAGATGCCCGAGGATATTGGACTCTAATGCAATATGCAGAAATTGGAATTAAGTATGGAGTATAGAATAACTATGAATAAAATATTCAGGGAAATATTTTAAAATGGAAGCACAAAGACGAACAAAGAACAGAGAAGACCCGGAATGAACAGGCAGATCTAAAAATAATTTTTAATGTTTCAACATATTCTTTCAGTTTTGAAGATAGGTTAAAGTGGAGGTGAGATTCATTTCAAGTATGAGCCAACCAGACAGGGGCCAGGCATGATGTGGCCCCAGCAGAGGTCCCAGCTTCAGGGAAGGCTCAGGGCAGAGGGAGTGATGGAGAGATATCAAACATGTGACCACTCATGCGAGGGAACAGCAACATTACTTTGGGGTGAGTTTATAGGTTTAAGTTCTTACCAACTACCAAGACTTACCATAAAACTAAAGTAATTAAGACAGTGTGGTTCTGACACATTCTTTTATCTAAACCAAATTGCCCAGAAAAGATGCAAAGAAGTATTAAAACTTGATGTGTGACAGCTGAGACAAGGTAGACTTTTGTGGAAAGAATGGATTTTCAATAACCAGTGCTAAATTAATTGGCTATTCATTCATCATACTCAAAAATCAATGCCAGGAGTTCCTTGGTGGCTCAGCAAGTCAGGATCTGGTGTAGTCACTGCTGTGGCTTGGGTTCCTGCTGTGGCAGGGGTCCTCTGTCATGGCCCAGGAACTTCCAAGAGCACAGCCCCCAAACTGATGCCAGTTGGGTTAAGGACATAAATGTGAAAGGAAAAATTAAGTAAAATAAATATATGAGAATATATTTAGGTCCTCAAAATAGAAATGGCTTTCTAAAACAAGACATAAAAGTAAACCTTGTACAAATCAATAAAAAAGACAACCAATAGAAAACATGCAATAGACATGGAAGGCAATTCTCAAAAAAGGAAGCATGAATGATGAATATCTAAAAAGATGATCAATTTCAGTAATAGCTGAAAAATCCAAAGTGAGATGATAAGATAACTTTGGTACACTTGTTGGATTGACAAATTCCATAAACACTAACGACAAGTGCTGGACAAGTAGGTCGATGAGGACTCTTGAATAAATGCCAAGTAACATAAAAACAGATGACAGGGAAAAGAAAACGCAGATAACAAAATCTTTAACCAATATTCCAGGCAAGAGAAGTTTTCTTGGCCATGATCAGTTTGGAGTGTTTCATCTGCAACTTTAAAACAAATGCTTTGAAAAACAGTGAAACATCGGAGGCCAGTGTTTTGTCACTGGCTCCTGGAGCTGAAGTTGGGACAGAAAGCCAAGGTAGTGTGAAGCTGCTGCCCACGGACAAGCCATAAGACACAGTCAAGATTTGTAAAATGAGAGTCTGTCATACCTACATGATGGTGGTGGAAGTTTGGCTTATTCTTTTAGCATATTCAGTTTTGAAAAGATCTCAGGGCCAGGCAAATTCTTCTGCCCAGTGCAGTGCCCGCAAGGTCACACGGGGACTGGGATGCCCATGAGAGCTGGGCCAGGCACCTGGGTGTGGGATCAGCATCCCCATGGCTCCTGGAAAACCCCAGGGCAGGGGCAGACAGCTGGAGGAATGGACTGCTGTCGAGGTGAGAAGGAGCATGTGTGACCCTCTGAATAAGGGAGAGGGAAGGGCAGGGCTAACCCCATGAGAAACCAACTGCACCATCTACACAGAGACCAGTACAGAAGCCCCTGAGGAGTCAACCTGATCTCGGGACAGCGCAGCAGACCCGCCCTCAACAGAACAAGGCTGCTTCCCTTATCCCTTCACCTGCCAGTGCTGGAGGGACCCAGAGGGATGAGTTGGATATGTCTCAGACCTCAGCCCACAGATGCTGGGGCAGAAGAATAAAAAGGAAGCACAGCCCCCTAGCCCCCACCCCCACAAACAGGAAGAGGGAAGCTTTCAATGGGACAAAACTCCATATCCCTCTTGGATGTGACTAGAAGGTTAGAGGAACTGCCCAAGAAGCATCACTTAGGGCAGGAGATCCCACCAGCACCTTGGGGGCTGGATGCTTAAGGGCTCAGTCACTGGGAGGACCTCTGCCCGGGGTCACAGGAACACCCATGGGGGGCAGGCTTAGAGGCTAAGTGGTCCCTACCAAGTGCTTCAAGTGGTCCAACTTCAAATAACAATGCTCTGAGAGCATTCAAATAACAATGCTCTTTGTTTCCATGTGGATTGATTTACTAGAAAAATTTTAAAAAAGAAAAAAAGCCCAACAACTTTGCAACTTTAGACATTATATTGGAAAGCCATTTAGAATGTTTGTGTGTGTGCTGAAACATTTTTTTATTTTACTCTTGTATATATATCCACATTTATTGATGTATTTAATTCATTTACACTATTGTGCTAGTTTCACATGTACGGCAAAGTGATTCAGTTATACGTGTTCTTTTTCAGATTCTTTTCCCATGTAGATTAACACAAGATATTGAGTATAGTTCCCTATGCTATACAGATAACCCTTGCTGGTTATCTATTTTATATAGAGTAGTGTATATACTAATCCTGAATTCTTAATTTATCCCTCCCCCATCCTCTTTGGTTACAATAAATTTATTTTCTATGTCCCTGGGTCTATTTCTGTTTTGCACATAAGGTTATTTGTATCATTTTTTTTTTTTTTTAAGATTCCACATACTTGTCTGCTATAACCATGAATGCTAAGGTCTAGAAGCCAGCCCTGACCAAGATGCACAAGGAGGCCCTGCGAGCGGGGCTGCTGGGCACAATTCCATGAACCTTGGTTGACTTCAATTATTGGGCTTCATCTCTTAACTGCAAAATAACTCCCCAAGGACATAAAGAGCAGGGGAGTGTTTTCACTCAAGAAAAAACCCTTAATGTACCTCTTTTGCCTAGAAATTGAGGGCCAATTAGATTTGAGCCCGCTTAAAAGAAAATCTCAGCCTTGAAGGAATCAATTAGTTGGCCCTATAAATCCACACAGCCACAAGGCCAGGGAACAATCTGGATGCTGGGAATTAGATCCAAACAACAAATGACTGCCCCATCACCATATAATCATTTATTTAGCTTTGATTATGAAAGACGTAATTGTTAGAGTCATCTATCTGGGTTAGCATCATATTAATCCAGCATCCACTTGGAATTTCTGTCCTTTAATTCCAGGGAGAATGGCTACTCAGTCATCTGAAGGGAATCCATCTGGACAGAGGGAGGCCAGCCAGTGAGGACCCTGTGGGAGAGGAGGACCTGGACAGCAGTAACTATACAGGGTCCACGTCCCCTGGGGAGGGGCAATGCCATCTCACCTGGCACAGGCCAGCGGGGACGATGGAGGAAGACAATGAATAGGCGCCCCCTTACAGAGGACAGTGAGCAAAGTCCGGGGCGAATGGGAGGAAGAGGAGCAGCAGAGAGCATAACAAGAACACAGGGTCCTACTCTTGTCACAGCAATGCCATCAGTGGAGCAAAAATCCCAGTGTCACCCTTGGTTCCACACGTTCTGCACACCCCACGTCCAAACCCTCCATGGTGTCTGTCAGTGCAGCCACCAAGCTTACCCGGGATCTGCCTCTGCCCTGCCTTGGACTGGGCGGTGGCCTCCCCAGTCCCGACTGCCTGCCACTGCCCACTGGCAGCGCTCGCCCCAAGAGCTGCCAGAGTCCCTGTTTCCTATCCCTTCCAGTTTAAAGGGATGTCCATGGCAGCTGGATCAAACCTCTGATCCTCCCCTAGCCGGCTACTCCCTCCTACCCCCTTCCTGCCTGGCCACCAGGGCACCGCCCTCCCATTCTCTCTGCAAACCAGCTCGCAGGCTTGGGCAAGTGGCTACTTGAGCACAGCCAGGAAGGCGGCAGCGCAGGAGGGTCCAGGAGGACGCCTGATGCCAGGACTGCTGTAGACCAACCCTGGGGTTATCTGCAAGCTCATTACCAGGCATCAATCCCATGCAGCCCCTCCGCCTCCATGTGACGGGCGATAAAGATGGCACCAAAGCCACTGCGCCCAAATCTTCCTGATTCTCTTTCCATCACTTCCTGCTCACACGCCACAAAAGATCCCTGGACAGAAAGCCTCCAGCCCCTTTCTCTTCTTCCTGGGTATGTGGCTTTGAGAGTCTCTTCATTGCTCTGGAACCTGATATTCTCATCTGTGAGGCAGGGACTGGCCTTGATCTGAGACTGAAGTACATAAGGGCTGGCAAAGGGAACCTTCCGGGAGAGCTTCTGCCAGGGGTGTGCAGAGCTGTATGTCACGTCCAGTTAGCTCATTACTGGGAAGTTCTGGAACACAGCAGAGGAAGTCACCAGCCTCAGAGAAGGTTGGGTACCATTCCTTCTGCTGTCTTCTATGACTGGTTATTACACATGCTTTTATTTCAGTCAACTCAGACATGCATCCGTAATGCTCATCCCTGGGGACCAGCATGGCCAAAATAAGGAGGTTATTTAGCTGCAAACATTATGAAGCATTTTCAGGTACTTAACAGTTGTAATAACTATCTGTATTTATATTAATTATTTTCAAATGTTAACTCAATCACTTTAAAATATTTCTTACACTCTCTCTCCTTAGCAAGTGCATAAGCAATTGATTATAAATATTTATAAGTGAAAAATCTACAGTTAAAATTACTTCCTTTTTTTTTTTATTGGCAGCCCCATGGCATAGGCGTTTTGGGCCAGAGATCAGATCTGAGCTGCAATTGCTTCAGGTGCAGCACCATGGGATCCTTAATCTGGGGATCAAACCTGCAGCCCAGTGCTCCAGAGACACTGCTGACCCCGTTACGCCACATCGGGAACTCTAAAATTACACTCTTGATAGCCAAAAAAATGAAGGAAAAGAAAAGAAAAAGAAAATGCTCCACACATTTTGATATAAACAGGAATATCTAATATTAAAAAAATGTAGCAGACCTTAGTTCAAGCATGATTTCTTTTTTTTTGGTCTTTTGTTGTTTTAGGGCTGCACCCACGGCATGTGGAGGTTACCAAGCTAGGGGTCTAATCAGAGCTGCAGCCGTTGGCCTACGCCATAGCCACAGCAATGTGGGATCCAAGCCGTGTCTGCAACCTACACCACAGCTCACGGCAACGCCGGATCCTTAACCCACTGAGCAAGGCCAGGGATCGAACCCGCAACCTCATGGTTCTCAGTTGGAGTCATTTCCACTGAGCCACAACGGGAACGCCTCAAGAATGATTTTGAAAGGAAAAAGAAGACAATTGCAAAACTTGAAGCAAAACTTGCAAATGAGGACTCCAGACTGCTCTTCCCACAATAAAAGTTATCTACAGGGCTAACTTGCTTACAGATATTGCTCCAAGTTTTGGGATGTGTCCTCCCTCACTAGGCAGTCGATGTCCAAGGGTCAAACATCACTGTGGGTCAATGTCACTTTAGTATCCTCTTCTTTCATTTATCAAAAGCAACAATTTATCCCTTAAATGACAGAGTGGAACTGAAAGCAACTTTACTGACATTTTACTCAGCAGGCAAGGAATGGAAAATTCCCCTTTCCCAGGAGTCTGGGAACTGGAACATCTGATACTGGAAACATCTAATACTGGAGCCAGAGTTTAACTACCACTTGTAAAGCAAGGACTTTTCTTCACAGGGTAGTTCATGGGCAGAACCCATAGCATGCTGCAGCCCTTCACTTGGCCTGCTTGGTAAAGGGAATTTATGCATCACAAAAGTTCTGTTCAAGGAGTATTATCATATACATAATACATGAATTTGTGGTTTAGCGATTTTCTAAGAATTTTTTAAAGACACTAAAAAAAACCACATTTGAGTATAATCGAATTTTTGGTAATTCAGAAGGTAACCACTTTCTTGCTGGGCTTATTAATCTTGTTCCAAGCATGTGTGTTCGCTGGCCTATGGCTAAGTCACAGTTCTGGGAACTGTTTCATATCACTGTGCCTCATATCACAGCTTTGGGAAGCGGTTTCATATCACCGTGCCTCAGTGTTTTCATCTGTAAAATGGGAATAATAATGCTTACCTCTCATAGAGTTGTGAAGGTGAAATTAGTTCATAATTGTGAAGGGCTTAAGCAATGCCTAGTACACTGCAAGGTTCAATAAACATCACCTATGATCATTATGTATGGCTAATCACTTGAGTACCTATTAAAAACACAGAGACCAGAGTAAGAATCCAGCAGAAGGTATTCCTCACAAATGCTTACATAGCACTAGGAGTGATCAGATGCCCCCTCCAGAATGCCCTTTTGTGGTCTAAACAGATTCTACATGGTTGCTCCTATCTTTCAACTGTTGGGAGAAAAGAATTCTGATGTGTGCCTACCTTTTTCTGTTCTGCTATTTTCTGCCTCCTGGAGGTTCTGTCAGGCTGCCACTTTTTGTTTTTTTGTTTGCTTTTCTTTGTTGGCTGCCCTGCCAAAAAGAACATGGAGTTCTCAGGCCAGGGATCGGATCTGAGCCAAAGTTGTGACCTAGGCCGCAGGTGCAGCAAGGCCAGATCTTTTACTAATGCTGGGCCGAGGACTGAACCTGCGTCCTGGTGCTGCAGATATTCTGCCAATCCCGTTCAGCTGCCTCTTGTTTTGATACTGTCTGCCCATCAGAGGTTAAATGTGAGTGAGTAAAGCCCAGGCACATTAAGTATGAAGTGAAAAAGAATGAAGAGACACTTGTAGGAAATACTGATTAACACACAGAAAACATTTAAACAATCTAATTAGGCTTTGGCCTCCTGGGGACTTGGATACAATTTATAATAAGAAGTAACATTTCTGATATCAATTTATTGGGTATGATAGCATTTCTTGAAACGTAAAAGCATGTTTCTTTGGCTCATGCTGCCCAGACTAGCCAGTTTTCCTTAAATCCCCTCTAGACTCTGTTGAAAGATAAATGAAAGAACACTTGAGTGTTCAAGGGTTTTGAACATACAAATGTTTGAGGTGGGCAGAGCCAAGCCACAAGTGGCTTCCCTGGGGCAGGTGAAGTGGGGAGCAGATTCTTAGGAGGCTTAGTGATTAACAGGAAGGAATAAAGGAGAAAAATCAGTCATTCTGTGTCAGAGCAAGGGGTGGCCATTCCCAAGATGGGAGGACTGCAGGGGGTGCCGAATTGCTTGGAGTTGGAGCGGGGCGGTGAGGAAGAGCTCAGTTCAAGTCCATTGAGTCAGAGGATGAGGGCTCCCTGCACGGAGGCAGCAGCCAAGCATGGGCTGGAATCCTGGATTGGGGAGCAGCCAGCATGGAGGTGGGCACGATGGTGGGGAGGCAGGTGAGCTGCCCAGGGAGGGTGTGCTTGGTAAGGAGAGATGAGGGTCTGGATTAGAATCTAGAATCAGATCCTAATTCTGGAGGAGGCATAGGAGTCTATAAAGAAGATCAACTTGAGAATACTCAGAGAGAAGGAAACCCAGAGCAGCGGGAGTATAAAGGGACACATCCATCTCTGCAGATGGAGGTTTTCACATATCTGTGCCCACACATCCACCAGTTAGTGAGGACAAAGAGCCAAACCCCACACAAGGTCTAGCAGACATGTACTAGAACCTGTACTAACAAGCTATGTGGGACTTTTACCAAAACTTGCTTACAATTGCATACACAAAGCAAAACTCAGCAAACCAACACCAAAGATGCGGGCACATCAGGTTACCTGATGACAGTGCAATACATGTTGGCTACAAACGATGGGAAGACAACCAAGCAAACCCTCTCTACACCTGCAAATTCAAAGCACACTGTGAAATACCTCAGGGACTGAAAAATAAATCATAAGGAAAATAAGAGAATTCTCAGAAGCAAATGAAGCATGATCAGACATCAGAAAGTGGGGTATGCAATTAGAGAGACACATAACATCGTCCAGCTTTCAGGAAAAAAGATTGAAATGACAAAGCACTCAGCTTGAGAAGTGAGAAAAAGAAAAAGGAATATGGAAGGAAGGAATACACGGAGATGAGAGCAGAAATTAATGAAATTAAAAAAAAAAAGACAACATGAAAGAATCAAAAAATCCACAGCTTGTTCTTTGGGGGAAAAACATAATAAAATAGACAAGTTTCTGGAAAGGCCAAATAACAGAAAGAAAAGGAATAAACCAGAAACAAAAGAAATTGAAAGAGACATAATTAATTTCTTCATGTCAAAGAATTTGAAAACTTTAATAAAATGGGCCATTTTTCCAGAAAAAAAGTATGCTAAACCCTACCTCATCAATGCAAACTATTGCCTTTGGAATGGATAAGCAATGAGATCCTGCTGTATAGCACTGGGAACTGTATCTAATCACTTATGATGGAGCATGATAATGTGAGAAAAAAGAATGTACATATGTATGTGTGACTGGGTCACCTTGCTATGCAATAGAAAACTGACCAAACACTGTAAACCAGCTATAATGGAAAAAAATAAAAATCATTATGATAAAAACAAATAAAAAATTAAAAAAAGAAGAGGAAGATGATATAAGTAATGATTAAAAATCCTTAATAAAAGATAAGCAGATTTTCACAATCGGATGAAAACACTGTGTCTTTTATCCCAAAAATGTAAGAATGGTTCCATAGGAGAAATTAATGAATGTCACTTACTAGAGTAACAGTACAAAGTTGTTATTGTGGATGTACATATATATGCATATGTATTTATACATGATATTAAATATACATATATATTAAAGAGTCTGAAATTTTAGCAAATGCTGCATCTATTCAAATAAGTGTATGTACATATGTTTTTACATACACAGATGTGTACGTATGTATTTGTATAGATGTATATACAAACAGACATTAGCAAATGCTGCATCTACTAAGTACGTATTTCCACAGATGGAGCATTGGCTAAAATTTAAGACTCTTTAATGGTAAACTCTAAGCGAAATGGTAATAAAATGGGATTTCCTTAACCTGGAAAGCACTATTTAGTCCTAGAAAATTTCAACAAACGCCGTTCCTAATTACTATGTTTCCTTTAAAATCAGAAAGAAGACAAGAATGGCTGTCTCAGCCTCCATTCAGCACTGTGCTGGAGCCACAGCCAGGTTGAGAAGACAGGAAAATGAACAAAAATCAACGATCAGTGTAAATATGGGAAAGGAAGAAGAAAACTCTCATTATTTCCAGACAACGTGAGCCACTAAACAGAAAACCTCAAACAATCTACAGGCAAAGTGTTAGAGTAAAAGGAATCAACAGTGACTGGAGACAAGATAATGAACAAAAGTAAATGGATTTCTCTGCATAAACATTTTTAAATAAGAAAATGTACTTAAAAAAAACTCTACTTTCCCCAAAGCAACAAAACTATATGACATCTAGGAATATATCTAAGAAAAGATCATTAAATCTCTATACCAAAAATAAGTTTTACTGAAAAGCACAACAGAAGGATAAATAAACAGATATACCCCAAATGACCATTCTCAGCAAACTAAGTTAAAAACGCAACGTATTTACATACAGTGAATAGCTCGTTTGTGTGTGTGTGTGTGTGTGTGTGTGTGTGTGTGTGTGTGTGTGCACGTGTATGAGAGGGGGAGGGGCAAAGGGAGACGCAGAGAGCGAGGCAGCGGGGTAGAGGGCATACCAAGGACAAAGCATAGATAATATAATTGTGAAGAAGAACAAAGTTGGGGCTTATCCTACCAAATACAAGCCTAATAAAGAAATAGTATTTAATATAATGTGGTACTGATAATGGCTCAAGCCATATGCCAAAGAAAAAGAAAAGAAAACCCAGACACAGATGTTGTCAAATACAGAGACTGGATATATGGCCATACAACTAAAAGACCACAGACCGTACTGTAACGATGGATTATTATCTGTGAAAAACAAAATAAAATTAGATCCATATCTCATACCACATGCATAGTTAAGCCCTCGGTACAGTAATGAACTAAATGAAAAAGGAAAGTTTTTAAAATTACAGAACCCCTCCCCCAGGATATCCAGGATATTTGTATGACCTTAAAATGGGAAAATATTTCTTAAACGCAACACGAAAAGGACATATCAGACAGGAAATGAATTTTCACTAAAACTGAAACCTTCTCTCTGATGAATGACATCCAAAAGAAAACTAAATGACAAGTCATAGCGTGCGTGAGATTTTTATGGCTAAGTTCATCATTTAGGACAAAGAACAAAGAATCCAATAGGAAACAGACAAAACGGGCAATTCATTGATGAGAAACACAGACAGCCAATATGCTGACAATACATGACAAGTCCAAAAGAATATATGTCAAGAAGTCCTGGTGGAGTGGCTGGATCAAGGGCACCTCTTTCCTGGCAGTGGGAATGTGAGTCAGTGTCACCCTTCAGAGAGAAACGGGAACTGTTTTGTAAAAGGCCAGATTCTCTTTCCTTACATCCTGGCAAGCATGCCCACTGAGAAGACTCAGCACACGAGCATATGTTAAGGAGAGCATGACATTCTAGGGATGCTATAACAGCGAAAAATTGGAAACAACTTGCCCATTAACATGAGCTAGATAAGCGAGTGGTGGAATATTTGGATACTGCAAAACCATACAGGCTCTAAAAAGACAGAAGGCAAAGCTACATACAAATCTATGTGGATAAACATCAAAAGACTTCACAATGGGTGAGAATGGAAAACTGCTTATGGTACCACTTATGTTCAATTTTACGCAAATTTTTAGCAAAGTATGCAAACGTGGGGGAGCAGCAAAACCGACATCAGGAGAGAGGCTGTCCGTGGACACCCTCTAATTTCAGACACTGAGAGGAAGAGACATGGCTGGGGTCTCGAGGAATCTGTAAAAATATAATAATATGATTCTTGGTTTGTTTTTAAAGATTAGAATACTGTATTTGTTCTTCTCTTTCTGACTTAACTTCACTTAATATGAGAATCTCTAGTTGCATCCATGTTGCTGCAAGTGACATTATTTCCTTCTTTTTTATAGCTGAGTAATACTCCATTGTATACATGCACCACACCTTCTTTATCCATTCCTCAGTCAATGGACATTGGTTGTTTCCATGTCTTGGCTACTGTGAATAGTGCTATGAACTCACGGGTGTACGTACCTTTTTGCATTATAGGTTTTTTCTGGGTATATGCCCAGGAATGGAATTGCTGATTATATGGTAGTTCTATATTTAGTTTTCTGAAGAGCTTCCATACTGTTTTTCATACTGGTTGCACTAATTGGTTGCACCAATTCCGAAAAACAGTGTAGGAGGGTTCTCTTTTCTCCATATCCTCTCTAGTTTTTGTTATTTGTAGACTTTAATGATGGCTATTCTGATCACTGTGAGGTGGTACCTCATGGCAGTTTTGATTATTTTTTGTTTGTTGCTTTTGTTTTGTTTTGTTTTTTTAGGGCCGTACCTGCAGCATATGGAGGTTCCCAGGCTAGGGGTCGAATCGGAGCTACAGCTGCTGGCCTATGCCAGAGCCACAGCAAAGTGGGATCCGAGCCACGTCTGCAACCTACACCACAGCTCACGGCAATGCCGGATCCTAAACCCACTGAGCAAGGCCAGGGATCAAACCCACAACGTCATGGTTCCTAGTCTGATTCATTTCCGCTGTGCCACAATGGGAACTCTCAGTTTTGATTTTTGAAGCAAATATTGTAAACATGATGAAACTGGACAAATGTGCATGGCTTTTCCTACATTATTCCCAGACTTTTCCATCTGTTGGCTTGGTCTTCATCTTGCAGGATGGATATGACAGAAGGTGAATAGGGCCAGACCTTCCAAGGGCACTGCTGTTTGGGCAGAACTGTCCCTGTGGCTGTGGCCACACCCATTGCTGTCCCCTCCCATCCCCACACTGGGAGTGGAGACAGCAGCAGAGCTGGCATTCAAGACAGAGATCTGGAGCCGCCACTAGGTACAAGACCAAAGCTCAGTCCCTGCAGGTTCTGGAGTCATGTTCTCACCTCTAAGATGTCAGTGACAAAGTCGGCCTCACAGACCTCACTGGGGTCGTGGTCATGGTGGGGAACACAGTGTGATGGGTCTAAAAGGCTGTCCACTCAGGGACCTAGAGATGATCATACTGAGTGAAGTAAGTCCGACAAAGACAAACACCATGTGATACAATTTATATGTGGAATCTAAAAAAAAATGATACAAATGAACTTATATGCAAAAAAGAAATAGACCCACAGACGTAGAAAACAAACTTATGGTTACCAAAGGGGAAAGGGAGGAGGGTGGGATAAATTAGGAGTTCGGGATTAACATATACACACGACTATATATAAAATAGATAAACGTCAAGGGCCTACTGTAAAGAACAGGGAACTATAGTCAATATCTTCTAATAACCTATAAGAGAAAAGAATCTAAAATACTTACAATATTTCTGTTACCTCAGCCAAATGCTCTGCCCTGTGGCCCCTCTCGTCTCTGCATCTTCACTAAGGCCTGGGGATATTAAGCCACTTAAAACAACTTTGCTTAGTTCTGCCATAATTACCTTATGCCTTCCTCAAGTTTCCATAAGCAGTGCCTGTCGATTTTTGAATCAAGTCAAGCCCCTAAACAGATTTTGAATTCCTGTACTGGCCCACCTCCGTCTTTCTGGTCTTTGCTTTTATCCTTCCTTCTTCATCCATCACTCATCTGTCACCAGGATGTTTGACAGCTTGGGGTATCACTGATGTACAATAAAGCATACATATTTTAAGCACAGAACCTGATGAGTTTTGACACCTATGTAGCCGTCACAGCAATCAAGCTGGTGAATCTATCCACGGACCTCAGTTAGCTCTGGCTCCTTTTTTACAAGTAATTTTGTGCATTCACTTTTCCTTCTGCCAGCTTTACACACTCTCAAGTGGCCTCATCATTAAATTATCATTGAAACATTTCCTGCACTGCATAATTTCCTCTTAGTACCCTCCTCCTCCCAGCATCCATGTACTAATTTAGAGCCCTGGAAACAACTCAGTGCTTTAGAAATAACCTCTGCTCTCCAGGTGTGGGCTCCATGCTGTCTCCTGCAGTTTGTGTACAGAAATCATAAGCGTCCTCAGTAGTCCGCTGCCTGCCGCCCCCAGACAAAGCAACTGGGCTCTTCTTGGAGTTCCTGCTTTTCCACAGAGACTAGGGTGACTGAGGCACGTTTGAGAGTGGCAATTAGGTCTATCATTACTTATCCCAGCACCATCCCAGACAAAATAGTGTGTTGCTAGCCCGAGTCACAACTCTCCTCTCAGACCTCGATGTCAAGACAGTATTGGACTTGCAGAGATCCCGCATCCCAGGAGGAGGGCCGCGGATAACTTCTTTGTGGGTCTTTATCTGAATGTGCCCAAGACTGCAAGTCTTCGAGTGAGGGGGGCCTGCTGATATGGTACAGCACCTAGGCCTGAGGGTCCCCTGAGGAAGCAGCCCTTTGGCTCTAAAGGCAGCGTGTCCCCTGATGCTGTCTCTGCATGTCTACCTGGAGAGGGTCCAGGGCAGCAGTCTGGGAGGAAGGAGTGGACATCCTGCGGTGTGTTGCAGAGCCAGCTTAAAAGTGTCCATTTTCCATTTCAGAGTTCCCATCGTGGCTCAGTGGTTAACGAACCCCACTAGTATCCATGAGGACACACTGGTTCGATCCCTGGCCTTGCTCAGTGGGTAAAGGTTCCGGCATTTCCGTGAGCTGTGGTGTAGGTCACAGATGCAGCTCGGATCCCGCGTTGCTGTGGCTGTGACGTAGGCCGGCAGCTACAGCTCTGATTGGACCCTTAGCCTGGGAACCTCCATATGCCACGGGTGCGGCCCTAAAAAAAAAAAAAGAAGTCCATTTTCCATTTCAAATAATGAGGTCTCCTACCTACAGCGATTGTAGGGGTCTGCAGCACCGCTCTCCCAAGTGCAATACCTGCTGGCACCATCATCAGTTCTATACCTGCCCCGCCAGCCACTTGACCTCTTAGTCTTGTTGTTCAGAGTAGGGCAGACTCTTGAGGTAGAGGATAGCTTCTGGCAGGCTTCCCAAGGGGGTCTCATAGAACGGACTCAGAGGCTGGGCCCCTTTCTTCATTCTGCTCTCTTATATAACATATATGGCAGAAATCAGAGCTTTCTAGAAAGGACTGGTTTATACTCTACCTTAATGTCCAATGTGATACAGGCTTTTCCCTGTACTGATGATTAGTTTCAGCATCCACTTGACTGGGCAAAGAGAGGCCCAGATAGCTGTAAAACATTAACTTTGGGTGCATCTGTGAGGGTGACTCTGGAAGGAGTTAGTATTTGAATCAGCAGACCGAGAAAAGAAGGTGCCAGGTGAGGGTGGGCACTCACAGAACACACACACAGAGGAAGGGAGAATTTGTTCTCTCTGCTTGAACTGGGACACACATCTCCTCCTGCCCTTGGACACTGCCACTCCTAGAACTTGATCTTTCAGACTCAAAACAGGACTCACATCCTAGGTCCTTCCTACTGTCAGGCCTTCAGATTTGGACTGAATTGTATAAACTGCCTTTCTGGTTCTCCAGTTCATGGACAGCTGATTGTGGGGTGCTGGTCTCCATAACCACATAAGCCAATTCCTTTAATAAATCTCTCTCCATATATATATATATATATATACACACACACACACACACACATACACACACACACACACATATCACACATATATACACGCACACACACATATATATATGTGTGCGTGTGTGTGTTTGTGTTTTCTGCGTAAAGGTGGCAGAAGGAGAAGTGAATACACAAAATTACTTGTAAAAAGGAGACAGAGGTAACTGGGGTCTGTGGATAGATTCACCAGCTTGATTGCAGTGATGGCTACACAGGGGTCAAAACTCATATATATATAAATGTATATACACATACACATTTTCTTTTTGCAAGAGACAGTTTATAATGCATGCATGCATGCAGTGCACACCATATGAAACAAGACTTAACCAGGAGGAACTAAATATGACAGTTTAGAATCCCAGCTACTACAGCATCTTCAACAAAAGACAATTATTTCACAGAGAAATGATAGGATGAAGGAAAGCAGTTTTAAGTTTTTAAGGTTAGCAAACTGTGGGACAGGAAACATGGGAGGAAAGTAACAGAGGAAGATTTTTTTAAAAAGAGGAATCTATTTCATTCGAGGTCTGAAGAGAAAGATCCATTGAAAGGTGGAGGAACAAATGACTTTTTGCTGGATACATTACTATGATGACTTCTTATCAGATGAAATGCTGAGAGGAAAAGTCACTAACACAATGGGAATTCATAGAAATACTTCATCCAATTGGCTACTCAGTCTTAGGCAAGATACTTAGCCTCCAAGATTCACTATCCTAATAGTAAAATGGTGAATATCTTGCTAAATATTCCACAAACCAATTTTTATCTTTGGAGCACATATATTTTATGCCAATGGGTAACATTCCCAGGAGGTTACCGGCACAAAAATCAAACTGTCATCGTGAACTGCTGAGAATGTTAACATCTGCAGCTGCCAAACCCTCTGGGTTTTCCCCACTGGAATCTATAATAGATTGGGTTTTGCCATGGGAATCTGGAATAGAGATTTTCTCTGGAAAACCCTAAGACACCTTTTGTAGAGATCTTCAGACATTTCAGTTAGAATTACAAATGTGTGTATGGCCAGGCACTGTCGTGTTATCCCTGTATCCGGAGCTGAGTGTGTTTAGAATCATTCAGCAACAGAATCCAAATGTTTCCTCATGTCTTTCTACTTCCTTAGTCCCTTAGATGTCACCAACTCTTTTTTTTTTTTAAGTTTTATTGAAGCATAGTTGATGTACTATGTTCTGATAATTTCTGCTGTACAGCAAAGTGATTCAGTTATCCACGTACACACATCCAATCTTTTTCAGATTCTTTTCCAACATAGACTATCATAGAATACTGGGTAGAGTTCTACGAATTCTATCCTATTCTTAAAGCTAACCTACCCCTATAACCTGTGCATACATCAAATTTTATTCATCTCTCCACAGAGCAAAATAATGGTCTTCCCTTAGGACAGAGCAGAGGACTGAAAGTGTTGTTATCATTGAACATTTTAATAACTTCCTGTCACTATATTCCTGGAAACACTGCACTGCACTGTAACTGTATGTTTTGCTTGTGACTCTGCCTTTTATCTCTGAACATCCAAGGTCCAACGCAGGCACAGTAGAGGTACTCAAAACATTGAATGAATGAATGAATGAATAAAAAACTCTCACCGATTTCAGAGACAGTTCTAGAGGGCACTGAAGGACCATGAGAGGTAACCAGTCCAACAAGGCTGCCCACACATACTGCCCGTGAGGACAGGACTGCTATAAATATATCACTAGAAACACTTCTGTTTCAACATCTGAGTCTCCTGGACCTGGTTTTAACTCAGCAGGTATGTATAAGTCAAAGCCATCTTGGGTGAAACTTTTGTTCTGTGTGATTATTCCAAAGACGCTACATGGGTTTGTGAGTACAGCCATCCCATGAAACTGAGTACCACAACCACAAAGAGGAAAGAGATGTCACCAGAATTGAGGGTAGGGAGGCAGACTTTCGGGAGTTTTGGAAGCCAGAGGCAGAGAGGCCATTCAGGAAGATGGTGGGCACCCAGACCTATCACAGCGGGGCCAGACTTGCCAAGTTGTACTCAATGGCCGGGAGATCTTACTCTCTCCCCACATTCCCTCACGTGGAGCCCGTGGTTGCTAAGGGGACAGTGGGAACTTAACATCCTTCTCCTCTCCTCTGGGATCCTCGCCTGGCCAGAGGGACCCGTGAGCAGCCACCTTGCGGACCCAGGGGTGAGAGTACACCTGTAGAGAGATATAAACATTCCTCTTGCTCTGTGTGACAGCCCACTTCAGAAAATGGGAAGGTCACACCTAGCAGGTGAGTGAGTATGTGTGTGTGCGTGTGCGTGTGTGTGTGGTGTTTCACGGTGCAAGGCCAATCCGTGAGTTTTGTCCCAAAATGTGAGCATTCACTTATTCTCAGAACCATCTTTATTCCTTCAGTATGGTTAAGAACTTAAGACTAAATGATGAGTTAATTTTTCAGGTCCTTAGGTTTTTAGGAAATTGTCTTGCCTCATTTCTTTTTTTCTTTAACCTCTCTAGAGACAAAGATAAAGCATCTTCAAGAGAAGATAAGAAAGCATATAAACTCAATAATGATTGATTTGGGGGGAAGTTTTTATCTCCTTGTCCATTGATAACATTTCTGTGGGTAATTTGCTTTATTATGGCTCAATAAATTGGACCAGCTGCATCAAACCTACAAACAAAAAGAGATCTTTAACTCGATTTTGAATTAGAATTACATCATTATAGTAAGACCATAATGATATTCTGGGATCTAGCAAAGAATGAAAGTTGGGATGGATAAAATATCAACACATGATGAGGCATACTCCACCTCAATTTAACAATTCCAATTCTTGTAACCTTTTTAAAAATTCTGTTATTGCTGATCAGAAAATATGTCACAATCTTGTGCTGGGTTTGACTTGGCAGAGGTGACTATTAAACTACCCAAATGTCTTTTTTTTTGTCTTTTTGCCTTTTTCTAGAGCTGCTCCTGTGGCATATGGAGGTTCCCAGGCTAGGGGTCTAACAGGAGCTGTAGCTGCCGGCCTTCGCCACAGCCATAGCAACGCCAGATCCGAGGCGCGTCTGCAACCTACACCACAGCTCACGGCAACGCTGAATCCTTAACCCACTGAGCAAGGCCAGGGATCGAACCCGCAACCTCATGGTTCTTAGTTGGATTCGTTAACCACTGAGCCACGACGGGAACTCCTACCCAAATGTCTTTTTATCATTTATTTTGTCAGTTAATATTCCAAAAGCCTGGGCATTACCTTATCAGGAAAGGGGCCTCATGCGGTAGCCATTCCCACCACCGCCAGTGCTTTGGGAGAGCAGATCCTGAAATCCTAGTTTGTTAAAGGAAGCCCACAGCCAGGCCCTGTCATCAGGGAGCAGAGACTTGAGTCTCGGAGAAGACCAAGACTCTGAGGTCTGAGGAGACCAGCCCACCACCAGAGTCGCTCAGGGACCCAGGACCCAGGAGGAGGTAGCTGACCTCCCTCTGGGTTGTTACCCCTCAGCCACGTAATAGGCAAGAAGTCGCTCCCTCCACGCAGATCTACAATTCTGAAAAATCCCTGCAGGGCACAGTGGGGTTCTGTGTCCCTTCCGTGTGTGCTCTTTCCCCTGCCCTCACCCCTATCAGGGTGGAGCAGCCAACTTTACACAACAGAAGGCATTATGTTTGAGACTGTCCACATCCTCAAGACAAAGGCTGGTCTGCCCCCTGGATCCGGGATAAGACATGGCCGGGAAAGCCGAAAAGAGATCAAGGAAGAGGGGACTCAGAGCTTCCAAACCACCAAAAACAATCATCTGAGGGACCCATCATGTCCTGGGTTCCAGATTCCTCATCAGCCAGGAAGATCGTTTTCTGCCACATTTCCCTGATGATGGCCTGTGCCTGTACAACCTTCCAGGCATCATGAGCTGTGGGGGGGGGGCAGGTAAGTAGGTAGTCAGACCAATCTCACTAAGTCACTCAAATCAAGGAGCTTTGATTCCCAAAACAATTATATTATATGGGATTTCCAGGGCACAAACTGGGCTTATTAGATACAAAGTACAGCTAATCCATCATTGAATATGGAAATTTAGGCATGAAGTATTACTAATCAGATAACTGGAGCCTCAAATCAGACTATTAAGGGACCAATGAAACCACTCTAATCACTGATCAAAAAAGAGTAAGCACGTGAAATTAATCACAGTGACAGTCCTCATGCCTTTCCATCGCTGAGTGCCAGGAATGTTTGCAGCTATCAGAAGGGGCTCCCAAAGAAATCTTCTCCGGCTGCCCCTCCCCACAGTGACTCCTCTCCTGCCACCCGTGTGCGTTTTGAGAGGCTTATTAACAACAAGAAGACACCCCAGGAGGCCCCTTCACTGTGGTTGAGTCATCAAGCACAGCCTGGCTCGAACGAGCGTATGAAAAATGACTGCACCGCTACTTATAAGAAAACGAGTATGGCTCTCAGCTCTGCGTGAATCTCAGAGGAAGACATGCCATATTTATGAGAAGGAAGCACAAAAGCTTAATTACACTAAAGTCTATGTAAACAGAGCCTGATGCTCAATAAGGGTTAGGACTTGCCCTTAGTGCTTGGAAGTATCCATGGACCTCAGAAAAGATCCATGAAAGGATGAAATCGTGGAAAACTCCCCTGTAATCAACTAGCTAGAGAAGGTGGCCACAGTTTAAGATTTTGAAGCACAGGTATGAAGGCTCAGGGAATAAATGACAAAGAAACGGGCTGAGCAGTGAGCTGCCCAAACTCGACATCCCACTGAGAGCAGTGCATGAGGATGACAAGAAAACAAGACTAGGGGGAGAGGCTTAAGGAAATGGAGCTGGTAAAGGAAAAGTTTTAAAAACTAGAGATAATGACAGTGATGAAAGTGGTCCAAGGAAGTCACAGTTATCCTAAAATTAAGAAAACAAAAAAACAGAGATTCCAATGTATAGTTCAAGAAAACCTTCCCGAAATAGAGCAAGGTGCAAACTCACAGGCTGAAAGGGTACGTGGAAATTTGAGGAAGACTGATAGTCAGCGTCAAGATATATCAATATGAACTTAATGGACTTGATGGGGGTTTTTTTGTTTGTTTTGCTTTTGCTTTTTAGGGCTGCATGTGTAGCATATGGAGGTTCCCAGGCTAGGGGTCAAATCAGAGCTGCAGCTGTTGGCCTACACCACAGCCACAGCAACGCCAGATCCAAGCTGCATCCGCAAACTACACCACAGCTCATGGCAATACTGGATCCTTAACTCACTGAGCGAGTCCAGGGATTGAATCCACGTCCTCATGGATACTAGTCAGGTTCGTTATCACTGAGCCACAGTGGGAACTCCCTGGACTTGATCATTGAAAAACACCATTGATATCTGGACCAAAAAAATGTTGCCTTGTATCAGATAGGATGAGCTAGGTTATGTTGTGGTAAAAAAAAAAAAAAATACCCCCAAAGTCTCAGGGTTAAAACAGCAAGTTTGTTTCTCACTCATGTTATGTGTCTGACATGGGCACACATGGCCGGGTCCTGGGGCCTCTGCCTACTGTAGGCACCGAGGCTGATTTGCCAGTTACTGTGCCAGCGGGAAGGAAAGCCTCGGAGAGTCTCACACCACAGGTCCCAACACTCAGGCTTGGAAGTGACCCTTGTACATTTCACTCACATGGCCCCAAGCCACCACCAGGGGACTAGGACTAGGGCTAGGGGGATGTAGAGTTGGAAACATGTCTGAACAGCATTGATGACTGTCACATACCAAAAAGGAAGAGAGCATTAGGCTGATTTTAAGGTCTTTCTTTACAGCAATATTCAATGTCAAAAGAGAGCGGTACACCATCTATAAAGCCCTAGGGGGGAAAAGTGTTCCTGAAAAATTTTATACTGAATTTATGGATTATAACTCCAGGTTCTGCTCAGGATACAGAAAGCTAAGAAGGGCATTTCCTCCACCATTACAGCAAGAAGACATTGGGCACTCTGCAAATTCACGTCTCAAGTTGGTCCCATCCCACAGCTGAGGGCACAGGGCAACCAGCTAATCCGAATGAAGGAAAGACAGACACCTCTTTGGGGAGACAGGAAGATGTTCTCACCTGAGGAGATGCAGTCTGACCCATTCCAGTGGGAAAGGTGGGACAGGGAATTTAGCAGAGGGGTGGAAGCTTTAAGGGATAATCAAACAGAAATGCTAGAAATAAAAAGCACAGTCACAGAAATGAAGAATGTATTGGACAGGAGTTCCTGCCATGGCTCAGTGGAAACAAATCTGACTAGGAACCATGAGGTTGTGGGTTCAATCCCTGGCCTCGCTTAGTGGGTTAAGGATCTGGCATTGCCGTGAGCTGTGGTGTAGGTCGCAGATGCGGCTCGGATCCTGCGCTGCTGTGGCTGTGGTGAAGGCTGGCAGCTACAGCTCCAATTAGACCCCTAGCCTGGGAACCTCCATATGCCACGCGTGTGGCTCTGAAAAGACAAAAAGACAAAAATAAAATATAATAAAATAAAAAGAATGTCTTGGACAGAGTCATGGGCAGACTCAACAGAGCTGAGGAAAAAAATGATGACGTGGTGACCTTGGGGATGCAAGGCTGGCGAGTTCACCATTCAAAACTCAGCATGACTGGAGTTCCCGTCATGGCTCAGTGGTTAATAAACCCAATTGGTATCCATGAGGATGCGGGTCTGATCCCTGGCCTTGCTCAGCAGGTTAAGGATACAGCATTGCTATGAGCTGTGGTATAGATTGTAGATGCGGCTCAGATCCTGCGTTACTGTGGCTGTGGCGTAGGCCGGCAGCTGGACCCCTAGCCTGGGAACCTCCATTTGTCTCAGGTGTGGCCCTAAAAAAACAAAAGACAAAAAAAAAAGTCAGCGAGATTCACCATATTTAGCAGACAAAGGAAGAAAAAAAGGATATGAACAACTAAGCAGATGCAGAAAGTACTCGGACAAATCCAACATCCACTATGATAAAAACCCTCAGAAAACTGGGAACAGGTGGGAATTTCCACAACCAGATAGTGGGCATTTATACAAACTCAGAGCTAGCATCAAACTCAATTCCTAGAATCAGAAGCATGGCAAGGATGGACGCTCTCACCCTCCTGACACTCTGCTGGAGTCAAGGAAGAGAAATCAGAGGCATCCAAATGGGAAAAGAAGATGTTAAATGGCATCTCTTTGACATGACTGACTACATGGAAAATCCAAAAGAATCTATAAAAGAGCTACTAGAACTAGTAAGCGAGTTTAGCAAGATCACGGGTATTCAAGATCAGTAACAAAAATCAAATTTCTATTGCCACAAATAAACAGGAGAAAATAATTTTTTTCTTCTTCAGATTCTTTTCCCATATAGATTATCATAGAATACTGGGTAACATTTCCTGTGCTATAGAGCAGTTCCTCATTTTAAAAATTTAGAAAACCTTTTAAAGTATCATTAAAATAAGAGCACATAAAATACTCTAAGCATAAGTACTCTAAAATATGTTATGATCTATATACTAAAAACTATACAACACTGACGGGAAAAAAAAAAACAAAACTGATGAAATCAAAGAAGACCTAAATAAGAGCTTTAACAAATAAATGAATATATTTGTTCTCCCCAAATTGATGTATACATTCAATGCAATCTCAATCAGAATCCTAGCAGTATTTCCATTGAAACTGATCAGCTGATTCCAAAATTTATACGGAAATGCAAAGCCCTTGGAATAACCAAAACAGTTGTGGAAAACAGCCGAGTTGGAGGACAGTGGTGAACAGACTCTTCTAAGAGTCTCTTGTCCTCTTGATCTCAGATGACACTCAGCTCCACCTAAAGCCACCGCTCTCTTTCCAGGTCCTCAGTTTGGGGGCAGGGGCAGGCAGCTCACTACTGCTCCTTCCACCTCAGTCAAAAATCCTGCCTCCTCTGGGCCTCACACCACCAGCTCCAACAGTCCCCATTGCTGCTTTAAGTTTTAGAAGCAAATCCATTGAGAAGTTCGGTTTAGTCTTTCTTTTCCGTCAACCTTTACCACTGTCCTGGGTCATGTGAGCATAATGGGGATGGATCATTAATGAGGCACCCAGCCTTGGCTGGAACTTCTTCAGTATTCTTCACTTCAGCCCATTCAAGCAACCTCATCCCACAGGGTCTCCTCGTCAGGGCATTGGGACAGGGGACAAGGAAGGGCTGCAAGCTCACCTGCTCAACCCAGGCCTGGCTGCTGACTGAACAGCATCATCACTGTTCAAGCCATGGTCACCTCCTCAGGGGCTGGAGGGGCCCCTGAGGGCAGGTGTCTTGGGGGAGCAGACCAAATCCCTCCAATCCATCCAGCCAGGAGAGAGATGTGACTTCCACGGGGTGGAGGTTGCACTGTAGTTAACAATGACCTATTGACTTGTTACATCTTTTTTAACATGGAAGGAAAAGGTGCCCAGTTTGAGGATATGACTTAGAAGTGGGCAGAATAAGATCTCAGACTGAGCGCAGCTGACACTGGTGGGCTTTAGCCACTGACTCTGAGCATTGCCCAGGAGGCCTTAAGATAGAAACTGTGGGAATTCCCATTGTGGTGCAGCAGAAATGAATCCAACTAGTAACCGTGAGGATAATGGTTTGATCCCTGGCCTCGCTCAGTGGGTTAAGGATCCAGTGTTTCTGTGAGCTGTGGTGTAGGTCACAGACATGGCTCAGATCCTGCGTTGCTGTAGCTATAAGTGCAGGCTGGCGGCTGTAGCTCCGATTTGATCCCTAGCCTGGGAACCTCCATATGCCTTGGTTGCACCCTTAAAAAGCATAAAAAAAGAGACAGAAACTGTGGTTGTATGCAACATGAGACAGTAAGCATTCTGACAAACCCAAGATTCACCATGATAAAAAAAAAAAATTCAGAAAACTAGGAATAGGAGGGAACTTCCACGGAAAACACATGTATACAGAGGACGGGCCCCTGACTGCTGCTTTCTGGCTTCCTCTGACCTCCGGGATCTGTCACTCTGGTGGGCTGCTGGGACCAATGAACAGGGGCCATCCTCCCTGGGAAACAAGGCAGGTGCTGGGGGCCAGGACCCCTCCACCAAAGATTTCAGGCTCTTCCTCTGTCTCTGCAGGCACTGCTGACTTGCTAACCAGTTTCCCAGGGCACTGGAGTTAAGAGGGAGCTCATCAGACTGGTCACCATTGTCAGCATGACACCCTTGGAGGACAAGCCACAGGCTCCCATTCCAGAAGGCAACACAGCCCTCCCATATCTCCGGATTCCCCGGGTGGCCCCCTGGAGCCCAACTATATTCCCTGTATGTGCACTACAGGCACCATACATGTCATAAATACAATTTTGCCACCAACCAAGGGCTCCTTGGAATGCAGCCACATCTTTCAAAGAAGGTTGGCAGTTCAGTTTCAGGGAAAAGAGGAGATTAATTCGGTTCATCGTTCATACGCATTTTTAGGTGGCCAATTTTGACTTTCCAGAGTAGGAAAAGCTTGTACGAAGAAAAGGAAAGGAATAATAGAAACAATTTTCCATGTCACTTTTTAAAAAAATCAGATGCTGTCCATAAGAATAGATTGCCATGGGATACTGTAAGATTTCTTTCTCCAAATATCATTTAAAAGGCAAAATAAATACCCATCTGTTCCCTGATGGTGTAACAGGCAAAAATGTTAGAAAAGCAGTAGCATGTGTCACATCCACATTTGTAAAGACGTCTTTCAACCGTTCAGCCCTACCTCACAGATGTCAGAGGCAGTGAAAGGATGAAAATGGAAAACTCAGCATGCAAAACCTTGAAAGTGAAAATCCATAACTGTTAAAAACACTTCCAGGAAAGATACTCCCTCTTGCATTTGACCTAGTAATTGGACTTAGAACTGAAAGGAACACAGTTAATAAAACCCTCCTAAATGTTGTAAGGATGGGATGGGAGGCTTGAGCAAGTGGAGCCTGGGTCACCTTCAAGGTCAGCCGCACGGCATTGCAATCCTCCTGGAGTGGGTTAAGCTTCAGTGTCTCCCCGAGGTTGCTGCAGCCGGACAACTGGTGCTTCATTTCACAGCAGACACACACCTCGACACTGTCAAATTTAATCTAGAGAGAGAAACACAGACAGAGCATACAATTAAAAGAGCATTCTGCGCAATTAAGAACGTGTGACTAGCATCCCATTTTGTTTTCTTTATATAATAAAGCCAAAACGATTTTTAATAGATAAAAGCCATCAGAAACATCATCAGGAATTATTTAAAATTTCTATTTTAAAAGCAATTATTACAAAAATAAATTTGAAGAAACCCAAGCGATGAAGTTACAGAAGTTGAACATGGAGACATTATTATGGGTTTGTGCCTTGGCACATTCTACTCCTATGGGCAGTGATTCCCGTCTCCTTTCATGTACTACTGAACTCCTACTCATCCATCAAAACCCAACGCCCAGCATCATCCTTGAAGCCTTGTCTGGTTTCCCTCTCTGGGTCCATTTGCTTCTCCCTTGGGAGAACATTCTGGCCCCACCTCTGCTGGAGATTTTTTTTTTTTTTGTCAGCTGCAGGTACTCCTGTCCTGTGAGCCCCAAGGACATTTATTATCACAGCGTTCACAATGCTAATGAGATGGAAGTAGGCAGGAAGTGCCGGATAAATAAAAACACCCTGGAAAATTAAAAACCATGGGAAAAAATGCAATTCAAGTGTTTTTAAAAATCTGGACCCCAGGAGGAGAGCCATAGAGCACACCTGACCCTGACCTGCAGCCTGAGGTGGATCTGCCCTGGCCAGGCTACAGAAATGAGCAAGAAACCACTGCCTTACACATGCACATGGCCATCCCCACCTGTCCCCACTGCATGTCGAGTCCTCCATACTGAGGGCCATCACATACACACCCAACTGATCACAGTCGCAGACTTCCGGAAGAGTGAAATAAAACAGCAACAGGCACAGGTCAAGGGCGTTGTCCATGCCAAATTTTTATCTATTTTAAGCCTCAAGATAATATGTCCTTTACCTACTTCATGACTCATTTTTGCTCTTTTCCTTCAGTCTTCTTAAATACTTTATTATTTCTTTATCTGAATTAGTACCTGGTTAACTGAGTGGTATGGGGGAACACTTGTGTCCAGACTGTCTGTAGTGATTCTCCAAATCTGCTCAGGGGCCTGGGCAGAGCAGGGGGGTCATGCCCTGAAGTTGCCTTTAGAGACGCTAATGCTTTTAGACTGTCTCCAGGCTCCAGGGCCTAAGCCCAGACTGAGCTTGGAGCCCAGCTAAAGAAGCCATAACAACACACTCATACAACACTCAAAGAGAAGTGGGCCCCCATACCCGATCCTGCACCTGACCCAGGACCACTGCTCTTAAGAGAGGTGTGTGACAGACCAAGGTGAATGGCTGTGGCTCTGTGGCCATCACCTAACTGAAACCTCCATAGTCATGTTACTGGCAACATTGAGATTGTTTTTATTTTTGCAAAAGTCATACAAAACATTTAGAAATATCAAATAAAGTAATAAATAACAACAAAAATCACACCTGTGAGCTCTCCCTCTGCCACGAGAAAACCACTGCTAACATTTGGGGGTATTCAAATAGATTTCATATTATTTGTTTTTTTATTTTTTAAATTAAAGTATAGTTGATTTACAATGTCATGTCAATTTCTGATGTACAGCAAATGACTCATATATATATGTATATATACATTCTTTTTTTTTGTTTTTGTTTTTGTCTTTTCAGGGGCACACCCTCAGCATATGGAAGTTCCCAGGAAAGGGGTCAAATCAGAGCTGTAGCTGCTGGCCTACACCACAGTCACAGCAACACCAGATCCAAGCTCCGTCTGCGATCTACACCACTGCTCATGGCAATACTGGATCCTTAACCCACTGAGCGAGGCCAGGGATCCAACCTGCATCCTCATGGATCTTAGATTGGTTTCTGCTGAGACACGACAGGAACTCCTATAAATTCTTTTAAAATATTCTTTTCCATAATGGTCTATCCCAGGAGACTGGATATAATTCCTAGTGCTGTACAGTAGGACCTCACTGCTTATCCATACTAAATGTAGTAGTCTGCATCCACTAACCCCAAACTCCCAGTCCATCCCACTCCCTCCCCCTTCCCCTTGCAACCACAAGTCTGTTCTCTATGTCTGTGAGTCTGTCTCTGTTTTGTAGATAATTTCATTTGTGCCATATTTTATGATAAGTGATATCATATGATATGTCTTTCTCTTTCTGATTTACTTCATTTAGTATGAAAATCTCTAGTTGCATCCATGTAGCTGCAAATGGCAGTGTTTCATTCTTTTTTGTGGCTGAGTAATATTCCACTATATAAATGTACCACATCTTAATCCATTCATCTGTTGATGGACATTTAGGTTGTTTCCATGTCTTGGCTATTGTGAATAGTGCTGCTATGAACATAGGGGTGCATGTATATTTTTGAATTATGTTTTTTTTTGGTTACATGCTTAGGAGTGGGACTGCTGCATCACATGGTAGTTCTATTTTTAGTTTTCTGAGGAACCTTCATACTGTTTTCCATAGTGGTTGTACCAATTTACACACCCCACCAAGAGTGTAGGATTCCCTTTTCTCCATACCCTCTCCAGTTTTGTTATTTGTAGGCTTATTAATGATGGCCTTTCTGACCGGTGTAAGGTGATACCTCATTGTAGTTTTGATTTGCATTTCTCTAATAATTAGTAATGTTGAGCGTTTTTTCATGTGCCTACTCACCATACGTATGTCTTCTCTGGAGAAATGTCTACTTAGGTCTTCTGCCCATTTTTTATATATATATATTTTGTTGTTGTTGTTCTTGAGTTGTACATGTTATTTGCATATTTGGGAGATTAAGTCCTTGTTGGATGCATTATTTGCAACTATTTTCTCTCATTCTGCAGGTTGCCTTTTTGTTTTGTGTATGGTTTCCTTTTCTGTGCAAAAACTGGTAAGTTTTATTAGGTCCCATTTGTTTATTTTTGTTTTTTACTTCTATTGCCTTGGGAAAATGACTTAATAAAAGAGTTGTAAAGTTGATATCAGACACTGTTTTGCCTATGTTCTCTTCTAGGAGTTTTATGGTGTCTTGTCTATGTTTAAGTCTTGAGGCCATTTTGAGTTTATTTTTGTGCATGGTATGAGGGTGTGCTCTAATTTCATTGACTTACATGCAGTTGTCCAACTTTCCCAGTACCAGTGGCTAAAGAGACTGTCTTTTTCCCATTTTATATTCTTGTCTCCTTTGTTGAAGATTAATTGACTGTAGCTGTGTGGGTTTATTTCTGGACTCCACTCTATTTCATTGATCCATATATCTGTTTTTTGTGCCAGTTCCACACTGTATTGATTACTGTAGCTTTGTAACACTGCCTCCTGCTTTTATTTCCCCTCTCAGAATTGATTTGACAATTCTGGGTCTTTCATGGTTCCATATACATTTTTGGATTATTTGTTCTAATTCTTTGAAAACTACCATAGGTAATTTGATAGGGACTGCATTAATTCTATAGGTGCTTTGTGTATTACTGCGATTTTAACAATATTAATTCTTCTAATCCAAGGGCATGGGGAATCTTTCCATTTCTTTAAAGCCTCTTTAATTTCTTTTATCAATGTTTTATAGTGCTCAGTGTGTAAGTCTTTCAACTCCTTGGCCAGGTTTATTCCTAGGGTATTCTTTGGTTTTTGTTTTTTGTTTTGGTGCGAGCTATTTTTTCTTTTTTTTTACATTCCCATTCTGTTATTTCACTGTTAGCAACTGATTTCTGAATGTTAATCTTGTATCCTGCTACTTTGTGGAATCAGATATAGTAGTTTGTTTATCAGATATACTACTTTTTATTTAGAGTCCTTTGGGCTTTTACCTCTTCCCTTCCAATTTGGATATCTTTTATTTCTTTTTTTGCTAAATGCTGTGGCTAGGACTTCCAGTACTATGTTGAATAAAAGCAGTGAGAATGGACATCATCCTTATCTTGTTCAGATTTTAGAGGGAAGGCTTTCAGCTATTCTCTGTTGAGTATTATATTGACTGTGGGTTTGTTATACATTCTAAAAAAAAAGGAGTCTAGATTTTCTCTCTTTCCTCACATTTTATGATTTTGACATCCTTTTCTACATCTTCATGATTATCCTTTTGCTGTTCCTTTGTTTATCATCACTTTCTCAAATAAGTTTTTTGTTTTTCTTTTTGATCTATATACTGGATTATTTAAGTGACTGCTTTCCAATTGTTATTCCCTCCAGCCTATATATTCTTACTTCTTTTCTATTTAGAGGAGAGCTTTCAATATTCCTTTTAGAGCTGGTTTAGCATTGCTATATTCTCTTAGTTTTTGCTTGTCTGAGGAACTCTTTATTTTGTCTATTTTAAATGATAATCTTGCTGGAGAGAGTACTCTAGATTGCAGGTTTTTCCCTTTTAGAACTCTGAATGTATCTTGCCACTTTCATCTGGCCTGTCGTGTTTCTGCAGAGAAATAAGCTGAAAGCCCTTTAGGGGTTCCCTTGTAATTAATTCTTTGTTTTTCTCTTGCTGCCTTTAGAATTCTCTCCTTATATTTAACTGTTGCCATTTTTATTATAATATGTCTTGGTTCAGGTCTATTTGGGTTCACATTGTTTGGGACCCTCTGTGCTTCTCGTATCTAGATATTTGTTCCCATTTTTAGATTTAGGAAATTCTCAGCCATAATTTCTTCAAATGTATTTTCAATTCCCTTTTCTCTTTCGTCTCCTCCTGGGATCCCTATTATGTGTAGATTGGCACTCTTTATATTATCTCATAGATCTGTTACTTTGCTTTCAATTTTTTTAACTTGGCTTTCTGTCTGCTGTCCTGATTGTGTGATTTCCTTTATTCTATCTTCCAAGTCATTTATTCATTCCTCTGCATTATTCATTCTGTTCTTCAGTGCCTTTAGCTAAGTTTTCATTTTGGCAAATAAGTTTTCTAATTTTTCTTGGCTCCTTCTTATAGTTTTTAGCTCCTTTTTATAGTAATCTGCATTTGTTTCAAAAGCCTTTCTTAATTCCTTCAGTATTTTCATTACCTCATTTTTGAACTCAGTGTCTGTTAGACTAAGGAGGACTGTTTTATTGCTTGCTCCTTCAGGGAAAGTCTCCTGTTCTTTTAACTGGGAATGGTTGCTTCGCTTCTTCGTTTTGCTTGTATTTTTCTCATTCTGAGTTTAGGAGAAAGAATTATTTACTGTAGTCTTGGAGGGCTATTTATATGCAAGGGCATCTCTGTTAGCTTGTGTGGGTTTACTTTTTTTTTGTTGTTTTTTCGTGTGAGGGCTGATTTTGGTTTGGATGCTTGCAATCTCTTTCCTCAGTCATTATTCCCTTGGTGGAGGTGTGCAGGTGCATTGCCTGTGTGTGCTCCCAGGGAGGTGAGGGCAACAGGTGGCGTATGAAGAAGGTAGCTTTTTGCAGGGCACCTGGCACTGGCTGTAACCTACAAGGAGGCGGGGGCATGGGAATGCACCCAATAGCATGGCCTCTGCTGCAATGGCAACCCTTGGTGTGGTGGGGGTGGCGTGTAGTGCTCAGTCTTGAGACCCTCAGTGATGGAAGGCCATACCCACCTCTGGAGTCTGAGATGGCTGGGGTGTCTTGCTCCCACCCCCAGAACCCACGGTGGTACTGGCCACCTGAGAGCATGCATATATGCAGAGAAAGAAGTTCTGAAGGTGGTCCTGCCTCCCTCCTCTCACTCTCCCAACCATGAAGCCATGCTCCTCTGGCAGGCCCAGGCCTCTTTCCTCTCCCTTGGCTGTGGCACTCCACTCCCTAGCCTCCTCAGGCTATCTCCACACTTCTGCTAATGTTCCATAGATGTTCTGTGAAAATCATACTACATGCGGATTGTTTTGTGGGGGGGATGTATTTGTTGGAGAAAGTGAAATCTACATCCTACTCCTCCACCATCCTGACCTGATCTCAGTATTCAAATAGATTTTGAAACAGGGTGTACAATTTTTAAGTCTGTGTCTCTTGAACTGTTAATTTTTTTGTTTATTTTTTGTTATTAAATACACATAGGAGAGCACTTATACATTTCTATCCATGTAGTAGGTAATTAAATAGTATCTAATTTTAGGCAGTGGACCTGTTCTTATCTTTTCCCATTTTCTTAACTGTTCATATTCATGAACCAATGCACATACACAAAAAGTGCACAGAACAAACCAATACACTTCAAAGATTTATCATGAAGTAAGTACCCAGGTGACCCTGACCAGGCCCCAGAAGACCTCTCATGACCCCTTCCCCATCACTCTTTCCTTCCATTACATCAAAAGCTCACCAGCCTTTCTCATTCTTTAATAATCACTTCCATGATTTCAATTTGATGCTTTAACCATTTATAATATAGTTTAATATTGTCTGCTCTTCTAACTTGATACAAGTGGAACCATACAATATTTTTAGCACCTGGTTTCTTTCACTTAAAGTTATGAAATTCATCCATGCTATTGCATTTAAGTGTAGTGGATTCACATTCACTGCTATATAATAATACATTACATGAATATGCCACCATTAGTATACTTACTCTCTTGCCGATGGATATGTGCCAATTTTTAGCAACTAAGAGTAAAGCTGCTCATCAGGGAAAGGCAAATCAAAACTGCAATGAAGAATTCCTGTTGTGGCTCAGTGGGTCACAAACCTAACATAGTGTCCGTGAAGATGTGAGTTCAATCCCTGGCCTTGCTCTGTGGGTTAAGGATCCAGCACTGCTGCAAGCGGCAGTGTAGGCCACAGATGAGGCTTTGATCCAGCATTGCTGTGGATGTGGCACAGGCAATTCAGTTCAACCCCTAGCCTGGGAACCTTCATATGCCACAGATGTAGCTGGCAAAAGAAAAAAAAGTAAAGCACAATGAGATGACACCTCACAATTCTCACAATGGCTGTCATAAAAAAGAAACTAATAATAAATATTGGTGAGGATGTGGGGAAAATGGAGCTCTTGTACACTGTTGGTGGGAATGTAAATTGGTGCAGCTACTATTGTAAACAGTATGAACGTTCCTCAAAAAAACTAAAAATAAAGCTACCAGGCTTTGCCCTGTGGCCTTCAGCATAACTACACAGCACATAGTCTCTTCAATGGCTCTTGTTTGATCCCTAGCCCTAGAACTTCCAAACGCTGTGGGTGCGGCCTAACATTAAAAACAAAACAAAACAAAAAAAACCACTACCATTTGACCCAGCAAATCCATTCTTGAGTACATATCCAAAAGAAAAAAAAAAAACCCAAAACACTAATTCAAAAAGATATATGCACCCCTCAAAAACCTCTGGGATTCAGCAAAAGCAGTTCAAAGAGGAAAGTTTATAGCAATACAAGCCTACCTCACGAAACAAGGAAAAGCTCAAATAAACAACCTAACTTTACATCTAAAGCAGCTAGAGAGGGAAGAAGTGACAAGCCCTAAAGTTAGTATAAGAAAAGAAATCATAAAGATCAGAGTAGAAATCAATGAAATAGAAATGAAGAAAACCATATAAAAGAGCAATGAAACTAAAAGCTGGTTCTTTGAAAAGATCAACAAAATTGATAAACCCTTAGCCAGACTTATCAAGAAAAAAAGAGAGAGGACACAAATCCATAAAATTATAAATGAAAAAGGAGAAGTAACAACAGACAGCATAGAAACACAAAGGATCATAAGAGATTACCGTATGCAACTATATGGCAATAAAATGGAAAACCTAGAAGAAATGGACAAATTAGAAAAATTCAATCTCCCAAGACTAAATCAAGATGAAATAGAAAATATGAATAGACCAATCACAAGTTCTGAAATTGAAACTGTGATTAAAAAGCTCTTCTTTAGAGAAGAACTAACACCTATCCTTCTGAAACGATTCCACAAAATTGCAGAGGAAGGGACACTCCCAAACTCATTCTATGAGGCAAACATCACCCAAAACCAGACAAAAATATCACAAAAAAAGAAAATTACAGGCCAATCTCACTGATGAACATAGATGCAAAAATTCTCAACAAAATACTAGCCAACCGAATTTAACAATTCATTAAAAGGATTGTTCATCACGATCAAGTGGGATTTATCCCAGGGATGCAAGGATTCTTCAATATCCACAAATCAATCAGTGTGATACACCACAGTAACAAACTGAAAAATAAAAACCATATGATCCTCTCCTTACATGCAGAAAAAGCCTTTGACAAAATCCAACACCCATTTCTCATAAAAACCCTTCAGAAAGTGGGCATAGGGGGAACCTACCTCAACATAATCAAGGCCATCTATGACAAACCCAGAGCTAACACCATTCTCAATGGTAAAAAGCTGAAAGAATTCCCGCTGAGATCAGGAACAAGACAGGGATGTCCACTCTCGCCACTACTATTCAACATAGTTCTGGAAGTCCTAGCTACAGCAATCAGAGAAGAAAAAGAAATAAAAGGAATCCAAATTGGAAAGGAAGAAGTCAAACTATCGCTATTTGCAGATGACATGACACTATACCTAGAGAATCCTAAAGAGTCTACCAGAAAACTGTTAGAGCTCATCCATGAATTTGGCAAAGTCGCAGGATACAAAATTAATACACAGAAATCAACTGCATTTCTATATACCAACAATGAAAGATCAGAAAGAGAAATTAGAGAAGAAACCCTGTTTACCATCGCATCAAAAAGAATCAAATACTTAGGAATAAATCTGCCCAAAGAGACAAAAGACCTATACTCTGAAAACTATAAGAGGCTGATGAAAGAAATCAAGGATGACATGAACAGATGGAAAGACATACCATGCTCTTGGATTGGAAGAGTCAATATTATCAAAAATGACTATACTACCCAAGGCAATCTACACATTCAATGCAATCCCTATCAAATTACCAATGACATTTTTCACAGAACTAGAACGAAATATTTTAAAGTTTGTTTGGAAGCACAAAAAACCCAGAATAGCCAAAGACATCCTGTAAAAGAAAAATGGAGCTGGACGAATCAGGCTCCCTGACTTCAGACTCTACTACAAAGCTACAGTCATCAAAACCGTATGGTACTGGCACAAAGACAGAAATAGAGATCAGTGGAACAGGACAGAAAACCTAGAATTAAACCCACGCATCTACAGTCAAGTAATCTACGACAAAGGAGGCAAGAATATACATTGGAGAAAAGAAAGCCTCTTCAATAAGTGGTGCTGGGAAAACTGGACAACCACATGTAAAAAAATGAAACTAGAACACTTCCTAACACCATGCACAAAAATAAACTCAAAATGGATTAAAGATCTAGATATAAGACCAGATACTATTAAACTCTTAGAGGAAAACATAGGCCAAACACTCTCTGACATAAATGATAGCAACATCTTCTCAGATCCACCTGTTAGAGTAATGACAATAAAAAGAAAAATAAATTAATGTGACTATATTAAACTTCAAAGTTTCTGCACAGTAAAGGAAACCCTAAACAAAACGAAAAGACAACTCACAGAATGGGAACAAATATTTGCAAATTAATTGATTGACAAGGGATTAATCTCCAAAATTTACAAACACCTCCTACAGCTCAATACCAAAGAAACAAACAACCCCATCCAAAAATGGGCAGAAGATCTAAATGGACAATTCTCCAAAGAAGACATATACGTGGCCAAAAAACACATGAAAAGATGTTCAACATCGCTCCTCATTAGAGAAATGCAAATCAAAACCACTATGAGGTACCACCTTACATCAGCCAGAATGACCATCATTGAAAAGTCTACAAACAGTAAGTGCTGGAGAGGGTGTGGAGAAAAAGGATCCCTATTACACTGTTGGTGGGAATGCAAACTGCTGCAACCACTGTGGAAAACAGTATGGAGATTCTTCAGAAAATTCAAAATAGAATTACCATTTGATCCAGCAATACCACTCCTGGGCATCTATCCAGAGGAAACCATGACTCGAAAAGACACATGTACTCCAGTGTTCATTGCAGCACTCTATGCAATAGCCAGGTCATGGAAACAACCTAAATGCCCATCGACAGAAGAGTGGATAGGGAAGATATGGTACATACACACAATGGAATATTACTCAGCAATTAAAAGGAACGAAATACCAACATTTATAGCAACATGGATGGACTTAGAAATTATCATGCGAAGTGAAACCAGTCAGACAATTAGACAGCAACATCCAATGCTACCGCTTACATGTGGAAACTAAAAAAAGGACACGATGAACTTCTTTGCAGAACAGACAATGACTCACAGACTTTTAAAAACCTATGGTTTCCAAATAAAACAATCTGGGGGGTGGGGGGATGCAATGCTATCAAACTGAGCTGTGATGATTTTTTACACCTATAATTGTAATAAAATTCATTAAGCAATGGGGGAAAAAAGACATATGCACCCCAATATTCACAGCAGCATTGTTTACAATTGCTGAGACATGGAAAAAACCTAACTGTGCATCAACAGATGAATGGATAATGAATATATGATATACACATATGTACATACATACACACACACACAAACACATACACACACACAGCCATGAAAAAGAATGAAACAATGCCCTTTACAGCAACATGGATGGACTTGTAGAACATTGTGTTAAGTGAAATAAGTCAAAGAAAGGATAAATTCTGTATGACCTCACTTATATGTGGAATCTAAAATAATACAGCAAATACTGAATATAACAAAAGAGAATCAGATGCATAGATATAGAGAATAAAGTAATGGTTATGGGGATTGGGGCACTATAGGGTATGGGAGTGAGGGGTACAAGCTATTGCATTAAAGATAGGGTCAGAGATGTACAATATGGGGAATTTAGCCAATGTTTTGTAATAACTGTAAATGGAAAGTAACCTTTAAAATTGTATAAAAATTAAATGTTTTTAAAAATTAAATTTCATTTAACAAAAAAGGTAAAATAAAAGAGAGTAATGCTGTTATGACATTCTGTCCTTGTCTCATGGTACACGTGTGCACATTTCTTTTGAGTACAATATACCTTTGAATGGAGATGCTGGATCCTTCCAGACCTTCAGCTTCAGTAAATAATGCCATTTTCTCGCAATGGTTGTACTGATTTATGTACCCACTGGCCCTGTATGAGGGTCCGTGGTGCTCCACATCCTGGCTTACCCTAGGGAATTCAGGATTGTTAAATTTCAACCAGCAAAGTAATGGAGGAGGTACTTCCAAATGAGGGAGTAAGTCAAGAAACAAGCAAAGAGGGAATCTAACACAGGAAGGAAAGAAAGAGAATTCTGAGATGATGAGAAAAGACATCCCAGCATGGTAAGCATAGAGACTGCCTTCGGATCCACTAGTTTACAGTGAAGCAGGAGGCAGAGCCTCAATGAAACTGTCTCTAAGGGAAAAAAAAATCTGACAGACACCTGATGAATAGGATTATATTCATAAGGCATTATTTTTCTTATGGAAAGATCAATAAGATTGAATTAGAGACCAGGACAAAGGGCATTAAGCAGACAATAAAATAAAAAAAAATATAACTTCAGAATAAAAGACAAAATCATACACTGTACATGGTTCCATTGACTACATGGTTTGTAAATATTTTCTTATAGTCTATAGTTAGTCTTTTATCATCTTAAAAGGATCATCTGTAGCACAAAAGTCAATTTTTGTTCTTACACTTCAGGTTTTATTCTTAGAACCCTTTCTCTAGCCTTAGATCCTACAGATTTTCTCCAGTGTTTTTTTTCATAAAGATTTTATATTTTATTTCTCCACTTAAATTCTTTATCCATTTTCAACTAACTTTTGTATAAAGAGGAAACTCAGGATGAGGCTGATAATTTTACCTATAGATACTTAATTGCTTCAACACCATTTGTTGAAAAGGTTATTTTTTTCCATTGTTTTTAAAAAATCTTTGTCAAAAATCAGTTGGGCATATTTATGTGAGACTATTGCTGGTTTCTCTATTTTGTTCCATCGATCTATGTGTCTAACTCCCTGCTAACCAAACAGTCTTGATTACTGTGGCTCTAAGTCTTGAAATCAAATAGACTGATTCCTCCCTTTTCATTCTTTTCCAGAATTGTTTCTTTGCCTTTCCATATACATTTTAGAATAAGATTGTCTATTCCCACAAAAGAGTCTGTTGTCTGCAAAGAAGGAGCCCACACCAAAAATCTATACAAAATGAAAAGGCAGAGAAGGGAACAAGGAAAAACCCTCTGTTCACTCCAGCTAAGTGATCTAGAGATTACCAACCTTATTGAAAAAGACTTTATAGACTAATGATAGTAAAGATGATTCAAGATCTTGGAAATAAACTGGAGGCAAAGATTGACTAATTATAAGAAACACTGAGCAAAGAATAGAAGATTTAAATATTAAGAAAGCAGAAATGCAAAATATAATAACTGAAAAAAATTCACTAGAAGGAAACAATAGCAAAATACAGGAGGCAGAAGAATGAAATAAATGAGGTGGAAGACAGCCTGGTGGAAATCACTGGTGCAGAACAGAAAAAAGAAATGAAGATGGTCTACGAGAACTCTGGGATAACTTCAAATGCATCAACATCCATATTATAGGGGTGCCAGAAGGAGGAGAGAGAGTGAAAGGGCCAGAGAAAATATTTGAAGAGATAATAGCTGAAAATTTCCCTAAAATTGAAAAGGAATCACTCACTCAAATCCAGGAAGCACAAACCAAATACCATATAAAATAAAACCAAGAAGGAACACCTCGAGATACATGTCAATTAAACTGATCAAAATTAAAGACGAAGAGAAAATATGGAAAGCAGCTGGGGAAAATAAACAAATAACATACAAGGGAAGTTCGATAACGTTACTGGCTGACTTTTCAGCAGAAACTCTGCGGGCCAGGAGGGTGTGGCATGATATACTTAAAATGACAAAGGAAAAAACCTCCAGCCAAGACTTCTCTACCCAACATGCCTCTCATTTATATTTGAAGGAGAAATCAAAAACTTTATAGACAAGCAAAAATTAAGAGATTTCAGCACCACTAAACCAGCTTTACAACAAATAATAAAGAATGTCTCCTGTTGGAAAAGAAAAGGCCCTAAGTAGAAACAAAAATATTACAAATGACAAGGCTCACCAGTAAAGGTATACATATAATAAAAGGAAATAATCCACACATAAATATGCTACGACAACCAGAAACTGTAAGAAGAGGAAGGTAAAAATGTGGGATACTGGAGATTGCAACTAAGAGATCATCAACTTAAAACAATATTGTATATAGAGTCCTATACCAAAACTTCATGGTAACTGCAAACCCAAAATCTACAATAGATACACATATAAATAAGAAAAAGCAGTCCACACACAACACTAAACATAGTTATCAAACTACAAGAGAAGAGAACAAGAGAAGATGGGATGAAAAAAGACCAACAAAAACAAATTCAAAACAATAAAATGGCAATAAGGACATACATAGCAATAATTACCTCAAATGTAAATGGACTAAATGCCCCACTCAAAAGACACAGACTGGCTGAATGGATACAAAAATAAGACCCATATATATGCTGCCTTCAAGAGACTCACCTTAGTTCTAGGGACACATACAAACTCAAAGTGAGAGGATGGAAGAAAACTAGAGAAAGAAGGACAGACAAATCCCAAAGTTAGAAGAAAGAGAGAAAGAAAGAGATCAGAGCAGAAATAAATGAAGTATAAAAGAAGAAAACCACTGAAAAGATCAATGAAACTAAAAGCTGGATCTCTGAAAAGATCAACAAAATTGATAAAACCTTAGCCAGACTCATCAAGGAAAAAAGAGAGAGGACTCAAATCAATGAAATGAAAAGTAAAAAAGGATAAGTTCCAATGGACATCACAGAAAAACAAAAGATCATAAGAGATTAATACAAGCAACTATATGCCAATAAAATGGGCAACATAGAAGAAATGGACAAATTCTTAGAAAAGTGCAATTTTACAAGACTAAACCAAGAAGAAATAAAAAAGATGAATGGACCAATCACAAGTACTGAAATTGAAAATGTGATTTAAAAACTTCCAACAAAACAAGTTCTGTACCAGGTGGTTTTACAGGCAAATTCTATCACAAATTTAGAGAATAGTTAACACCTATCCTTCTGAAACTATTCCAAAAAACTTCAGAGAGAAAGAAGAATTTCAAACTCATTCTATGAGGCCACCATCACCCTGCTACCAAAACTATACAAAGATACCACAATAAAATAAAATTATAAGCCAATATCACTGATGAACACAGATGTAAAAATCCTCAACAAAATACTAGCAAACCCAATCCAGCAACATATTAAAAGGGTTGTACACCATAGTCAAGTGTGATTAATTCTGGGGATGCAAGGACTTTCTGATATCCACAAATCAATCAGTGTGATATACTTCACTAACAAACTGAAGAATAAAATCCATATGATCCGCTCAGTAGAAGCAGGAAAATCTTCTCAAAAAAAAATCCAACACCCATTTCTGAAAAAAACCCTGCAGAAAGTGGGCATAGAGGGAAATTATCTCAACATAATAGAGGCCATATATGGCAAACCCACAGCTAATATCATTCTCAATGGTGAAAAACTGGAAAAATTCCTGCTAAGAAAAGGATGTCCATTTTCACCACTACTATACACCATAGTTTTGGAAGTCGTAGCCACAGCAATCAGAGAAGAAAAAGAAATAAAAGGAATCCAAATTGGAAAGGAAGAAGTAAAACTATCACTGTTTGCAGATGACATGATACTATACATGGAAAATCCTAAAGACGCTACTAGAAAACTGTTAGAGTTCTTCAATTAATTTAGTAAAGTTACAGGATACAAAATTAATACACAGAAATCAGCTGCACTTTCATATATTTATGATGAAAGATCAGAAAGAGAAATTAAGGAAACAATCCCATTTACTGTCGCATCAAAAAAAACCCAAAAAACCTAGGAATAAACTTACCTAAAGAGACAAAAGACCTGGATCTGTACTCTGTAAACTTTAAGACAATGATGAAAGAAATCAAAGATGACATAAACAGATGGAAGGATATACCATGCTCTTGGATTGGAAGAATAAACACTGTCAAAATGTCTATACTACCCAACCTAATCTACAAAGTTAATGCAATCCATATCAAATTATCAATGGATTTTTTCACAGAACTAGAACAAAATATTTTAAAGTTTGTTTGGAAGCACAAAAGACACAGCCATCCTAAGAAAGGAGAACGGAGCTGGAAGAATCAGGTTCCCTAACTTCAGACTATACTACAAAAGCTACAATCGTTAAAACAACATGGTACTGGCACAAAAACCAGAAATACCGATCAGTGAAACTGGACAGACAGCCCAGAATTAAACCCATGCACCTACAGTCGACTAACCTATGACAAAGGAGGCAAGAAAATACAGTGGAGAAAAGACTGTCCCTTCAAAAGAGGTGCTTGGAAAACTAGAGAGCTACATGCAAAAGAATGAAATTAGGACACTCCTTAAAACCACACACAAAAATAAAATAAAAATGGATTAAAGACCTAAATATAAGATGGGATACTATAAAAGTCTTAGCGGAAAATGTAGGCCTAACACTCTCAGACATAAACCACAGTAATATTGTCTCTGGTTCACCTCCTAATAAAACAAAAATAAACAAATGGGACCTAATTAAATTAAGTTCCTTCACAGCAAATGAAACCCTAAAAAATAAAAAGGAAAAGAAAAGACAGCCCATACAATAGGAGAAAGTATTTGCAAATGAAGCACTGACAAGGGATTAATCTCCAAAATATACAAACACCTACTGCAGCTCAACACCAAAGAAACAAACGACCCCATCAAAAAATCGGCAGAAGATCTAAACAGACAATTCTCCAAAGAAGACATACGGATGGCCAAAAAACTCATGAAAATATATTCAACATAACTAATTATTAGAGAAATGTAAATCTAAACTACTGTGAGGTATCACCTTACACCAGCCAGAGAGCCACCATCAAAAAGTCTACAAATAATGAAAATGCTGGAGAGGGTATGGAGAAAAGGGAACCCTCTTTCGCTGCTGGTGGGAATGTACATTGGTGCAACTATCATGGCAAACAGTACAGACAGTCCTCAAAAACCTAAAAATAGAATTACCATATGATCCAGCAATCCCACTCCTGGGCATCTACCAGAGAAATCCATAACTCAAAAAGATACATGTTCCATGCATGTTCACTGCAGCACTATTTACAATAGCCAAAACATGGAAGCAACCTAAATGTCCATTGACAGAGGAATGGATAAAGAAGATGTGGGAGTTCCCGTCATGGCGTCATGGAAATGAATCCAACTAGGAACCATGAGGTTGTGGGTTCAGTGCCTGGCCTCGCTCAGTGGGTTAAGGATCCAGCGTTGCTGTGAGCTGTGGTATAGGTTGCAGATGCGGCTTGGATGTGACATTGCTGTGGCTATGCGTAGGCCAGCAGCTACAGCTCCAATTCAACCCCTAGCCTGGGAATCTCCATATGCTATTGGTGTGGCCCTAAAAAGACAAAAAAAAAAAAAAAAGGATGTGCTATACATACACAATGTAATATTACTCAGCCATAAAAAAGAATAAAGTAATGGCATCTGTAGCAACATGACTGGACCTAGAAATTGTCATTCTAAGTGAAGTTAGGCAAACAGTGAGACATAAACATCATATGCTGTCACTTATATGTGGAATCTAAAAAACGGATACAAAGAATTTATTTGCAGAACAGTAACTGACTCACAGATTTTGAAAAACTTATGGTTACCACAGGAGAGAGGTTGAGGGATTGAGGAACGGACTGGGAGTTTGGGATGGAAATTCTGTAAAATTCGGTTGTGATGATAGTTGCACAACTATAAATATAATAAAATTCATTGAATTAAAAAAAAAACTTTTTTTTATCAAACAATACCCATAAGAGTGTAAAAAGATGAAACAATTTTTGCATTACATGTAAGTGACAGATGACTCATATCCAATACAAACAAACTAAACATTATGAAAAAAACAAACAGCCCAATATGAAACATGAAGTACTAATCTCCACCACAATAGTTATCTGAGAAACATAAATCAAAGTTAAATTGTGATGCCATCCCATCCACATGAGAATGGCTAAAACTGAAAAATGATTACAATAGACAATACCAAGTAATGGTAAAAATGTGAGGCAACAGGAACTTATATACTTCTGGTGGGGGTGTGAATGGGGACAACAACTTTGGAAAACAGCTTGGCATTATCTAATTAAGTTCAAGGTCACTACTCAATCTAATATCCAACAGGTATTTCAATTTTAGGAATATATCCAACAGAAACGCATGCATCATAAAAAGAAAATACATGTGCTAGAACAGGCGTTGGAATGTTGTTTGTGGCGGCATTACTCAAAAGAGCTGCCCACAGAAAGAACTCGCTGTCCATCCAAAGCAGAGTGGATGAGTGAATTGTTTCATATTCATTCCATGCAACATTATAAAGCAACAAACAGGAATGAATTATAGCTACATACAGCACAGGTACATTGTATATCATAATGTTGAGCACAGAAAGCCAGACATAGAAGAGAAATACTTCTATTGAAATGAAGTTCATGAAACCAGACAAAGTTAAACTAGACTGTTTGAAGATGGATGCATAGTTGGTACAATTATAAAAAGTAACTATGTGAATACCACAAAGACTAGCAAATTAGTTATCTTCAGTGTGGATGGAAAGGCAGTGAACTGGGAATGCATAACAAAGGCTTATTTCTAGACTCTGGTGGAGGTCATGTGGGTATTTGACTTATGATAAATTACTAAGCTATATATTTTTGTTTTTTGCACTTTCCTCTAAGTTGTTTATATTTCTCAATGGAAAATGTTAAAAAAAATGAGCTGGCTCAAAAGTAAATAAAATGTAAAACTCAAATTAGGAGAAGAACAAAAATAAATTAATGTACGGAATCCTGTCGTGGCTCAGTGGTTAAGAGATCCGACTAGGAACCATGAAGTTGCAGGTTCGATCCCTGACCTTGCTCAGTGGGTTAAGGATCCGGCGTTGCCGTGAGCTGTGGTGTAGGTCACAGATGCGGCTCGGATCCCGCGTTGCTGTGGCTGTGGCGAAGGCCGGCGGCTATAGCTCCTGTTAGACCCCTAGCCTGGGAACCTCCATATGCTGCAGGTGCGGCCCTAGATAAGGCAAAAAGATAAATAAATAAATAAATAAATAAATAAATATTAAAAAAATTAATATACAACAGAAAAAAGATATTTAACAAACATGAAACATAAAACAAATGAAATAGAAATAAAGATGTTAGGATAATTTAAGCCTAATGATATTTTGAACAGACCAAAAAGAAAAAAAAACGAAAGAAAAAAGCAAACCCCTGGTAGGTTTGATTTTCTTAAAAGAAGGCCAATGTGAACATCAGGAATGAGAAGAGATTCAACTATAGATACAGTAGAAATTAAAAGAATCTGGGCATATCTACAGCTGTAAGTTTGAAAATCTAGAGTACATGGATAATTTCTTAGCAAAATGTAAACTATTATACTCAGTACATAAGATTCAGCAAACCTAAAGACCAATAACCATAAAAGAGATTGGAAGGTCCAAAATGGTATTTCAGGCTGAGTTCATGCTCACCTTTAATGAAAAGATAATTACTACATTTTAAAACAATTTTAGACCAAGAGACAAGTAGAAGAAAACACCCCAGTTAGCTTTATAAAGCTAGCATAACCTGACTTGCAATTCTGAAAAAGAAAAACAAAAGCCCCCACAACAAACCAAAATGCCAATTTCTCCTTTCAATAAAAAAAGAAAACATTCTAAGCAAAACAACATTTCGAAATGTATAACAATAAAATATATTTGACTAAGCTGAGCAAAAATCCATAGAAAACCCTAATTCTAAAATATACATGTATCCCATTGTTCACAGCAGGACAGTTTACAATAGCCAAAACAAGGAAGCAACCTAAGTGCCCACTGACAGGGGAATGGATAAAGAAAACGTGGTACAGATATACAATGGAATATTAACCATAAAAAAGAATGAATTAATGCCCTTTGCAGCAACATGAATGGACCTAAAGATTATCAGATTAAGTGAAGTAAGGCAGATAAGAAATACAAATATCATATGATAGCACTTATATGTGGAATCCTAAAAAAAAAGTGGGGGAGTTCCCATTGTGGCACAGGAGAAATGAATTCGACTAGTATTCATGAGGATGTGGGTTTAATTCCTGGCCTCGCTCAGTGGGTCGGGGATCTGGCATTGCCATGAGCTGTGGTGTAGGTTGCAGATGTGGCTCAAATCCTGCGCTGCTGTGACTGTGGTGCAGGCTGTCAGCTGTAGCTCCAATTCGGCCTCTAGCCTGGGACCCTCCATATGCCGCAGAGACAGCCCTAAAAAAAAAAAGGCAAAACATGATAAAATACAAAAAAATTTTAAAATCATACAAAAGAACTTATTTAAAAAACAGAGAACAAACTTATGGTTACCAAAAGGGTGAGAGGGATAAATTAAGAGTTGGGATTAACATATACACACTACTATATATAAAATAATAAGAACCTACTGTTACTATACCCAATGTTTTATAATAACCTACAAGAACTATACCCAGTGTTTTGTAATAACTTAGAAAAGAACCTGAAAAAGAATATATGAATACACACATGCACATAGCTGAATTGCTGTGCCATACACCGAAACTAACATGACATTGTAAATCAACTGTACTTTCATAAAAAATAAAAAAATATAGATACAACTAAGAGTTTAAATTAAAACAATAAAAATACAGGAATATATATAAAAGAACGGTTCCATAAACATGGCTAGGCGGAGTCCTTATAAAAGCAAACCAAGAGTCTCAGAAGCTATGACGTCTCGAAACAGAAGACAGACCAGGACAAAGTTTGAGGGATGAGTGGCCAACTGGGCCTGGGTCTGAACAGTCAGAACAAACACGTTTCCCACTGAGGCTGCTAGGCTTCGAGGGTTCTGGGGCTCCTGGCTATATTTTCAGGAGATGGGCAAAGAGTTAATATCCCTAACAGCATTAGGAATGAGAAAGGGGACATAAATACAAAAGCAGAGGGTGTTAAAAATTAGAAGACAATGCTAGGACTAACTGTGCCAGTAAATTTGAAAATCTAGAAGAAATACAGTTGACCTTTGAACAATGGGGTTGGGGTGATGACCTCTGTAGGGTTCCAAATCCGCATATAACTTTACGGGCTGCCCTCCAATGCAACCAACCACCATCCAGTACTCCTGTAGTTTGCATCCATGGGAAAAAAAAAATCTATGAGTGGACCCACATATTAAAATCTGTGCTCCTCAAGGGTCCACTGTAAGCAGTTTTCTATGAAATTATCAATGAATAAAATAGGCACATGTGGAAAAAAAACCCAGGGTTTACAAAAACATGAAAAGAGAAGGTGGGAATAACACATACACTCTACTGTATAACACACATGATTAATGGGAGCCTACTGTATAATACAGGAAAATCAACTCAAAAGTTTCTAATAACCTCTGTGGGAAAAAAAGAATGGGTGTATTTATATGTATGACTGATTCACTTTGCTGTGCACCTGAAACTAATACACTATTGTAAATCAACTATGCTCCAATAAAACTAAATCTAAAAAAATACGTATCAAAAAAACCCCATGAAAAGTGTGTAAAATATGGAAGAATACTGCGAGGCAGCAGCCAAGGACGCCTAGGCGGCCTGAAATATTTGCCATCTCCTTCAGATCACAGCTGGGCTCAAGTTCCTCGTGTGCCCCACCTACTGGTGACTCTGCTAAAGATTCCAAGTCCTGGAGGAGAAGTCCAGTTGGCACAACTTGCCTCACAGGCCCAGCTTGAGGCCGAGTAGCGCTGGACACCAGCAACACACACAACGGGAAGACGACCTGCCCCAAGGGCATGGGCCAAATAAGCTTGCAGAAGCTCCTCCGGTTTAGTCTAATCATCCCATTAAAAAGAAGCCCTAAGAAAGGCACCAAATGGCTGTCTTCCTTTCTCCCTCCCATGGAACTGTACTGGCCCCCAAGAGTCAAGCTCCCCCTGGCAGTTGTCACTGTGTCAAGACCCTCAAGGGGCAGATCACTGCCAAGGTGATCACTTCAGTGAGTTCTTGTGCCCTTTTTTTTTTTTCTTTTTCCTTTTTCTTTTTAAGGCTGCACCTACGGCATATGGAAATTCCTGGGCCAGGGGTGGCATGGGAGCTGCAGCCATAGCAACACCAGATCCTTAACCCACTGAGCGAGGCCAGGGATCGAACCCACATCCTCACGGGGACAATGTCGGGTCCTTAATCTGCTGAGCCACAATGGGAATTCCCTTTTTTATCCCCCCCCCCGTGCTCTCAGCCACTGGACCAAGTTCAGCTTTCACACTCAAGCCTGTTCTCCCACATCTCAAAAACATTCAAGGGATTATGTCATGTAACCACATCCCTACCCTGGCACGGACCACTAAAGGCGTTAACGCTAACATAAATGGCAAGACAGCTTCCTGGGGAAAAAGAAAGGGACTGGGCTCGGCTGGAAAGCACAGTTCATCACATCAAATAACCTTTCCATGACCCCACGGATTCAGCATCGAAATAAATCTTTTCCTTCAGCTATTTCACTGAGTTTGTGATGAATTCTAAGATTAATTCTGGAAACATCTCGATCAGTTCCCTGACCTCAACATCTCGGTGTGGGGAGGCTGACAGATTTATTTCAGGAGTGCCCCTGCGTGTTTGGGTCACTGGGAACCACACAGCAGAGCTCTGTAAATGAAGCCACCACAGTAGCTTTTCATGAATCTCTTTGAAGCATTGAAAAGCCAACCTGCCCCTCTTATTCATGGCCCATCAGCCTGTCTGGGAGTAGAAAGGGTTTATACAACAGAAAAGGAGGAATGCCCAATGCCTGTGTGATTCTTTTACAGCAGCGCTAATAAGGCAGATACTGACTTCAGACACATCAAAAGGGAGGCTGCGTGCTGGGAGCTGGGAGCTGGAGGCTGGGGATTAGAGCCTGGAGGGGGAGGGGCAGGGCAGAGTCAGGCTTGCTCCATGTCCCACCTGCCACAGAGTGAGCCAGGCCATGCCACGGAACTTCTCTGAACCTCGGGGTCCTGTGGTCACCACAAACCTCAGATGATGTCGTGGAGGGAAAAGCACAAAGTGCAAACGTTAGTTGTTGGTGTTCATATTTTTAGTCTTATAATGGGAGAAGGGGTTTATCAAGACTCACTCCCATTTTTGAACACTCAGAAGATTCTACCACGTCCACAAACATTCATCTGTGATGTTCACCTGCCTAACCCGTAACTTGGTTCACCCAGGCCCGGCCCTCTTCACTCCGCCTGCTCTGTCCTGCCGATGCCAGCGGAGGGCCCAGAGCTTGGGCCCTAATGACGCAGGACCAGAGACCCTCATGCTGGGTGACACTCAAGACACTGGATGACACTGGTAAGACCCCAGAAACTCCAGTGATCATGTGATAGCATGAAGAACCCTTGAAATGTTATGCTGAGGGGAAGGGGTCAGACACAAAAGGCCACATGGTCTATGACATCATTCACATGAATGTCCAGAACAGGAAAATCCATGGAGACAGAAAGGAGACTAGCGGTAGTGTGGGGCTACAGGTGGAGGCAGGGGTGCGGGGGTACAAATAGGATTATAGCGGGTGATAACTAAAGGGTTTCTCTTTGAGGTGAAGAAAATGTTTTAAAAGTAACTGTGGTGATGGGTGCACATACTGGTGAATATGCTAAAAACTACTGAATTGTACACTTTAAATGAGTGAACAGTATGGAATACGGATTCTATTTCCTAAGATCTTCATGATGTTAAAAAAAGAAACAGGGAGTTCCCATTGTGGCTCAGTGGTTAACGAACCCAACTAGCATCCATGAGGACACAGGTTCGATCCCTGGCCTCAGTCAGTGGGTTAAGGATCTGGCGCTGCCGTGAGCTGTGGTGTAGGTCACAGATGCGGCTTGGATCCCGAATTTCTATGGCTGTGGGGTAGGCTGGCAGCTGCAGCTACAATTCAACCCCTAGCCTGGAAACTTCCATATGCCTTGGGTGTGGCCCTAAAAAGATAAAAGACAAAAACAAAAAAAAAAAAAGAAAAAGAAAAAATCACCACCACAATGTTTGCTCTGCACAGGTATGCCCTGAACATAGAAAGTTTGAGACCAGTGAGCTCTACTTCTTCACTTCTGTCTTCCCTCATGACCCTGGCCTTACTGGGAAGTCAGCAGGAGGGGGCCCTGGGCCAGATGACAGGGATCGACACCCTCCCTTTCCAGGCGTCTTAATCCATCTGCCACCACACCACCTGCAGTCTCATCCCTTCCCGGCCTCCCAGGCACTTCCTGGCTCTGGAGGCACCAGGGGCTGGGAGCCTGTTTCTACTCAGAGAGGCAGTGGGTTCTCACATTTTGGGATGCATCTAGCCAGGCACTGGGCGGTCACCCCAGCTTCCCTGCCAAGCCAGGGACAGAGCCCCAGGTAGCCAGCCCTTCCTGGCCTGGCTCCATACACCCCTATCCCCCGTATCCCCGGGGCCCTACAAGCTCCAGAAGGAATCCTTCAGGTGAGCTCACTCTCGGTGGGAGGGGGGAGGTCTGGCCTTCCGACCATGTGACGTCCCCTGAAAATACAGAAATAGTTTAAATCTCAGCAGCATTTTTTTCTCTTTCTCTTTCTTTTTTTTGGAGGGGGGAGGCGTCACACTGGTGGCGTATGGAAGTTCCTCGTCTAGGGGTCTAATCAGAGCTACAGCTGCCGACCTACACCACAGCCACAGCAACGCCAGATCCAAGCCTCGTCTGCAACCTGCACCATAGCTCACGGCAATGCCGGATTCTTAACCCACGAAGCGAGGCCAGGGATCGAACTCGCATCCTTATGGATACTAGTTGAGTTCATTACCACTGAGCCACAACAGGAACTCCCTCAGCAGCATTTCTTCAATGGAAATATACTTGATATATAACGGTATGTAAGTCTGAGGTACACAACATCCCACAGTTTTTTGGTATACGCATGGCTCTCTGCCTCAGCAGGCTTCCCACACATACGCTGATATGTCCATGTGTGTATTCACAGAGAACCTCAAAGTGACACAAATCACCAAGCTGTGATAAATAATTAGCACTGCTATGACATGACATCACTGAGCTTAGTGTTAGCAGTGTATTAAGAGTCTTCCATTCTCTATTATCACCTCTCTTTACAAATGAGAAAGAGAAAGAGAGGCTCAGAGAGCCTTTAAAAATGAAGAAGTTGAGGCTCAGAGAGGTTGATCAACTTGCCCAACGTCACAAAGCTGATTAGCGTCAGAGTCAGGACTGACTCCAGAACCTGTACTTGTAAGTCCACACCATTGTTTCTCCACACACCTGCATTTCTGACACATCAAATTGCTTTCATTCCCAGGACATACTGAGACCGTTCAATTCCAGCTTTTATTACTGTGTTCCCTCCCTGGACTGGCCCACCACCGAGTCACTTTCCTTGAGAACCAGCTCATCTATCTCCTGTGTGACACCAAGGTTCTTGATCTCCATGGTGAGATTGAAAACTTGTCCTCTCTCCTTCCAGACTCACTGCCCATTTCTTAATGATGGCCATTTTGTTTTATGATGGTATATTTTTTGGAGTGTTTTTTAAAAAAATTTTAATGATGTCTTTATTTAAATTGAAGTATAGTCAATTTACAGTGTTGTATTAGTTTCAGGTTTGCAGCAAAGTGATTCCATTTATATACAGGTTTGTACGTATGTTTGTATTTTCAGATTCTTTTCCCATACAGGTTATTACAAGATATTGAATATAGTTCCCTGGGCTATACAGCAGGTCCTTGTTGTTTATCTGTTTTACAGATAGCAGTTTGTATCTGTTAATCCCAAACCTCTATTTTATCCCTACCACACCCCGTGTCCCCTTTGGCAAACACAAGTTTGTTTTCTACGTCTGCGGGTCTGTTTCTGTTTTGTAAATAAGTTCATTTATAAAATATTTTAGATTCCACATATAAGCAACATTGTATGTATTTGTCTTTGTCTGGCTTATTTCACTTAGCATGACAATCTCTGGGTCCACATGATAGTATTTTAACTCTTTTTCTCTTCTTAGAAAGCTGTTGTGGAACCTTTGAGAACTGGGACTCTCTTTTGTGACCCTCAGCTGGGATGCAAATAGGGGACACACAGCCCATCACTCCTGGTAAACAGCTTCCACTCTTTCCCTCCCCGCTAGAGCCCAGAAACAGCCTCAGAAACTTGCTCAACACACTGTTCTCAGCACCTGCGGCCAGGTGATGAAAGCTAGCACTCAAGGTGAATTCTACTTGCCACAGTAGATACGCCTACAAAAAAATGCCTCCAGCCAAATGTAAGGATACCATATATGTCAATGCTTACTGAGAGAGAAGTAGTTTATTCCTTGAACAAGCATGATTCACTCTGAGATGACTACAGAATGTAGTCAGGGAATGAAGTGTCCTCACTTTGGCCCAGCAGCTGAAAAAAATGATTTTCCTCCTGATGCTTCTGTACCAGGTACAGTCCGGGGAGACACCGGCACACAACAGGTGTCCGATGTCTAGGCAGATGGAACACACATACCCTGCTGGTGAGTGTGGAAATTCATACAAACCACCTCAGAAACCTGTTTGGCAGCACGCATCAAGGTTAAATATCTATGCTCCCGGTGACCCGGAAGTGTCACTCACAGGCTGGACCAACAGAAAGACATGGGGGTGTCCATCGAAGATGGGCACTGGGTCACTGGGCAGGCACCACCCTCAGCAGCCCCTCCCTGGGAAGGTAAAACTCGCTGTGCTGTGTTCATACAGAGACCAGAGCTACTCGCAATAACATGACTGAACCTAAGAGTAATGCTGAATGAAAGCAGCAGGACACAGAAGGGGATGTGACCTCTGATTCGGTTCCTGTAATGATGAAAGCTGAAAAAACCCCTTTGTGCCCACAGAGCTTAGGGCAGCGGGTACCCTCAGGGAGGGCAGAGACTGGCAGAAGGAAAGACTGTGGCTCCCAGGGATGCAGGTGATGATTTGTTTCTGAATCTTGTGCCTGTTCCATGAGTAGGTTCATTTAGTAAAATGTCACAGAACTGGACACCTGAGAGATGGCGGGAAACCAGAAAGGAAGCTGCATTTTGATCTTGGCTCTTCACGCGCTTGCTTCCTCTACCTGGAACACACCTGTCTCACACTTTGGCCAACACCTGGGGAGAGGAGGACACGGCAAGGATGGGCTTTCCAAGACTGAGCACAAGCTCCACTCCTCTGACAAGCCTCATCTTCTCCCCCAGAGAGGCTACCCCCAAACTTGAGTTTCCTGCTCCCCACGCACCTCTCTCTTGGCGCACTCCCTGCAGGGCAGCCGATGAGCCTCATCAGTGACAGGGCTCAGCCCAGGACAAGGGCTGGCTTTTTGCCTCTGCCTCCCCTGGGGCTGCCTGGGCCCGGCACGAGTGACTGCTCTCAGCTGACGCTGCAGTAAATGGATGGATGAAGAAGGATAGGAAGAGGTGTGGATGTGCAAGTGTCACTTCGCTTAATGAGACTACATCTTATGGGCTTCAAGAAGATTACGTTTTCTATTTTCTGTATTTGGTGATGCTTGGACATCTTGGGGTCTTGCTGATCCTGGGGAGACTGCCCTGTCCAGGCCTAGCTGCTTTCTATATTTTTATTCTACTTATTTATTTATTTTGTCTTTTGTCATTTTAGGGCTGCACTCATGGCATGTGGAGATTCCCAGGCTAGAGGTCTAATCAGAGCTGTAACCGTCGGCCTACACCACAGCCACGCCAGATACAAGCCGCGTCTGCGACCTACACCACAGCTCACGGCAATGCCGGGTCCTTAACCCACTGAGCGAGGCCAGGGATCAAACCTGCAACCTCATGGTTCCTAGTCGGGTTCATTTCCACTGCGCTGCGATGGGAACTCCCAGGACTAGCTGCTTTCCAGATGGGATACAGCTGGCCTACAAGTCTGGCGAGGCAAACTGCAAAGGCAAACTGAGAATCCAGAGCCCATGGTCCCAGCCACCTCCTTTAACTAATGCTCACACACCAAGCCAATAGTCCCCTGCCTGAAACATCCCAGGGTGGGGGATCTGACAACTAGGGACCACCCACCCGCTCTGGCCTGAACCTGGAGACCTTATTGAAACTAGCTGATCCTCAGCGTGTCGACTCTAACCCACCCATTCCTTCTGGGAAAACCACAGCAAAGGCTTGCACCCTCACTCTCCTTTTGCTCCTTGTGCCTCCTGCCTGAGCCTGGTGCTTCCCCGTGTGGCCCTGGGTGGCCTGGTCCGCCTCCTCCTCTTGGCAACTGTGAAGAACACACTCTTCTTTCCAGCAGTTGTTTCTGTGTCTGTCATCCTACCATACCTGGTTAAAACAAATCCCAGGCATTGTTGAAAACAGTCTTGCGGAGTTCCCGTTCTGGCGCAGTGGAAATGAATCCGACTAGTAACCATGAGGTTGTAGGTTCAATCCCTGGCCTTGCTCAGTGGGTTAAGGATCTGGTGTTGGCACGAGCTGTGGTATAGATTGCAGGCACAGCTCAGATCCTGCATTGCTGTGGCTGTGGCTGTGGCTGGCAGTTACAGCTCCAATTTGACCCTTAGCCTGGGAGCCTGCATATGCCATGAGTGTGGCCCTAAAAAGCAAAAAAAAAAATGAAAACAGTCTTACAACTTAAAGCATAAATCCTCCTCCAACTACGTATTACTCTATATTTTCAATAAATACCCATGCCTCCAATGTATTAATGCATATCCTACAGTGCAACCCAGGGATACTGAATATACAAGTGTCAAATGCTACTTCTGATACCCAAGATCACACGATATAATAGAAGATGTTCTTCTGTAAAATATGCAGTTATTCAAATTTCTACACCATAAAGGGAAGAGAAAAAAATCAAAGTATTTCTCCAGTTTTCCCACAGATGATTTCTGCGTGTTGTCTCCATCACAAGTACAGTCTGTTCTGCAGTCGAATGGCAACGGTATGCACACCATCCCCGGCCCAGTAAAGCTAATGCAGGGGCGGGCGTGTGCTGGGGCAGGAAACTCCAATCAGGATGGCAGGAGGCCAGGCAGCCCAGCCTGTGACGAGAGGGCCACTCGCCGGCTCCCGGGACCCTCCCAGTGACGCCCATGACCACGGTCAGTCCCCCTGACCCGGACGAGTCCTGGGCAGCCTAGAAGCTGAAGGCTGAGCTCATCAGGGCCTGATGGCGAGGCACTCAGGCTGCTCCCAGCCTCTTAGCAGCCAGGTCCCAGCCCTTGGTCTGGTGACTCTAAGCCTGCGTCCCATTCCCCTCCCAACTCTTTATTCTGAGAAAACGGGAATGGCCGACAGGCAGCCTCGCAGTCAGGCCCGACTTCTGGCACTTACTGGGTGCTGTGGGCTGGGGACCGGCACAGGGGTCCGTGTGTGGTGCTCCAGCCCCTCCCAGCCTCACACTGGGGGTGGGGGGCCCAAGGCCAGGCTTGACCATCCTTCCTCTAGCACCTATAGATTCAGGGAGGCCAGGACCCTTGAAGGTTCCTACTAAGCTTCTGAGTCCTTGCAAACTCATCAGGATCTAAATTTCTACCTTTAAACTGATTTTTTTTTTTTTGGTCCTGCATTGCTTTCATCATGCTCTTTTACTCTGTAAAGGAAGCCTGACAGTGATGACTGATCAGTATTTCCGAATTCCACTTTCCATGTATTCAAAGTGCATTATGCACATGCAGGCAAAGAGCTGCCCCATTCTCTGATTTTAACTGCACTTTGGAACATGAATCATAGGTTGATGGCGAATACACATTCAAAAAATTCCTTTAAAATCCCAAAGCCGTTGAGAACCAAGGCACTTTTTTGTGTGTCTTTTGACATTTTAGGGCCTCACCAGTGGCATGTGGAGGTTCCCAGGCTAACAGTCTAATCAGAGCTGTAGCTGCTGTCCTATGCCACAGCCACAGAAATGCGGGATCCGAGCCACGTCTGCGACCTACACCACAGCTCACGGCAATGCCAGATCCTTAACCCACTGAGCAAGGCCAGGGATCGAACCCACAACCTTATGGTTCCTAGTCGGATTCGTTCCCACTGCGCCACAAAGGGAACTCCCCTAGGCACTTTTTAAAGTTGTGTGTATATAAAACATTTAGGGAAAAAGATAACCTAATTCCAGAAGACAGAACTTTTATTGTATACATCATACAATTAAGCTTTTAAACCTTCCCTGACCTTTTAGGGGAAAAAATAGTCCCTGTTTTTTATTTATATCATCAGCTACTTCACCTTTATTTTGGTCTTCATTTTGTCATGCTCTGTCTAGTTGCTAATTTAGCTGTTGCTTCTGCAACAGATGCTCAAACTATTTGTGGAATAATAAATCTAACAGAGGCACAGGCTTTTCGTTTTTCAGAGAGTGAGAGAGGAGGGGGGAAGGGGGAGAGAAGGATGGGGAGGGATGGAGGAGAGGGGGAGTGGAGGGGACAGGGAAGAAGAAGGGAGGAGGGAGAGGAAGGGGGGGGGGAGAGGGTCTAAGACTGTAGAGTCTGAGGGGGCCATTGTCACACTCCTGCCAGGGAGGCCACTGTCAAGTGAACCAGGATCACAAGTCCTCTTAGAAGGCTATCTCCATAGGACATGACAACAATTTCTACCATCTCAGGCTCTTTTGCATGTCCTTTTTGTTCAAATGACACTTTCAAGGACAGCAGAAGTTGGTAAATTATGAATGTTCACAGCAGCCTCCCTGTTGCACAGGAAGTAAGATTGCTGTTCCTGAGATGTGCCCATGGCAGGAGAGACAGGGAACTGGCGAGAGGTAGCTTCTTTCTCCAGATAAGCGGATAAGCGCGGAAGGGGCCTTCCCTTCCTCCCCTCCTTTTGTTAAGGGTGTAGCCAGACTCTGAAATGTGATTAGTTTGCACAGCAATCAAAGCAGAGCTCTACCTGGCTGGCAGAAATGGAGAAAAGGCTGAAAACAATGGTGCTGCTTAACAGGAAAATAAGGTGCATTTAGAATTTTTCTTCCGGAGAGACCCAAGCAAGAACGTTTGCAATGTCAGTGTTTGGAAGAACAGAAATGTTGCTAAGGACCTAAATGAGGTTCTATGGTCAAGTGAACTAGGGAAATAGTGTTTTTAAAAAGTTAATTGGGAGCTCCCGTCGTGGTGTAGCGGAAACAAATCCGACTAGGAACCATGAGGTTGTGGGTTCGATCCCTGGCCTTGATCAGTGGGTTAAGGATCCAGCGTTGCCGTGAGCTGTGGTGTAGTTCGCAGACACAGCTCAGATCTGGTGTCGCTGTGGCTGTGGGGTAGGCTGGCAGCTGCAGCTCTGATAAGACCCCTAACCTGGGAACCTCCATATGCCACGGGTACGGCCCTAAAAAGACAAAAGACAAAAAAATAAAACAAATAAAAAGTTAAATGGCTCCTCTCAGCTTGTCACATCCCCCTACTTGTGGCCACTGCCCTCTGGGAGGGAGCTGAGCCTCCTACTTGAGCTGCTGGCATCCTGGCCTCTCCCTCTCCTCGCCCCCTCCTTCTTTTGAAGACAACATCCATCAATCCCATCTTCCACACCCAAAGCTCTGAAGATCCCACTGGGAGTAGTGGGGAAGGAGGACCTGCTTGGGGAGGGGGTGCTGCTTCCCTCTTCACGCCCAGCTGCGGGGGAGGGCACTACCCTCCCCGAGGTTCAGCTCACCATGGAATCACCCCGTCACCAGACACAAATGCCTGTCAACTAGTGTTTGTTCATTCCTAGCATGTGACAGAGCTATCTACCAAGAAAGAACATTTTTACTACTTCTCATTGTTTTCTGGTCTCTAACCCAACATAACAGTATGTGACCTTCAGAGTCATTCAGGACAAAACACTGCTCACAGCGCTGCTATGTGTTTCTACGTAAAACCGAAAACACTCCTCAGCCCTAGACCCCTTATGGGCCCTTAATTCTGATCCGGTTGTCATTTCAGTGGTGTGAACATCTCAGACTGGGGCGAGTGGTCAGATAAAAACTGGGGGAGGGAGGATGTGGCAGGGCAAATGGACCATGATATTTTATTTTATTTTTTCTGTCTTTTGTCTTTTTAGGGCCGCACCCGGAGGCATATGGATGTTTCCAGGCTAGGGGTCTAACAGGAGCTACAACTGCCGGCCTACACCACAGCCACAGCAACGCAGGATCCCAGCCACCTCTGTGACCTACACCACAGCTCAAGGCAACGCCAGATCCTTAACCCACTGAGCAAGGCCAGGGATCAAACCCGCAACCTCATGGTTACTAGTTGGGTTCATTAACCACTGAGCCACAACGGGAACTCCATTTTATTTTTATTTTTTTGTCAACCATGATATTTTAAATTTTTGAATTTAATCTTGCAGAGTAGGGAGAGTCACATAGTGCTTGAGGGTAAAATTGGGGAACATTATATAAAAATCTCAGTTCTGGCCTTTCATCTGCTTCCACCCTTCTCTTTCTTTCCTTCTTTTCTTTTTCTTTTCTAAAATTCCTGGGCCAGGAATCTCAGTACCTGGCCTTTCTTTCTTTCCTTCTTACTTTTTCTTTTTTTCTTTCCTTCTTTCCTTCCTTCCTCCCTCCCTCCCTCCCTTTCTTCCTTCCTTCCTTCCTTTCTCTCCCCCCCCCCCTCTCTCCCTCTCTCTTCTGAAGTTCCCCGGACAGGGATCAGATCCAAGCCTCAGTCGCCCCATGCAGCAGCTGTGGATCCTTTAACCCGCTGCTGCTGAGCAAACCTGCGTCCTGGCGCTGCAGAAACACCACCCAGCCCCATCCCATTGTGCCACAGCAGGAACTCCAGTTCCTGGCTTTTCTGGACAAGTTTCCAGTTAGGGGCTCCCTGGGCCTTCGGTGGGAGCTACTCCCTGAGACAAGGCTTCTGAGTTCTTGGCTGGAGCGAGCTGGCATGTGGCTATGCTCTCGGCAGCCCGTGCATTTGTGTTTTCTCTTTTCCACCAAGTGACGTGGCCTCCCCTATCCACTCTCCATCTCTCCTCACCCCGTCACCTTCACACCCACTCCCTTCAACCTGGCGGTTTGTTCCTTTGATGCTAGGCAACTAGTGAGCTCTGGAGGATGCAGATGAGAGTGTGGAGGTTGATGGGCTATGTGTCACGGGTGCCCAGTTTCAATCACCATCTTTCTTTTTACAGACTGCACATCCAGCATATAACAGCAGCCTTCTAAGGACGACACTGGCCCAGGAGGCTTGGCTGTAGCAGGTGCCCCTGGGGCCAGGGTGAGGGGACAGAAGGGTTACCTAGGAGGCTAGTCCTGGAGCACCTGGACCTCCAGCTCCCTCCCCAGCCTGCGTGGGGAGGCCTCCCCACTCCACACCTTGACCGTCTCAGCGGGAAGAGGACAGGTGCTGGGGACGGGGCTGACAGCGCTGACAAAGATGGAGAAGAGGCATAGGTCAAGTCTGATGCCTACCCACTTCCAGCTCCCTCCCTGCCTGTCCCCAAACACAGGCAGCCCCAGCTCAGAAGACAGAAGAAGGGTCCAGCCCAAGAGAAAAAAAAACCCCACGTGTTGACATCTGGGGGGGGTCTCCCCAGGAGCGCTGGATCATACATCAGGGTCGACGCTGTTGGGATTGACGATGGGTAACCTCCAAGCTCTCACTACATTTCCGTGAGCACTGGTGGGAGGCAGGGAAGGGAATGGCTCCACCCGCAGCTTTTACCCAGATCTCCGCACAGATGAGGAAACATCTTCTGGCTGGTGGTATGTGACTAAGTTCCAAAGTGCCCCAGCTGTGAAGTCGCCTGGACAAAATCAGCAGAGGATGGTCCACTGGTCTCCATCCAAAGCAGATGTCAAGTCCAGTGGAGAGAAGTCACAGGGTCTGAGACCTATGAAGTCCACGGAGACCAGAGACACTCAGCTAGGGCTGACGCTGCAGGTTCTGAGCACCACACACTCTGGGTTTCTTGCTTTCAAGCTCTAGTTAACCTCAGACTTGGTCTCTGCTGTCCTTGTGCCCCAAACCCTCCTCTCTCCCTTCCCCATGTGAGCTTCCCTGCAGCACTCAGGTCCCAGCCCACCTGTCACCCACTCAGAGAGGACGCGACCACCCCTCTCACCTCCCTGCTCCTTCCTGTTACCAAAACCATTCTCTTTGTGTGCTTGTCTATCACCCATCTCTCTGCCTAGACCATGAGCTGCACAAGGGGAATGCAGAGCCAGGAACTATCTGTCTTGTCACCACCATGGCCCAGACACCAAGCACATTCCAGACATATGGCTCTGCTTCTGAGCCTCTGTAAAAACATGCCATCCAGGCATTTCCTGGAGGCATAGTAGTTAAAGATTTGGCATTGTCACTGCTGCAGTTCAGGCCAAAGATGTGGTGAAGGCTGCATCTCTGGCCCAGGAACTTCTGCATACCATGGGGGCACCAACAGAACCCTTCCCACCCGCTCTACCCCCAATAGTATCACCCGATGAATGAAAGAAAGAAGGAATGTACACAGGAGAGATAAGTATCTGTGTGGAACTGCTGCTGGCTTACTTCAAAGATATCAATTTTTATTTTGCTGAAAATATCCTCTTTGCTAGGGAACTTTGGAGTTTGGAGTCAACTTTCAAACTGCTGCATTAGCTGTGAAATCCATTTACTGACAATAATGACAAAGTCACATGAAGATGGATTGAAATAGAATTGTGTCCATGTCTTCTAGGTTGTCAAATTTGTTGGCATACAATTGTTCATAGTATTCTCTCATGGTTTTTTGTATTTCTGTTATATCCGTTGTAACTTCTCCTTTTTCAGTTCTTATTTTGTTTATTTGGGTCTTTTCTCTCCTCTTGGTGAGTCTAGCCAGAGGTTTGTCAATATTGTTTACCTTTTCAAAGAACCAGCTCTTGGTTTTACTGATTTTTTCTATTGTTTTTTTGAGACTCTATTTTATTGATTTCCTCTCTGATCTTTATGATTTCCTTCCTTCTGCTGACTTTAGGGTGTTTTGTTCTTCTTCTTCTAACTCATTCAGGTGATGGTTAGGTTGTCAATTTGAGATTTTTCTTCTTTTTTGAGGAAGGCCCGTAATGCTATGAACTTCCCTCTGAGCACTGCTTTTGCAGCATCCCATAGATCTGGAGTGGTTGTGTCTTCGTTCTCATTTGTCTCAAGGTATTTTTTAATTTCCTTCTTGATTTCCTCATTGACCCATTCGTTTTTTAGTAGCATGTTGTTTAGTCTCCATGTAATATGTTTTTTCTCATCTCCTTTCCTGTGGTTGATTTCTAGTTTCATGCCTTTGTGGTCAGAGAAGATACTTGGAATAATTTCTATACACTTAAATTTGTTCAGGTTAGTTTTGTGATCTATCCTTGAGAATGTGATCTATCCTTAAAATGTTCCATGTGCACTTGAGAAGAATGTATATTCTGATTTTTTGGGGTGTAATGTCCTGAAAATGTCACTTAGGTCTAACTTTTCTATTGTGTTATTTAGGATCTCTGTTGACTTACCGATTTTCTGCCTAGAGGATCTGTCCATTGATGTGAATGGAGTGTTAAAGTCTTCTACTATTATTGTATTGCCATCTATTTCTCCTTTTATGTCTGATAGTACTTGTTGTAGGTACTTGGGTGCTAAACAGTATGGAGGTACCTTAGAAAACTGTACACAGAACTACCATATGACCCAGCAATCCCACTCTTGGGCATATACCCGGACAAAACTTTCCTTGAAAAAGACACCTGCACATTCATGTTCATTGCAGCACTATTCACAATAGCCAAGACATGGAAACAACCCAAATGTCCATTGACAGATGATTGGATTAAGAAGATGTGGTATATATACACAATGGAATACTACTCAGCCATAAAAAACAATAAAATAATGTCATTTGCAGCAACATGGATGGAATTAGAGACCCTCATACTGAGTGAAGTAAGTCAGAAGGAGAAAGACAAATACCATATGATATCACTAATATCTGGAATCTAATATACTACACAAATGAACCTTTATGCAGAAAAGAAAATCAAGGACTTAGAGAACAGACTTGTGGTTGCCAAAAGGGTGGGCAAGGGAGTGGGATGGTAGGGGGGGTCTGGGGTTTAGAGTAAAAAAAAAAAAGAAAAATAGAGTTGTGTTACTTCAAAGAGAACAATCCTGTGTAATCACATCCAACTACAAAGAACAGTCAAATGCTAAATTTCTTGTGAAGTCTAGAGGGGCTGGGACTGCTTTTGACCCATGATTAGGAGAATAAAATTGACACTTTTGGACAACATTGGAAAGCTTGAAGGAAACACTGGTGGACAAGACCCTCAGTGGGGCTGTGCACTTTCAGCTAAGTTTTCTTTTATCTTTAAAGCCAGGCATTTCCAACAGCCCCAGCCTAAAGCCGTGTCCTCTCCTAATTTATTATTCATCACAATGAAGCTAAATCAGGGTTGCCCTGGTTACCGTGGGGCTCCTCCAAGGGCTGTGCTTTCATAATTGGTGTTGGCTTGGTTACTAGATGCTTTCAATTTCAAGATTAGAGTGCTAGTAATAAATGCAGCTACAAGTCTCGAGAACAAATTCTAACAGGCTATGGAGAGAACGAGATGGTCATAAAATCAAGGACCCCCTCCAAAATGCACCGTTGAGGATCTCACCCTGTGGTCCTGATGAACCCAGCAGTAAGATATAAAACAAGGAGCTTGGGGAAATAATACATGACTTTTAAAAAACAATAGCAGAACATGAAACTACGAATTAGTTTTTGACTAGCAGAATTGGGCTCTCACACACAAAATGTTAAGGCTGTTCTAACGACCCTGCTCAGACCAGCACTTGGCAAATGTTTCTTGAGTTCCTGGATTCTGGATTCCTCATTCAGGATCCCGAGAGGAGGAAGAGTCTGGGGTAATGGCCACTTGGAAGACTGGCTGGAGGGTGGGTGACATGGAAGTAACAGAGTTCCAGAGGGAAAGAGAGAATAATGCGTTGAGCAGAGAGGAAGAGGACTGGACTGTCAGAATACAGTCTGGATCCCTTTGCAGAGCTCAGCACCCTCACACCTCTGACAGGTCGAGATAAGGGAGAAGGGTTACTGGGCTTCAGAAATCCAAATCATGTTTGTGAGCATCTGGGGACTGGTGCCCTGTGTCTGGAGCCTGGTTTTCAAGTTGCCTGGAGTGCACATGGGCCACTGCAAGGTGGTGAAAGTGACAAAGAGTGACCCTTTAGGGTGTGAGGGTCTGAGATGCTGCCCTACAATTTGTTTGTGCCCCCAAGGGGTCCCTAGAAGAGACGGGAGAATACCAAACAACAGGATCTGGAGGTGAAACCATGGCAAGGACCTCAGATGTCAAGAATGATGCTAGCCCAGGCTTGCAGGGATGGGGTCGGGGGCAGGGCCATCAGCAGCACAGGCCAGAAAGGCTCCAAGGGCTGCACAGGACAAGCACCATCCTCGCCCCGACAGCTGTGACATTAAATCTGTCCCCCAGACCCAGATGCCAGGGACCGAAAAGAAGATGGAGAGGGAAGACGCCCTGGAGGGCCGAATACCTTCTGGGATGAGATAGAGTTAATCATGGAGAGACTGTTTTCAACTGATAAGAGACTAAATCACTGCAGTGATAAGAGTCAAATTTATTTTTTCTAAATCAGTGGACACATGCCAAGTCAGGGGGAGGTATGTAAAATGAACCATGCATTTCTGCAGTTCTGAGGCATGATGTAAAAATTTAAACACACTGCATAAAATATAAGTCAACATGATTGAGACCAAACATCTCTCATAAGCATGAATTCAAATAGGCTACACTTACAAATTAAAAGAAAAAAGAAACCTTTAAAATGTTAAGCTTAGAAAATCAGCCCGACACAAAAAGACAAATATCATATGATTTCACTCATACGAAGTCCCTAGAGTCAAAATCATAGACATAGAAAGTAGAATGGTGATTACCTGAGACTGAATGGGGCGTTTGTGTTTAACGGGACAGAGTCTCTATTAGGAAGATGAAAAAGTTCTGGAAATGGAGTGGTGATGGCTGCACAACACTGTGAATGTACTTACTGCCACTGAATTATACAATTGAAAAATAGTTAAGATGGGGAGTTCCCTTCGTGGCTCAGTGGTTAACGAATCCGACTAGGAACCATGAGGTTGCAGGTTCGATCCCTGGCCTTGCTCAGTGGGTTAAGGATCCGGCGTTGCCGTGAGCTGTGGTGTAGGTTGCAGACACGGCTCGGATCCCGCGTTGCTGTGGCTGTGGCGAAGGCTGGCGGCTACAGCTCCTGTTAGACCCCTAGCCTGGGAACCTCCATATGCCGTGGGTACGGCTCTAGATAAAGGCAAAAAGACAAAAAAAAAAAATAGTTAAGATGGATAGCCATCTCTCCCTCTTTTGGTTATGTACCATCCTATCTGAACCATTCCCTGGATGATTCTTGACATCCTAGAAGTCTGTTTCATCTTCTAGGTGTGTTTGGGAATTCCTTAAAGATATGGCCCACAGGACAGCCATGGGGTAATCCACCAATAAATGTTTACAAAATGAAAACTAAGTAACAAACACAAATTTGCAATTAGCTGTTAAAGAAAAATAAATAACTTATAAACAAATGTAAAATATGATCAACTTCACTTTTAATTAGAGAAATGCAAATCACATAATAAGATTTTACATTTTTATCAGACTGACAAAAACAAAAATAATTCTGATGACACACAAAAGTTTGTGTGGGTTTGGGCAAATGGGTGCAGTCATATATTGCTGGCAAAAACCCGGTGCCCCATCCTTGAAAGGAAATTTACAAATACTATTCTAAATGTAAAGTGCACTCTTAAGCTTTGAGTGAAAGGACACGCCTAGTAATTTCTTCTTGAGATTGATTTGCATATTCCTCTCTGGTTTGCCAGGGTACACTCTGCACCCCGAGCAGTTCCCACAAGGAGCAACAGCCACTTAATATTTGTTGAGTTATGCATGTGCACAAAGGGTCATCTTCTCTGCCATGTTTATTTTTGCAAAATACCAGAAACATCCCTAACCAAGACTTCATTAAGTTGTGGTTAAAAAATCATCCATCCATCCGTCCATCCATCTGTCTATCTGTTCACCCATCCATCCACCCATTCATCCAGGGCTCTCTATTTAAGGGCTGGAAAGAGTTCCAAGTGCTGGTGTGCAAATGTTACCAATCCACAGGGTTCGCTGACAAAAGCAACATGAATAATGGTGGTTGAATAGACTCCCTATATATATAAGAATGGTAATACATACAAATATGACATAGAAAACATATGGCTACCAAAAACTTTCTGAAGTGGGGGTCTGGAACCAAAAAAATATTATATATATATATATACACATACACACACACATACACATACTTTATATATATATATACACACACTATATATATTAATATATATAATCAGTTAACAGTTTCTGAGGCTCAATGGGTACTTTAGTACTGAACCTGCACCTTACACTTGACTTGCTGGCCCTGGCAGATAAGGAATGTAAAGAGCAGCAGCTCCCCTTTGAACTCAGTGGCACAGCCATGAGAAATGCAGGTACGGTCCTGCTGCAGAAAAGCTTCAGGTAGTTCACTATAGCCTGTGACGGCCACAGGCTAAGCAGGTGCATGCATAGCTGTGGGGGGACTTGGCTCTAACAGGTAGCCCTGTGCAGCCTCTAAGTTAAAGAAACAAATGCCAACACCCCCATACCCAGCAGCCAGGGTCATATTAGGGGTCCCACCGCACTTTTACTGAATGTGATGGGACATACTTTGATTTCTGCCCCAACAACATACATATTACCAAACCAGCAGTCAAGTCAGACATGGAATGATGGCTTCATCCCACAAACCGTGTATTGATTCACTACAATGTACAGAGCACTCTGACCACAATTTTCCTAGGTCTAAAAGATGATGCTCTTTTTATAATTGAAAAATGAGAACTAAATTGTTTTGATGCACCCATTATCAAGCTTATATGTATCTCGGCACTTAAAACTGACTTACAAAATTGATTTTTAAAAATTCAGCATAAAGGGCTCTGCCTTAGGCAGAGTGGAGTCTAGGAAAGAAAAGACGTGTTTGGGGGAGGACACGAGTGTGCTCCCTGCCACTGAGGATGATGAAGAGAAGTGTCAACCACCATTTCCTGGGCACTTACTATGGCTCAGGCATGATGCCAAGTCCTGGGCATACAGAAACTTGGAGTGGAAAAGATTCTGGAGCATCAACCAGCCTCACCCTTTCCACTGAGGATGGCAAACTTGGAAGTGGACCAGGGTTGGGAGGGGCTTAGAAGATCTGCATGGGAACGGGGAGCCGAGCATTCTTCATAGAAAGAATAAATCACATTTTCCACTTTCCAAAATAAATAAATAAATTAATAAAAATTCAGCATAGAGAAAAATCAATGCAACAAATGCTAAAATGTAATCATTACTAAAGACATTTATTCTGAAATAGCCCTACACTAATATACTGTGAGTAACTGCTTTATAAGTAGAACAAATTTTAATTTGGGAGAATTTTTAGAAACGAACCTACTTTAAATCCTTAAGCTGTAAAACATCAGAATAAATCCAAGGATACAATAAAATTATTTTAAAGTTACTTTCATGCAAAATCAAAGCCTATGACCTTTATCAAAAGGCTTGCATTTCATTACTCACCAACTGACAGCCTTCCAGGGAGCTGACTAGCTGAGCATTCTGACAGGAGAGAATTGAACCAGCCAAATTCAGCATTACACACACTGCAGAGAGCAGCATGAAAAAGGTGATCTGGAAACAAACCAAACAAGAAATTGATTATTCACTTGGAGAGACTCGAAAGAAAAATTATTTGGCTTGAAAAAAGCTTCCAGGTCATCAAATAATTATCTCAATAACATTTCTATGTTTTAAAGGAAAGTATTATCTGTTAAAATTTCAAATTCTTATGACCTTTAATGAATAAAAAAGGTAAAATTTCTGAAAATCCATGGCCAGCAATCATGATTTTATTTGAAATATATTGGAAAATATTTTAGAAAATACTATACATTGTATAGTCTCAAAATAGTGTTATATAATCTCATTAAAAATAACAAGTTATACATTCCTAAAGAAAGCCAAGTAAAAGAAGTTTATCCATTAGAATGCCTTTAAGTTTATTGCTTTTAATTTTCATTATAGAAAATTTCATACATATGCAAAGCCAGAGAGAACAGTATAAAAGAACCTCACATACCCATTACCTGGCCTTGACAACCACATGGTCAGTTGTGTTTCATTTGTACCCTCTCCCCTCCAGATTATTTTCAGCAAATACTAGAATCATACAATTTCATCCTTAGGTATTTCAGTGTATATTTCTAAAATGATAAAACTCTTTTTGAAAACATAATCAAAATGCTGCCACATCTATAACTAGTAATGCATTAATATCAAATATTTAGGCTTCACATTTCCTTCATTGTTTCAAATTTTCTTCACATTTTGTCTGAATTCGGTTATACAGGATCTAAAGGAGTGCCACTGGATGTTCTGAATTTTGGATATTTTTAAATTAGTGGGTTTTCCCAGCCATTATTTTTTCTTCCTTGAAAGGTGTTGAAGAAACCAGTTCATTTGACCTTTAGTTTCCTACAGCCTGAACTTTGCTGATTGTCTCTCCCCTTACTAGTTCTCTATCTCTGTAGTTTTGATAATTTTGTGGTTAGATCCAGAGGTTTGATCAAATTCAGACTAACAGAAGGTAAATAATATCTCTGTAGTATCAGCAGCCATTTCCCATGACTGCTTAGATCCATCATTTCTTCTCTCTTTATCTGGGGGAATCAAGATACAGAAGGAATCTTTGCTTCAATTATTGTTTGTTACCCTAGGGTGCTGTACACAGAGGAAACGCATGCATGTTAGGAGTTACCGTCGTGTCTCAGCGGAAATGAACCTGACTAGCATCCACGAGGACGCAGGTTCGATTCCTGGCCTCACTCAGTGGGTTAAGGATCAGGCATTGCCGTGAGCTGTGGTGTAGGTTGCAGATGCGGCTTGGATCTGGCATTGCTGTGGCTGTTGCATAGGCCATTGGCTACAGCTCCAATTTGACCCCTAGACTGGGAACCTCCATATGCCACGGATGCGGCCCTAAAAAAAAAAAAAAAGGTGAGAAGGTCCTAATTTTTCTTTTAATACCTAACAAAGTTCTGGATAAATTAAACATAGGGGAAATTTGGTAGTATAATTTGTTACTGTAAATGTAATGCAACTCTAATACATGTAGCAAAAGTTATTTTTCCTTTAATATACATATAAGGACAGAAAATAAAAAGGGTATTTTGTTCATTTAGGAAAGATTTCAAGTTCATGTAGGTAACATTTCAGCAACAATTTTAGTAGCTATAGATTCTTATAGCATCCTGTGGGAAGGCTACACAGAAAGGGTCAGCATTAATTTTTTATATTAGAAGTTGCAATATTACCATATTACCATTCAAGTAGTACATAAACCAGCTGTCTGCAAAGTTTCAAAATGGAGTTCAAAATAATTGCTGAAAACACTGAGAGAGCAAATCTACAAAGAAGCCAAGAAAGGAGACTACTGTGAGATTCAGAGAAGGCTCAATGATATAAATGATGCTAGGAAGTCAAGGAAGAAGGGAGACAATAACTTGTTTTTCATTTTTATTGTTCTTTAAAAATTTTTTAAATATATATGACAATCTTACTATATTTTATAATTTGTTTTGTTGTGATAAAATATACATAACATGAAATTTACCACTTGAACAATTTTTAAATCAGCTCAGTGGCATTAAGTACGTTCACACTGTTGTGCAACCGTCATCACCACCATCCATTTCCACTTTCATCTTCCCAAACTGAAGCTCCATACCCATTGAACAATGCACTAGTTTTTAAATTTTTATTATAATTTACAATGTTCTGTCAATTTTTGCAGTATAGCAAAGTGACCAAGTCATACATACATACACACTCTTCTTCTCACATTGTCTTCCATCATGTTCTATCTCAAGTGACTGAATATAGTTCCCTGTGGTGTACAGCAGGACCTCATTGCTTACCCATTCTAAATGTAATAGTTCGTATTTATTAACCACATACTCCCAGCCCATCCAGCCCTCCCCCTCCCCCTTGGCAATCACAAGTCTGCTCCCCATGTTTGTGAGACTCTTTCTGTTCTGTAGATAGGTATCTGTGCTATATAAGTGATTCCACATATAAGCGATATCATATGGTATTTGTCTTTCTCTTTCTGACTGACTTAGCTTAGCATGAGAATCTCTAGTTCCACATGTTGCTGCAAATGGCATTACTGTGCTCTTTTTTATGGCTGGGTAGTATTCCGTTGTGTATATATACACATCTTCTTAATCCATTCATCTGTTGATGGACCTGTAGGTTGTTTCTACGTGTTGGCTATTGTGAATAATACTGCAATGAAGACAGGGGTGCATGAAACTTTTTGAATGAAAGTTTTGTCTGGATATATGCTCAGGAGTGGCATTACCGGATCATGTTGTAGTTCTAGATTTAGTTTTCTAAGGAACCTCCATATTGTTTTCCATAGTGGTTGTACCAATTTACACTCCCACCAACAATATAGGATGGTTCCCTTTTCTCCACACCCTCTCCAGCATTTGTTATAACAATTCACTATTTATTTAATCTTCATTCATCGTTCCCCTCATATCCCAGTAACCATCATTCTACTCTCTGCCTCTATGAATGTGACTCCTCTAAAGATCTCATATAAGTGAAATCATATAGGATTTTTATAATTTAATTTGTGTAGTAAAATGTTCTTGTTTCTTACACGTTGGAACAGAATTTCCTCCCTTTTTAAGGCTGAATAATACTCATTCTATGTATATACCTCATTGTCTTTGCCTATCCACCTGTTGATAAACAATCGGGTTGTTTCTACTTTTTGGCTATTGTGAATAATGTAGCTAGAAACATGGGTGTACAAATGTTTGTTCCAGTTACTGCTTTCAGTTCCTTTGGTTATACACCCAGAACTGGAATTGCTGGATCACATGGTAATTCTATGCTTAATTTTTGAGGAAATATCAAACTGTTTTTCAGAGTGACTACATGATTTTACATTCCAAATCACAATGCTCACGGGTTCCAATTCTCTTATATCCCCCTCAACATTTGTCACTTTCTCTTTTTGTGTTAACAGCCATCCTAATAGGTGTGCAACGGCATCTCACATGGTTTTGCTTTGCATTTACATGATTAGTGATGTCGACCCTCTTTTCATGTGCATATTGGTCTTTTGTATGACTTTTCTGGAAAAATGTCCACTCATTCAGGTCCTTTGCTTAGTTTTTAATTGCTTTTTTTTTCCTTTGTATTGAATTGTGGGAGTTCTTTGTATATTCTGAATACTAATCCTATACATTCTGGGTACTAATCCTCTATCAGATGTATGATTTTCAGTTTCTCCTATTTTGTGGGTTGCTTTTTCACTCTCTTGACTGTGTCCTTAGATGCACAAAAGTTTGAATTAAGATAAGGTTCAGTTTATCTATTTTATTTTCTTCTGCTACCTGTGCTTTTTGGTATCATAATTAAAAAAATCATTGTGAAGTCCAATGGTGTATTTCAAGGAATTTTATAGTTTTAGGGCTTACATTTAGGTCTTCAACTCATTTTGAGTTAATTTTTGTACATGATTTTTGTATATGGCAGGGTCCAACTTGATTCTTTTTCTTCTGGAAAAAGTTTCCCCAGGACTATATGTTGAAGACTGTCCTTTCCCAATGAATGGTCTTGCCACCTTGTTGAAAATCACTTGGCCATATATGTGGGAGTATATTTTTTAGCTCTTTATTCTATTTCACTGGTCTACATGACTTTCTTTAATGCCATTTCCATACTATTTTGATAACCATAGCTTAATAAGTTTTTAAATCAGGAATTGTGAATCTTTGTTCTTTTTGAGGAAGTTCTGATTATTGAAGGGGTCCCTTAAGATTCCATAAGAATATTAGGATAAATTTTTCTATTTCTGCAAACAAAATATCATTGGGATTTTGATAAAGATTGCATTGATGCTGCAGATCACTTTGGGTACTAATGACATCTTAAAATACTAAGTCTTCCAGTATCCATGAGGATGCAGGTTCAATCCCTGGCCTCGCTCAGTGGGTCAGGGATCCGGCATTGCTGTGAGCTGTGGTGTAAGTTGGCAGCTGTCGCTCTGATTCAACCCCTTCCATATGCCACATGTGCGGCCCTAAAAAGCAAAACAAACAAACAAACAAAACCTAAGCCTTCCAATTCATGAGCATATAATGTCTTTCCATGTATTTAACACATCTTTAGTTTCTTTCAGCAATATTTTATCTTATCAGTTTCAATGTGTAGTATCATTCACCCCTTGATTAAATTATTTATTTTTATGTTACTGTAAATGGAATTGTTTTCTTAATTTCCTTTTAAGATTGTTCACTGTTTGTGTACATAAATGCAACTAATTGTTGCATACTATTTCTGGGTCCTGCAGACTTGCTGAATTTATTATTTCCAACAGTTTTTTTTTGTTTGCTTTTTTCTTTTTTAGGGCCATACTTGTGGCATATAGAAGTTCTCAGGCTAGGGGTGGAATCAGAGCTACCGCTGCCAGCTTACACTGCAGCCACAGCAATGCCAGATCTGAGCCGTGTCGGTGACTTACACTGCAGCTCATAGCAATGCAGGAGACTTAACCCACTGAGCAAGGCCAGGGATTGAACCCTCGTCCTCATGGATACTAGCCAGGTGTGTTACCACAGAGCCATGACAGAAACTCCTCCAACAGTTTGTTTTAAAGGAAGCTTTAGAAACCTACATGTAAGGTCACATCATCTCTAACAGAGATAATTGTACTTCTTCCCAACTTGGATGACTTTTATTTCATTTTCTTGACTAATTGGCTAGAATTTCCAGTACTTCAAAAGTGTGGTAAATGTGGGCATTCTTGTGTTGTTGCTAAGCTTTGAGGGAAAGCTTTCAGTATTTTACCACCAAGAGTGATGCTACCTGTAAGTCTGTCACACATGGCCTTTATAATGCTGAGGAGGTTTTCTTCTCGTTTGTTGAATGTTTTTATCGTGAAAGGGTGCTGAAGTTTTTCAAATGCTATTTCTGCACCAACTAGGATGATCATGTTCTCTTTAAAAAATCTTTCTGTTATTAGAGCATATGATATTGATTTTCAAATGTTTAACCATCCTTGCATTTCAGGAATAAACCCCACATAGTCATGGGGAGAAAATAAGATTTTAAACTGTGCTTTTTTTTTTTTTTTAAACATAAGCGAGGTCATGACATTTTTTTTTGTAACTATATACCTTGACTCCAATCTGGGGTTCTACTTTTTCCAGTAACTTCTATGCCACATGTGCTAAAGGCACTGACTCACAAAAGGTGGAGACCTAAGGGTTATTTTAAGCCTCAAATAGTCACAGACTTTTCAGGCAAAGGTTGCTTTGACGGATTAAAAAAAAAATGGTTTCATTTGGTGCCGTGTGCCAATAGCCACACCTCTACTTCTTTTCTAGACATACATCTTAGATTTGCCATAAGTGGATTTACTCCCTTCATGCTCCTCTGTCTTTCTCTCCCTACTTGACTGTGTACTTTTTGCCTCATGTTTTGGGTAGACAGGCCACATTTTAACTCCTTTTCTCTCAGCCATCTTCTTCTTTTAAAAATACTTATTGGGCAGCCAACCCTTATTAAACCTTTATCCTAAACCAGTTTAGTCTATTCAGACATATTGACAATGGGAATGACGACCATACCATGGATATGATCTTCGCCTGAGAATGTGATTTAATTTGCCTTTGTTTCTAAGGTTTATTTATTTTATTTATTTATTTATTTTTGCTGATTGGCCACCAACACACCAACATGCTACAAAAGTTCTGTTTTCTAATTTCAGAGTTACAGGTTCATTAGGTACACGATCTGTTTCCAGTTACCACAAAAGGTGATTTTACCAAATGCTTTTCCATTTCGTGACATGTATGATCTTCTTTCCAACTTCCCCAGTGAAAGTTTTCTTCTGAACCATTCAAGATATAAAAAGTTAAAAATAACTCCAAAGTCGCAGTGGCCCAACACAGCAGAAGTACTTTTTTCTCCTATTACGTGACCAAAGCAGGTCAAATGGATTTTGCCACAGGTTCACTCAGGCACCCAAGCCAACTAAGTCTTTATCTCAGTGATGTTCCCACAATCATCTCGACCATAGAGCTTAAAGCTCCTGCCTGGAGGTGTCACCTAAAATTTCTGTTCATCTTCCAATGGCCAAAGAAGCCTCAGTGACCACACTCAACATCTAAGGGGACGGAGAAATGCAATCATACCAAATGGCCCAAAAGGGAAGAACCTGATTTTGTGTGAGCACCTCTAGTGACTCTGGTTCCCCATGCTCTTCTTACACCACAAATCCCCTCTGTTTCCTTTTCTAAGACCATGGCATTTGGCACTACTTACTTCCGTGTCTCTTTGCCCAACCAATGCTACCACCATATGGACAACAAATACTCAGTATTTTCATCTGGATATCTCAGAGGCTTCTCACACTCACTTAACACAGAAAATCAGGCTCAGGAAAATCTTCCTAAAATGCTCTTAAAGCTTAATTTCCCACATTAGAGGTGTGATATGTTTCTCATGCTCTCTCACTCTGACCACATTAACAGTAAGGCCTGTTAATTCTACACAGAAAATCTCTCTCCATAACCACTGGCACCATCTATAATTTCAACGACCATCATTTTCTCCATGGATGACTTTTCTTTGTTCGTCCTGCCTCCAGTCTTGACTCCCTTGACACTGGGATCAGAGTTATCTTTCTAAAATGTACATGGATTCTCAAGAGCAGGGATTTCTGTTTTATTCACTGACGACCCCAGTCCTTAGCTAGGTACTAACTATACACTTGCTGAACGAATGAATCAAGTCACTTCTCTGCTTCAAACCCTTTAGTAGTTCCCCCTTGCCTTAGGCCTGACAAACGTTACAAATGGCTGACCTGGCCTGTGTCAATTCCCTAAGGCTGTCTCCAGCTGTTTCTTTTACAGCCTCTATCAATAGCTAAAACAAATATCAAAGTGATCTTTTAAGTTTCACCTGAAGTTCACCTTCAGAAATTAGCTGGCTTTACAGTTTTAAAGCTGTGTTATTACAGTAAGTCTACAGAGTCAGTATGTCATTTCTTCATACAGCATAAGTTAAACCTCCTCCAATCTGCTTCCTCTCAGATGTAACAGATAAAACACATGGCTGTGATCTACAAGCCTGTATATGGAAGCCAACGGCATTCCCCCACTACCCTTAGGGCTTGACAACTTGTAACTTGAGCACAGGATTCTGACACCCAGAACTTTGGCGTATCCACCATAACAGTGCTCCAAAATATCCAGTCAATTTAACATTTGTTCTATTAAATAAACGGAAAGGAAATCATTCAAAATCCTATTTGTCTCAGCATGCATTCACAATAACAGGATCCTTGCAACACTGAAAATTCTCTAAGTAGTTATCAAATAAATGACAAATGTTTCATTTATATGCTAAAAGTAAAGCTATGTGCCAATATAAACCAAAAATTCATATGACATTAACAACACTAGAATTTACACGAAATCTCAATGGACTCTGAATAGCCAAAACATTCTTTTAAAAGAAAAAAGCTGTAGGTCTCAAACTTCCTGATTTTAAAATTTTCTATAAAGTAATGGTAATGAAAACAGCGTGGTACGGGCATAATATAGACATCAAGATCAATGGAAAAGAACAGAAAGCCAGGAAATAAACCCTTGCATATATGGTTAAATGATTTTCAACAAGGGGGCCAAGACCATTCAATGGAAAAAAGACAGTCTTTCAACAAATGGTGATGGGAAAACTGCATATCCACATGCAAAAGAATGAGGTTGGATCTTTACTTATACCATATACAAAAATTCAAAGTAAGTCAAAGACCTAAGCCTAAGCCCTAAAACTATAAAATTCCTAAGAGTAAACAGAGGTTTTTTTGCCACTGAATTTCACAATGACTTGTTAGGACACACAAAGCAAGAACAACAAAGGAAAATATAAATAGCATTTCGTAAAGTATTAAAACTTGTGTTCATCAAAGGATACTATCAACAAAGTAAAAAGAAAACTTCCAGAAAGAGAAAACATTACCAAATCACGTATCTTATAAGGGATTAAAATCCAGAAAATATGAAGAACTCCTACAACTCAACAACACTAAAAAAATCCAATTAAAAATGGGCAAAAACTTGTTAGACATTTTACAAAGGAGATATACAAATGGCCAATAAGCACATGAAAAGATCCTTAACATTATTAATCATTAGGAAACGCAAACCAAAACCACAATGTCATACCTCTTCACAAAAAGAGCCTGGAAACAGACCCACATAAATAAAAGTCAATTGATCTTTGACAAAGGAGCAAAAGTAATACAATGAAGCAAATACAGTCTTTTTAAACAAATGGTGCTGGAACAACTGGTCATCCACGTGCAGGGGCGGGGGGGGGGGTAGGGGGAGAATCTAGATACAGGCCTTGTACTCTGCATGCAACTCAAAATGGATCACAGACCTAAATATAAAATGCAAAACTTATAAAACCCCTAGAAGGTAACACAGGGAAAAACACAGATGACCTTGGGTACTGGCAATGACTTTTTTGGATTCAACACCAAAGGCATGATCTATGAAAGAGAGAATAAGCTGGACTTCATTAAAATTTAATTCTTCTACTCTGTGAAATACATGTCAAGGGAATTAGAAGACAAGCCAGAGACAGGGAGCAAACATTTGCAAAGGATACATCTGATAAAGGACTGTTATCCAAAATATGCAAAGCATTCTTAGTACTCAAAAATAAGAAAATAAACAACTACATTTTTAAAAAGGGCAAATAAACACCTCATCAAAGAAGATATACAAAGGGCAAATCAGTATATGAAAAGACACTCCACTTCATACGTCATCAAGGAAATGAAAATTAAAACAATGAGATACCACCACACACTTATTAAGAGTGGCTAAAACTAAAAGACAGTAAAAAACAATGGTTGCTAGAGGCTGGTAGGTACAGGGAGGAGTAAAGAGATGGTGCACACAGGACTTTCAGAGCAGTGAAAATACTCTTTATGTTATTATAAGGCATTCATGGCATTGTGTATGCCGTATCCAAACCCAAAGAATGTATACCACCGAGGAAACTATGGACTTTAGGTTATCATGATCTATCAACATTGGTTCATCAGTTATAATAAACATAATACCACTGTGGTGAGTGATGTTGATAACAGGGGGGTAAAGAGAAATGTGGGAAATCTCTGTACTTCACCTGGGTAGAAATAACCAATAAGGCAATAAGGCCATACTGTACTATGAACTACATGATACTATAAACTAACTAGACCTAATAGACATATAAAACATTCCAACAGCTTCAGTAGAATACACACTGTTGTCAAGTGCCTAATGGAACATTTTCTAGGACAGACCATACATTAGAACGTAAAATAATTCACAATAAGTTTTAAAAGGCTAATATCACACAAAGTACCTGTTGTTATCAAGATGAAATGAAGCTAGAAATCAGTAACAGAAGCAAAACTGGAAATTAAGTAAATACAGGCAAATTGAGAAGCATACTCCTTAACAACCAATGGGTCAAAGAAGAAATCACTAGGGAAATTAGAAAAAACTCTGAGGTAAATGAAAAGGAAAATTAAACATAACAAAATTCAGCACCTGCATAAGAGAACGTTAGAGAGAAATTTCCAGCTGTAAATGCCCACATTTTTCTTTTTAAAAAAGCTGAAATCAACAGCCTAACTTTACACTATAAAGAATTAGAAAAAGAAAATTAAAGCTACAGAATGAGGGAAACAATAGATTACTGCAGAAATAAATGAAAGAGGGCAAAAAGCAATAGAGAGAATCAACAAAACTAAATATTTGAAAATATCAATAATGTTGACAAACTTTTAGTTAGGCTCAATAAAAATGAGAGAAGATGCAAACAATTAAAATCAGAAATCAAAGTGAGGAAATTACTGCCAACCCTACACAAATTAAAAGGAGTATGAGAGAATACTGAGAGCAATTGTACACCAACAAATTAGATAATCGAGGTGAAATGGATAAATTCTAAAAAACATACAAACTACCGAAACTGCCTCAAGATGAAACAGAAAATCACATTACAGATGATACAGATGAAACAAGATTGTCCATGTATTGAAACCTGTTACTTCATCTTCTTACTTTCATACATGTGGTATTTCTAAAACATTGAAATTAAAAAAAAAAGGGAATCTGAAAAAGATATGTTAATATTAAATTGACTTTAAGGAAAAAAGCATTATTAGTGATAAAGAAAGTGGTTTTATGAAAAACAACTCAACAGGAAGACACATAATGCTAAATTTGTTTAGTCTACAAATACAGCCTAAAAGTATATAAAGCAAAAGACAACAATTTTACAAAATCATGATGGAATATTTTTATCATTGTTCAAAGACTGATTTAATAGGCAGGAAAATTAGTAAGAATATGTAATATTTGAACACAGGATTAATGAGCTTTAAGTAATAAACATACTATGAACATGTTAAAAATACACATAGAATTAACTTATTTTTTAAGGACAATTGGAAGATAAAAAACATTGACCACATTAGATCACAGGGCACAGGTTAAGAAATATTTTAAATCTGATTTTGAATGGGTCATTTTATCTCATTCAAAGCAATTTTTAAAAGCCAGAGACCAAAAACAACAAGTGTTTTTCGAGTTCTCTTGTGGCTCAGAGGGTTAAGAGTCTGGCACTGCCACTGCTGTGGCACAGGTTTGATCCCTGGCCTGGGAATTTCCACATGCTGTGGGTGTGGCAAAAAAAAAGAAAAAAAAAATGAGTGTTTCAAAATCCAAATATTTGAAAAAAAATTTTAAATCACTCATTTGAAATTATAAATACAGATACCGGAAAATATTTAGGACTGAATATATAACATATACACTCCACGTTACAACTTCTGAAATATAAGTAAAGTTATAAGTAGGAGAAAATATATTGCCTTAAACGAATTAGGAATGAAAACCAATAGGCTATTTCTTTTTTTTTTTAATGGTTGTACCCACAGCGTACAGAAGTTCCCATGCTAGGGACTGAATCCCAGCCACAGCTGACTTACGCTGCAGCTGGGGCAACACTGGATCTTTTTAACCCACTGGACCGGGGTCAAACCCTTACCTCCATACTGACCTGAGCTGCTGCTGTTGGATTCTTAGCCCACTGCACCACAGTGGGGATTTCTTAGACTATCTTAAGAAATAAGAAAAAGAACCACCGAACAAACTCAAGGAAAGTAAAAGAAAATAGAAAGCAACTGTTTCTAAAGGAAACTATAAAGAAGATCAATAGAACAAAAGTATTTTAAGAGTATTCTTAAAGTAAATAAAACTCCTAGGAAAACTGGCTCTAAGAGGGTAAAAGAAAAGAGTGAAAGCAAAAATAAAACTGTGAATGCAAAATAGGACATAAGTGAAGATGTAATAGAATTATGTTTAAATCAAGAGAATACTAAGAATAACTTTGTTAATACCTCAGAAAACATGAAAACACTTTCTAGAAAGTACAAGTGACTGAAACTAATTTGAAGAGAAATCCTAACAGACTGTCAATAATACAAAATCAGCACTAAAAATCTACCTATCAGAAACACCATTCCCAGAGCCTTTCACACATGGCTTCCTTACAAATCTTCAAAAACATTTAATTCTTATATAATGTGGTAAAATAAATGCTCCCAACTCACTTATGAGATGAGAACAGTGTTTTCTATTTCCTGAACAACTCAATGCTACAGCCGTTAAGAGGAGCAGAGCAGGTCAGTTGGCTGTTTGTGTGCTGGAGGGGGACTGAAAGGCAAGGGCCCCAGGGTGTGGTGCTGGAGCCCAAGCTTTAGGAGGAGGGTGGATGCCCCAGGGCAGACTGGATGTCAGCTTCCCAGTGGGGAGGAAAGGGCATCCCAAACGGGAGGGTGTGGCAGCCAGAAGAGATTGGTTATTTACAGGCAATTGATCAAATATTAGAAGGATTACAAGATCTGAATTTACTGTAGGTACAGATAGGGCAAGAGAGAAAACTATAATATACACTACGGTGTAGAATGGATATGCTATTATCAATGTAATCTCATAGTTTTCAGTAGATGATAGCTAGATATACAAATAGACAGATGGACATTCCCTAATTTTGTCATGGAGGGGGCTAGAAGCAAAGATACTTCCAGAAGGCATGAGGAAACCTAGCAACCTTGTTTCTGAACTCCAGTTTCCATCCAAAAGGAATCAGAGCTCTTTGGAGAAAGTGGCTAATGACAGGTCTGTGGCAAGGAAAATTCAAGTTAAGGTTGAATGATCTTTTTGTGCCACAAAGTAAGGAATCGTTCAAAGAATGATGGAGACAAGTAGAAGACACAAAAGCCAACTTTAAAATGCTCCCAATGGCCAAACAGGGACAATTTGGGTATCAAAATAAACCATGACAGTAAAAGATTATAATCCACGAGTCTATACAGATAAAAGCGAATAAACTGAAATTTTGGTGAGGAATACAATATCTACAGAATTTCTATCTCCACACACGTTACTTGTTTGTTACAAAGGGAAATGGAAAATTTCAAACTGCAGAGGAATGGTAGAAAACCACCTTAACCAAGGTGATCAAAGTTACAAAATAATAAGACAAATTGAAAAGTGACAGCGCAAGAAAACCTTCAAAAAATTTTTTGACCTGCTCCAGACCAAAATAAAAAACAAATTTAAACAAACTTAAGGAACAGAGCAACAACTAACATCCCCCACACCCAGCATGGTGCCAAGAACGTCACACATACTTCCATACCTAAGTATCACACTACCGTACACAATACAGGCATCATCAACCCACTTTACAGGTGAGAAAAATCTGCATACAGCTTAAGTAACCCGCCTAAATTCATATAGCTAGTTAGGCAGATTCCATGTAGTTTGCCTCCCAGGTAGGCACTGTTAATCACTAGTGGCTTTATCTTTTCTGTGGCCCACTGAAAGAAATGTATTTTACATCGTGATCCAATATGCACACATACAAATAAAGCAATTTCCACAAAACACTATTTACCTCAATGCTATGTGGCAAAAGGTGTTTTTCCTTTTTGTTAAGAAGCCTGTTTTCAGTCATGAAATTAATTTCTCATGACTTATGGTTAAAAAAATGCACAGTGCTGCTTCAAAACATAGTATTTATTGTAACTATAGTAGCCAAAAAAGGGAAAAACTAAACGGAACTAAACGCTAAGCCACACAACCTAGTAGTAATTATCAATGTAAAATTATTTGGGAAGAATATATGTACGTTGCCTAGAATGAGTCATAACGCTTATACACATAGAAAATATATTTTTAAAAAGCTGTGTTAAATTCTAAAAAGATTATAGGCAATTACATTTTAGGTTTCAATTTATAGACTTTTATTGTTCCTTTCAAAGTGGGGTCGTCAAGAGGCCAAGAGCCACTTCGTGCTTTTATTTCCTTGTCAAAGCAACTTACTGAAATGTTCTTTCTTAAATATCTATTTTCAGATCATGGTACAAAGTTTTCCAAGTAGCTTTAGAAAGCTAGCGAGATTTTCATACCAAAAAATACAGACAATAAATCAAAACAAATCGTCCATTAATATTTTTATAACTGAAAATTTGGAACCAAGGAACTTGCAATATTATAAGTTGGCAAACACATCCTAAAACTACGCACACTGAAGCGTTCGCAGAAAGATGCACGCGCACGCATACATACATACACACATACATATATACATACATACATACATACACACACACACCCCGCCCTGGAGTCCCTCCGAGTCTCTCTCCGATTTCAAGAGGAAGGGGCTGGGCCACCTGTTGGGGGTCTGGCCCTGGCCTCCTCCTCTGCCAGCGCCTCACAGTACTGAGCCGGCCAGTCCTTTGGGTCCTGATTGTGGACTTTGGCCACGAACTTGAGCACCTTCATCTTGCTGGTCTCCAGGTTAGTGCGAGGGCCCCACTGGAGCTCGTAGTCCACAGGGTCAGTGTGGGGGATGCGCCGGTACTCCAGATACCTCTGTCGCACAAAGTCCTCGGTTATAAGCTTCTTGGGGTCCCCAAAAATCAGGTGCTTCTTGGTGGGGTGCACTCCGAGGCGCCGCAGGAAGTCCCAGACCTCCGTCTCCTTGATGCTGTTACCCTTCATGAAGATGAGCCCCAGCACGATCATCAGCAGCCCGGTGGTGGGCGTGCCCTGGTCGCCGCGCACCTCGGCGTCCTCCTCCACCGGCTCCAGCGTGTTGACCAGGATGTAGGTGTTGCTCCGGGGCTCCAGCTCCACCAGCCGGTACCCGAACACGTACTCCAGACGCTCGGCCGCCAGCCGGAGCAGCTCCGGGAGGACGTCCTTGTAGTCCCCGACCACGTGCTTCAGGATGTCGGTGCGCCGGATCGGGATCTTCCTCTGGTCCTTGATCAGCAGGAACTGCACGAGTTCCGCCACCTTCAGCTCCAGCTGCTTCTGCGACCGGGGCCCGGGAGCGGGGGAGGCCTCGGCCCGCCGGCCGCCCTGCGAGGAAGGCCCGCGGGACGTGCTCGGGGCCTCCTCCGCGCCGCCGCCTCCTCCCCAGTCCCGCTCCCGTTCTGCCTGGGTGCTGGCGCGGCCGCGACTCTTCGGTTTTTGCGACATGTCGCGGCAGCGGGCCCGGGACGGCGCGGACTCACCGTAACCGGCGGCTGCGGGGTTGCGGGTAGGCGCGCAGCTTCTCCCGGCGGCCCGGGGCGGGGCCACGGGCGCGGGCTCGTCACGGAGGCTGCGCGCTGCGTCAAGAGGGCTGCGCGCTACGTCACGGAATTCGCGCCGCGACTTGAGGGTAGCTCGGGCCGGTGGCCGTTCGGCGGCGTCAGGAAACTGGGGTCTTTGCGCAGCCCTGCCCGTCCCTATGGCTTGTTTTATTGTAATTACGGGTTGCCCTTACCAAGCCAAGCAGATAGAGAACAGGAAACAAAGCCCCTAACCGAGTGACGGCTCAGTTCAACCACACAGCTCAGGCCAGGACTATTGAGGTAAGTATGACGAGTTCTGAAATCGGGACTTGTTAGGGGAAGGAAACTTCGAGGATGAATGTGGGAGAAAAGTCGCAAAGAGCGTGAAAGTGAAAGCCTTTCTTTCCACTCAAAACTAGGCATAAAAAGAATAAAAGACCATGAGGACTAGTTTGCCTTCACTAATCTCTCCTAACCGCTTCCCTCGAGTTATTCTCTCTAAAGCCTGTTTAAAACAATCTTTAAAAACAATGGTAACAACAGGCTTGCTTTTTCACTATTTCAGTGTCGATAGCCTGTGCATATAAATACCATCAGCTGGACAACTGCGTCGAAGCAGCCCCATAAATCACGTTTCATTGGAGTGTTTTGGTCACTCCGGTGCTTGGTCAGGAGAGTTTATCTTTTGGAAAGCACATGCTCATGAAAATCGCCTTGGTCCCACAAGCAGAATTTTAGCAGAAGTGGGTGAGAGAAAGCTACCATCAAAGAAATGCGCTCTCTCAAGAGGTTGCCATTTAATTTGGGGCATCCTGACCAAGAACTGCAACCATGGACTCTTTTAATAGATCAGCCTTAGAGAATAGATCAGCTCAATGAGAAAGTTAAGAGAACCCAAGTGTACCATCCCTTATAATCTATTAAATGTGCGAGTATATTTAATTCTGCAGCTTTAATAACCAACATGAATTATTTCATTAATTCAAACCATCTGCAGTGTGCTGCCTTATTTCCACAAATCTTAGCAAATGCCTTTTCTATTTACTGACTTGCAAAGTAGCAACTGAGTTTCCCATTTTGTCTTTTTTAAAGCTACCAGAAAGTGAGTAAACTCTTCAAAGAACCAAATCAAATTGAGTTCCTCTTTAATGCAAATATATTCCAAGGAAAGCAATTCAAAACACATTATTTGAATAATAGCATCAAAACACAACCTTATTAAAATTTCATTAAATGTTAGTAGCATAAAATTTTTGTTGTAATTCAGTATGAAAATGCCATCTGATAATGGCACTGGAACTGCAGTACTACTTGTAAAATATTCCATGTTGTAGTGCAAGTATGCTAAAATCTGCTAAACTATGAGTAATAACTTCTGTTCCACACAAGATCTAACAATATATCCTCAAGCATCGGTCTTAATGGCAGAAGCCTGCTAAGAAAAACAAATATATCATCAGGGCATTCATTTTGTTTCACAATGAGGAAATTCATCTGCTTCAGCTTCCTTGCAAATTAAACTTTAAACTCAAGTTCAAAGAAACCTCCTGCAATTGAGAATCCTGCAAAAGGTCCCTTCAGAAGGATCAGTTGTACCCTGACTTAGAAAAGAAAAAAATAGCAACCAAGAGATAACAGAAATATAGGAAATAAGACAAAAGTCATTGTCAACAACTGGGCTGGTTTTTTAGTGTTTTTTTTTTTTTTCTTGGTAAGGGATTTGCTTCAGTTACCAAGTAGCTTACAGGTCAAGCAAATGGTTAAAAAATATACCAGCTTTAGGTCTTAAAACACCTCTTTACACTATGTCCAGAAGAATGCAGATGGAGAAATGCAGATTAAAATGAAGATTAGAATGAAGTTTTAAGCATTGCATAGAGAAGTCACCCAGACTCACTTAGATTGATACAGAAGCTAATGACGTCTGCAGAAAAATTGCTGTGATGACGATGATAATAATAACACTAATAACAGATGTAAACAGCAATAGCTAATGATTATCACCTAGGTAATGGTGGGTAAGCCTTATTCTAAGTGGTCTCCATATTCATTTAATTCCCACAAAAACCCTATGAGACCTATGCATGTATGATCTTTCTCAGAAATGAGTAAACCGAGGCACATAGAAGAATATTAACTGCTTTGAGGGTCTGTAGCAAGTAAGTGGTAGGTCTGGATCTGAACTGAGACAGTCTGCCTCTGGAGACTTCTTGTTTGCTGAGCAGAGAGAACACACATCCTTGAAAAAGGAAAGGTTTGGGAGTCACATGGACCTAGATTAGAACCCCGTATGATACAGGAAAACTACTGACACTGCTTTCTGTTTTTACATCAACAAAGTGAGATTATTGATGCTTCAGGGGACTAAGATAGATTTGGCAAATACAGGGCTGGACAGAGCAGTTGATAAAAGATTTGCTTCTTTCTGGGGGGGTTTATCTTCAGACAGTCTTCACTATCTGTAGGGGATTAGTCCCAGGACCCCGCCAGAGAGCAAAATCCTCGGATGCTCCAGGCCCTTACATAAAATGCTGTAGTGTTTCCATATAACCTATGCACATCTGTACATTCTCCCTCAGTATTTTAAATCATCTCTCAGAGTTCTTGTTCTCCCTCAGTATTTTAAATCATCTCTCAGAGTTCTTGTTGTTCTGCAGATATAACGAACCTGACTAGTATCCATGAGGATGTGGGTTCAATCCCTGGCCTTACTCTGGTTTAAGGATCTGGTGTTGCCATGAGCTGCAGTGTACGTTTGCAGAAGTGGCTCAGATCCCACGTTGCTGTGGCTGTGGCATAGGCCTGCAGCTGCAGCTCCGATTTGACCCCTACCCTGGGAACTAACATGCTTTAGGTGGGCCCTAAAAAGACCAAAAAAAAAAAAAAAATCATTTCTAATTGCTTTAACAGCTAGTACAATAGAAATGCTATGTAAATTGTAAATACACTAACTGCTATATAGTTGCCAGCACTCAGCAAATTTAAGCTTTGCATTTTTGGAAATTTCTATATTTTTCTTTTATAAATATTTTTTTAATTTTTTACTTTTTATTTTATTTTTTTTTTGACCACACCCACAACATGTGGAAGTTTCCGGGCCACAGCAGTGACATGAGCTGGTTCCTTAATAATGGGAACTCCTTAATATTTTCCATCTGCAGTGGGTTGAATCTGTGGATGTGGAACCTGCAGATATAGGAGGCCACTTGTATTTGAGGACTGTACAAAGCTATATGTAGAAAGATGTTTACTGAAGTGAAACACACAGAAATCAGAAAAAAATCTGGAAAAATTTATCAAGGTGCTATTGAAGTTACTTTAAAAGTGAAGTTCAACATTGATTTTCCTATGTGGGGATGGATAAATAATATATTTTGAATGAATTTAACCTTCACAGTGACATTATACCTTAGCAGTTTTATACATTTAAGTTTTCAGTAAACTCAGGGTCATTTGAATATATTTGTGACTCTTTGTTCAGCCAGTGAAGGAACAAAGACAAGTAGTTAAAAAAGAAAAACATTTTCAAAGACTTTTTGTTAATAATCTAATAATCTTATTACCAGAGGGCCCACCCCCAAATTCTTTGAGGCAAAAAAACAAAGATTTCAAGTCCACTGAACAAAGAAACGTGTACTACCAATTGCTTTCAGATGCCTCTAAGTAATTGTTTTATTTCATCTCCTTGGTAGCAAATGCCTGCTAAGCAGCTCTAATCATCTCTGTTATCTACTGGATTCTCTTTCTCATTCACTGGAACTTCTTGTAGAACTGGAAGGTTTTATATTTTCTGACAGCAACCTAATGCAAAAAAGCAAGTAAGAACTTTTGGGGAAGAAAAGCAATGATAAAAACATGCAGCCATATATGAGCAGCTTCTCTGTCTTTTCTAGCAGTGGTTTGCAACCCATGAGCAAAGGAGTTGTAGAGGCAGATACTATTTTGGTGCACATATGGCAGGGAAAGCAATCCAGATAATAAAACCCTTGTGTTCAGTTATTTGTAAGAATGTCCATCCTGGTTGGAACACATAGGACTACCTAATGATACTTTGTCCCCCATAAAGAATACTTTGAGAGCAACAGAGCTTTCTGTGGGTATTAGAAAGGGGTGGCGAGACAAGCCTTGATGAGATAGATTTTTCCAAGCTTTGTGGCCATTTGGCCCAGAAGCTTCCTCTTTTCAAGAAGTAAACATCTTCCAATGACCTAGGGTCTTTTATTTATGAAAATTATGAAGGCCTATTAAGTTAAAAAATTATAAACACATAAGATCTTACTAGTGGCCAATAAATTTCTTTTTATTCACTTGTTTTTGCCCCCTGTTCCTTTCCCTTTAGGAACTGCATCTTTCCTTCTCTTGGAGACTTGAATAAAGCTCTGCCTACCTTTCATGGGTGCACAGGATTCAAGCGAGCCACAGTGACTAGTTCAGAAGTCCAATGGGCATCCTTCTGGGGAGTCAAATAGGTTCTCTCTCCTCCCAACTAAACAAGCGAGAGAGTAGGGTTATGTAAGCCTAGCCATCTTAGCCTCTGCTAGAGGGTAACCTGTCTCATTTGGAAGGCAACTCAAAGGAGACCTAAGAAATGGAGAAGCAGTCCTTGTGCTGATGTCCAGATCCCTAGGTCCCAAGTTCAGGGTCAGACTCCTGGAGACAGCTAGTTACTAGAGCAGGTAAAATCTTTTGTTTTACCTGCTTCAAGTAGGTTACCCTCACTTGAAATGGAGCAAATTCCAAACCCATTATGTAAAGGAAAAGAGGGTGCTAAGGAATGAGACTTGTTCAGAGGAAATGACCTAGACAAGGTTATTACTACTTAGGATAACCAAGAACTCCAAAAATGGAGACCTACTTGAAATAAAGAGGTGTTTACTGGAGGTTTGTTGGGGTTGCAGCCCTGGGGACACAGATTCAAACACTTGAATTGTGTTCTGAGGAACTATAAGATAGGGGAGGCAGAAAACCACAAGGTGATATAAATGGTCAAGAGCTGGCAAGAAATAAGGGTGCTCTTTATGTAAGGATTGATTGGTGCTGGAAATGAATACATAGCTGCAAGCAGGAATCTTGAAACTACCAGGTTTTGAGAATGGCTGGTGCTATCTGGCAGTGTTCTAGAGTCATATACAGCTCAGCAAATTCAAATTCTCGGTGATGCAGGGACTTAACTGGCACCACATCCACAGTGACCACCTGGCTCCATCCTGGATGCTTGAACCACGGTTTACTCCAGTTTGAGTTTTAAGTGATCTTAAATATGTCACCACTATAAAAGATATTTGAATGTAGTAAGAGTTGATCTGCATATAATTTGACGTTTTTGCTGTGTTTCTCAGGGCAGTTTCTGTGGTTGAGCAATGTGCTTATGATTTTAGTTGCTGGCAATAAGGTCAAGCAAGAAGTCAGGAAAGATTGTTTCTCCATGTAGAATTTACATATGAGTTAATCTAGTGATTTATCTCTGTAGAAAAGAGTTTCAGACAATTTAGAACATGCTTTAAAGCATATGCTATTCCTCCACAGGAAATTATATCCAATCTCTTGGGCTAGACCATGATGGAAGGTAATATAAGAAAAATTATATACATACATATATATATATATATATACACACACACACACACACACATATATATACACATATATACATATACATATATATACACATATATATGTATGTATGACTGGGTCATTTTGCTGTACAGCAGAAATTCATACAACAGTGTAAATCAACTATATACTTCAATAAATAAATTTTTTTAAAAAGCATCTGCTATTTCAGAGTAGCTATGTCTTCCATATTTAACTCAGAGTATATCCCCACTGGCCACACCATGCAAGATGACAGAGACCTGATTCTTTTAGACTTGACTTCAACCTAGAGCAGGTCACTCATAGGTGATGGCACCAAGAAGGAGAATGGATAGAGCTAATACTCAGAGAGGGACAAGGACATAGGTTTTGAGAAAACTGAGCAAACTGAATAAAAGAAAAGAATTAGAGAAAAATACGAAAATACTGAAGGAGACAAGAAAGATCCTACATGTGCATAACTAGTAGTGGTCCTGAGGGAGACAATAATTATAAACAAAAACAACAAAAAAAGAAAGAAGACCTAAATAAATAGACATCCTATACTCATGGATCAGAAGACTTAATATTAAGATGGCAGTACTACCCAAATTGATCTATAGATTGAAGAAAGTCCTTATCAACTCTCAACTTGACTTTTTTTTACAGAAATTGACAAGCTGATCTTGAAATTCACAGGGAAATTCAAGGACCCAGAGTAGCCAAAACATTTTTTTTTTTTAATTTTTTACTTTTTGCTTTTTAGAGCTGTGTCGCGGCATATGGAAGTTCTTAGGCTAGGGGTCAAATCGGAGCTACAGCTGCTGGCCTACACCACAGCCACAGCAATGTCGGATCCATTCTGCGTCTGCGACCTATACCACAGCTCACAGCAATGCCGGATCCTTAACCCACTGAGCGAGGCCAGGGATAGAACCCACATCGTCATGTATCCTATTCGGGTTCGTTAACTGCTGAGCCACGAAGGGAACTCCCCAAAACATTCTTGAAAAAGAACAAAGTGATAGGACTCACACTTCCTGATACCACAACTTACTACAATGCTGTAGAAATCAAAGCAGTGTGGTACTGGCATAAGCACAGACATATCGTTATGGGCTGCATTGTGTTGTTCTGCCCTTTTCCCACCTACCAAGTTCATAAGTTTAAGTCTCAACGTCTAGTACCACAGAACATGACTGAATTTGGAGGTACGGTCTTTAAACAGATTAAGTTGAAATGAAGCTGTTAAGGTGGTCTCTAATCCAGTAAGACCAGTGCTCCTCTAAGGGCACCATACTTCATCCCAGGGGTATGTGCACACAGAAAAGGCCATGTGAGAACACAGTGAAAAGGCAGCTGTCTGCAAGTCAAGGAGAGGCCTCAGAATCCAAACTTGTCAACACTTTAATCTTGGACTTCCAGCCTCCAGAATTGTTAGGAAATAAAATTTCTGCTGTTTAAGCCACCTAGTCTGTGGTATTTTGTTTATGGGGGCCTTGGTAAACTAATCCACATGTAGATCAATGCAACAGACTTGACAATGCAGAAATAAATCCATATATCTATGGTCAACAGATTTTCAAAAGAGGGACCAATATAATTCAACAAGGTGACAATCAATGGTGCTGAGATCATTGATACCTACATGCAAAATAATGAATTTGGACCCTGTCCTAACACCATTCACAAAACTAACACAAAGTGGAGCACTGATATAATGTAAAAACCAGAACTGTAAATATCTTAGAATCAAACATAGCAGTAAATTTTCATGACTTTGGATTAGGGAATGATTTCTTAGATAAGACACTAAAAGCACATGTGATAGACAAAAAGATGATAAATTACACTTCATCATACTTAAAAACTTTGGTGTATCAAAGGATACTCAAGAAAATGAAAAGACAATTCACACAATCTAGGAGAAATTATTTGCAAATCATGCATCTAATCATGTAGAACATATTAAAAACCCTTGCAACTCAATAATAAAAAGACAAAAATCCAATTTTAAAAAATGAGTCAAGAATTTCACTAGACATCTGTCTCAAGATATAAGAATGGCCAGTCACATGGAAAGATGTTCGACATCATTAGTCATTAGAGAAATGCACATCAAAACCACAATGATATACTACTTCACACTCACCAGAATGGCTATAAACAAAAAGACATGATATCAAGTGCTGACCAGGATGTAGGGAAATTGTGTACCTTAAACAAGTGAACTTGACGGTATTTTATTTATGTCTCGATAAACCTGTTTAAGAAAAGAACTTGAAGAAGGCCAGGCTTAAGATTTTTTTTTCTGTCTTTTTAGGGCCGCACTGGTGGCATCTGGAGGTTCCCAGGCCAGGGGGTCGAATCGGAGCTGTAGCTGCCAGCCAGCACACGGGATCTGAGCCACATCTGTGACCTACACCACAGCTCACAGCAATGCCAGATCCTTAACCCACTGAGCAAGGCCGGGGATTGAACCCACGTCCTCATGGATACTATTCCGGTTTGTTAACCACTCACTGAGCCACAATGGGAACTCCAAGAATTTCTAACAAGTAGCTCCTTCTGCAGTATAATGAGATGTAACAGAAAATGAGACTAAGGAAACAGGAGACCCGTCAGGTAGATGCACTTGAGGGCCCAGACTTTCTGAACCACCAATAAAAACAAAAGGAAATAATTGTTGAAACAATACTGTTAAAATAATTATTTCCATCACTATCACAAAGTACCTTTGTTTATATCTTAGGTAGTTAATGAATATCTTTATGATGTATGGAAAGCAGTTTCATCCCACCTCTGCCACCTGGAAGGAGGCCTTTCATTGTTCAGATCTCAGCCTCCTCACCTGCACAAAGGTGGTAGGCCAACTCTTTTCAGTTGTAAAAGTACTATGCATATATGAGAGGATTCTAAGTAAAAAAATCACACACACTGAAAAGAAAATAGAAGGCCCATTCTGAAAGTAACACAAAGAAATGCCTGGTTCCTCCTTTGGTAAGTGTTAGTCTGCTGGAGCATCCTGAGTAGCCCAGAGCATCTGCAGGTCAAACAGTGAGTTCCCCAACTTGGCTGTATTGTTTTTTGACCATGCCCACAGCATGTGAAAGTTCTCAGGCCAGGGATCGAACCCACGCCATTGTAGTACCAGAGCCACAAGAGTGACAACACCAGATCCTTAACCCACTGAGCCACAGGGAGCTCAGCTCTATTTTTTTTTCTTTATGTGACAATTCTGTGACTTCTAGGACAAACAGAGTCTCCATTTAAAACTTCTCTGCAGAAATGAATCTTCAATGGTAGCAAAAGATTGCCAGGAAACGGAGGCTCTGGTGGTCCTGCTGCCTCCTGGCTTTCTGTAACAGAGACGTCTGACAAAGGTAGGCTTCAGGGGCTGCATAAATAGCCCTGGCCCGAGGATATTCTTGGGAGAAGGGCCAAATCAAAGAACATGAAGGTAATTATGCATGAATTGTGACCAGTGCTTTCAAAACTATCTCCCTGCATAGGAACAGGCACCTGTCATCTGAAAAGTATCTACCATGTTAAAATCTATCAACATATACTGTGAAAAGTGCTTCCGAATTATGCATAACTCAATCCGGGCTATTCACAAAAATGCAAAATAACACCTATAAAAGTATAAATAGGTATGTTTATACCAAAGTCGTCTCCCTTATTTTACAGGCAACTTTAAACATTCCACACACAACACGGAACTAAAGGCAGGGTCTGCTGCAATAACAAGTAAATAAACAAACAATCCTCCTCTCCCCACAAAGGCTATTCAAACACATCCAGTAAGGGAGGCACAAAGACTGTGAGCATATCTGCCGTGATCTGGCCCTAACCTTCACACGGTCTCTCCTACTTTGATGCCATCTTCTCACTAAGCTAGTGCTCTACGAAGTGAACTGAATTTAGTTCCCACAGCTACTTCAATATGACAACTGAGAATCAGGTTATATGTAAGAAATACATAAGGTCATGAAACTCAATGCAGTTTAGACGTGAGAATGATTCAGGTGAGATGCATCACCTCACTGGCCATGGGGCTCTGTCCACTCATTTGGCTGACCAGACCTTCTTGTGGTTGCCCGTTTGGTGGAAAAGCATGATCTTACCACAGTTCATACCGCAACAACAACAACAGTTTCTTCAGTTGATATAGACAGATTAATAAGCCTGCCTCAGGTATTTTCAAAAACTAAGAACTCATATAAAGTTAAAGTTTCTTTTCACCTGGAGGGAAACAAGAAAGTCAGATGTTCTCTCTTTCCTACATGGGCAACCCTATGTCTCACCTGGACCAAAAATTAAGGTGTTGTAGACACGCGATTACATTTCTTAGCATGGAGCCTGTTCAAATGAGTAAAGCCTGTGCTCAGCCAGGGCCCTCACTTGTGCTCACTTCTCTGGGAGCACAAAAAGACCTGTCTACTCTGATTTCCTGAAAACCTGTAAATCATGTATGGCGCACATGACAACCCTGCTATGTAGAAAGCTGACAAGCCAATTTGTTATAGTCCCTGGTTCTCTAAAAGGATACTGCAGAAACTTGATATTAAAGAAATTTCACTCCCTCACCCTGCCCTTTCCTTGCATGTGCACATATTGTTTGGGCTGCTCTGGAGAGCTGTCAGCAGCCTTGAGCAGAGAAAAGAAGGAAGGATGGCACTCCAGGGAATAAACAAGTTTGATCTTAGTTGGACAGAAGGAGGCACAAATAAGCCCTGGGGAAGGAAGAGGCAGAGAACAGGTAAGATGAAACAGACTGTGTGATATCAGGGGGAAAAAGGCAACCATATGAATTTGTTACACAGAAAACACATCAGCACAGTGTGAAGGTAAAACAAGGAAGAGCTCAGGCCCCCCCACAGGTGAGCATCACGTGCCTCTGGGAAGGGGGGATAAGCAGGGAGACCCCACCTGCTTAGGCATCTGGCCCCACTCAAGGCCACAGAGATGCTTCCAGAAACCTAGGAGCTGCTATGGAAAGGGCAGCTCTAGATGCACGAGAGGCCAAGGAGCTTGGTTTTCTGTAGTATTCCTGCCCCTTGAAGCTGGCGGCATCATCCGTAATCTGGCTGGATAAACCAGAGCATCTTTCCTGAGAAGCAAGACTTTTGTTTTTTTTAACTCATTCAGATTTTATTAATCCCACAAGTTGGAGAGAGGCAGTGTGGGAAAAGCAAACAAATGTTAGCTAATTAACTGCCTCCTAGGAATCAATCAGTCATTAAAAATATGCTTATGAAATTTTCTTGGGATGCTCAATTGTTTATTGTTATCCAAGTGGTTATCATACTACTTATGCATGTTTTCTTTTCCGTTCACATTTACCTCTGAGCAAATTACCTCATTTTGTGTGGTGGGTATTCTGGACACTTAAAAACTATAGACTGGGAAATTTCACAGAGTAATTAATGTGGATACATCTGTTATGCTTATGATTAACCCTCTGTGCACAAGTGTGGTTATTAGATGTAATTTACAGAAATTCAGCCCCAACTCCTTGCCATTCAACATTAAAATCCCTTCATATTACTTGCTGGATCTTACTAAAAGATGGTATTTTCTAAACTTATAAGTCAATTAGACAACCCAAATAACAAGTGACTGGTTTAGGAATGGATGTGTGGCCCATTTCTGGCCAATGAGATGTGAGAGTACTTTGGAGGGCATTTGAGAAACATTTTCTTGTTCTGAAAAAGCAGTTGACAGGAAGAGAAAAATCTACTAGATGTTTTGCAACTACATGTAATGTCTCAAGCAGTGGCAATCATCTTGTGACCATGAGTAGAGCTGAGCCAGTCTATCAACATATTGAAGCTGGCAGAACAGAAAGCTGGAGCGAATCTGTGTCCCTGGTAACTGTAATAAACTGCTGAATCAGCTGGCTCTGGAGCAGCCCACCTCCGGGCTTATCGTTTAAGACAGTAACTTCCTTTGTTCCAACTTCTGTAAACTGGGTTTTATGTCACTTGTGGCCAAAAGCCACACCAAAGCATCTCAACTGATATCTCTAGAAGAAGGAGTTACAACAAGAGGAACTGATTGGCTGGCTGTTCACAGACTTCACTGGCCATGTGCCAACACACACCACCACCCCCGACCTGGCTATGAGATCTGTAGACCTTAGAATATCGGCTGGAAATGCTGCTGAAGTTCAGGTAGCGGTACAAGATCACAGGTTGGTAGCAGGCCTCCCTCGGAGGCAGAGACATTTAGATGTTTTCTGGGACCTGGGAAGGGGTCTGCTCAGGAATCTGAAGTCTGTAGGTCAGAAAGTCCTGAAGGAGTTCCTGTTGTGGCTCAGTGGAAATGAATCCGACTAGGAACAATGAGATTGCGGGTTTGATCCCTGGCCTTGCTCAGTGGGTTAACGATCTAGCATTGCCATGAGCTGTGGTGTAGGTTACAGAAGAGGTTCGGATCCCGTGTTGCTGTGGCTGTGGCGTAGGCCGGCAGCTGTAGCTCCGATTAGACCCCTAGCCTGGGAACCTCCACATGCCACGGGTGCGGCCCTAAAACAACAAAAGGCAAAAAAAAAAAAAAAACTCCCGAAGACACAGCCTTGTATTTCATGAGCATCACCTGAGCTTCAGTGATGCCCATCCTCCGCCAACACTCCTGTGAGCACCCACTGCATACTAGAATCCAGGTTATCACAGGATTCACACCACCCCTCCTCAGCTTGCTCCCTCTCTCCAGCAAGGTCACCTCATGGACTTGGCATTTTAGGTACCCACTCTTTCCAAGGTCACCCTTCACAAGACCGAGTCTTCATTTCCCTGTTATGTTGCCCACAGTGGTCCTGGCCCCCTGAAACCCTAATTTGTGCTACAACCCTGGTGTCCAGTTTTCTTAGAAGGAGAGAACAAGAAGGGACAGCTTGAGTCTCTGGAGGTGTTCAGGAGCACCGATCTGTCCTTGATGCCTGGATTCATGCAGTACTCCCAAGCCTACCCTTGTTTCCTGCTTATACCTCCTCAGATGATGACGACCAGGGGCAGCTAAGCTTTGAAAGCCCAGGCTGGCCAGCCACCATTCTCAAGCCTTCTGTGGCCACTGATGATACCTGGTATGGGAGGAGTACAGAGGCTGATCCACCAGTGCTCCACATGGCCTGTGGCAGAGGTGCACAAGGGGCCGAGATCAGATCAGAGTCCAGCAAGAGTCTATGGGCCAAAAGTCAGATAGTCTGGAAGAGTCCAAGGTGGGGAGCAGTTCCCGCAGGTGAGAGTGGGGTTAGCTGGCTGACGCAGGGGACTTCTAAGTAGCAGAGGGGACCCATCTGGCCGACCTAAGGTGGCAGTTCTGGGGGGCCCAGTTGTCCCCCTTGAAAAAGAAGTTGCAAGGTGAGAGTAAAGACAATCCAGCTCTATTTGATTCTGAAAATGCACTATCCCCAGCCCCACTCCACAGCATCCGAAGGAAGACAGTGTACATGGTTTGCTGGCCCCCATGCCCCTCCCTCCTCCATCTCATCCTGCTAATCTACCATGGTCTGACGGGGATTATAGCCCTCAGGGCCACCAGCCAGGCCCCGGCACTGGGGAAATTCCACAGCTTACAAAATGACCAGGCAAAGCAAACTCCTAAGATGCACAGGGGTGTGAAGGAAGGAGACAGCAAATTCTAGAACAGATGGCTACTATGGAGCAGAACTAATGGGGGAAACAGAAATAGTCTATATAATAAGAACATAATGAGAACACATAAGGAGATGTTATTAGAGCACAATAAACTGCTTCTAGAACAGAATGATGCTTGATTTTTTTAATTTAAAACTTTAGTAGAGGCACTGTTAAAGAAAATGTTTCCTGCAGAAAACCAAATTACTATTTTAGGAGGCTCAAATGAAAGATGTGTCACACAAGACAGAACAAAAAGTTAATGAAATAAAAATCACAAGTGAAATATCAAGATATGAAGGGTAGAAAATCAGGCGGCATAATAGGTAAATAATACAAGTTTAGGGCTAAAGCAAAACATATGACAGAATAAGCGAAGAGACAATATCAAAAGAAAAAGCAACTCAAGTTTTCAGACTGAAAGGGGTTCTGAAAAGGCAGAATTTAGATACATCCTGAATTTCAAGAATAAAGATAAAAATCATGCAAGTATGAAAAACATACAGACAAAAAGAATAAATCGTTTCTGGAAACAATCAGTTTATCATCACGTTTCTCATTGGCAGTCTTGGAAACTAATAGATAATGGAATAACACTTAGTGACTAGGAAGAAGCAAGAACTGTGATCCAAGAATTCTCTGCCAGGCAGAATATTCTCATGTCAGTACAAAGGAGCAGGTTATTGGACAGGCAGAGTGGGCAGCATGCTTCCCGGGGTCCTCTCTGAGAATAATACCCCAGCATACTCGCAGCAAAGAACCAGCTCAAACAAGGACCTACGGGAGGTGAGGAAGGGTAGTGAGGAGTAGCGAGAACGAGATTTGTGGTATTTCTTTTAAAAACCGAATGGACAACGATAATGTGAACGTATAGTATACCACGGCTGTTCGTGAGGATTCTTGAAACAGAAGAAGGAACATTTTGGTAAGAGCCTGGACCCAAACAATTTCAACGTAGCCCCGGGATAAGGAGAAGAGTGGAGACACAGAGTGGGGAACAAGTGATTCTTCTTCTGGACACTTTCAGGAGGACACTGAAAATGTTTAGGTGGAGGGTGTGCTGGTTATTAAGCTATGGTCTCTCAGCTCCAAATCCACTGCTCTCTGATGCTGGAATGGGGTCTCTGTGAGCTGTTTGTCTTCTGTTAGATGGCTTCCTGTGGGTTCTTCTAATGAGGGGCCACGAGGGAGCCTGCAAGCAGGCTGGGGGAAGGACTTGCTTCTCCCTGTTTGCTTGCTCTCCTCTCAGTAACGTCCTAGCAATACCCCTGCCCTGGCAGCAGCAATTGGTTCCACCCCCGCCTCCCTCCAGCCCTCCCAGAACCAGCTCCACTGCGCTCTCACAAAGCTGTGAACGACAGCAAGACACACCCCTGAAGATATAAAAGCATAACAAGAGAATATTGCATAGAGCGTTTGCCAATACCTTTGAAGACTGGTGAAGGGGGAAAATTCCGAGAAAAACACAACCAAACGAAACTGACACAAAAACACAGAGAGTTCGAATAGTCCTGGAAACTAGTGAACCTATGATTCCAAACCTTCCCTCAAAGAAAAGCCCAGACCCAGATTTATTAGTATTTAACATTTAAAGAAGAAATAATACCAGTCTTACAATTAATACTTTCAACAAAGGGAAAGAGGGACTATTCTTATTGTGTTTTATGAAGAGAGCATAACCTTAATATAAAAATCTGACAAGGACATTTTGAAAAATCAAGATGAGACGCCAATTTCCCTCATGAATATATCATCAAAAACCCTGAACAAAAAGTGACAAACAGAAGCAAGAGACTCAGTATGAGAAAGTTGAGTTCAATCCAGGAAAGCAAGTTGGCTTAACATTTAAAAACCAATCAGGATAATTCAGTATATTAATAGAATAAAGGAGATCTCATGTGGTCATCTCAAAAGAGAAAAGGCATAAGAGAAAATTCAATAGTTACTGTTACTTTTTAAAAAATCTAATAACCAAATAAGAACCTTAGCAATCTTGAAATAGAAAGGAACTTAATCCCTACAATCTACATTAGCCAGTTTACTGTGATATATTGAAAACGTTCTCTCTGAGATAAGGAATAAGACAAAGAAACCTGCTATCACCACATCCGTTCATCATTTTACTGGAAATCCCAGGCAGTGTAATTAAAAAAAAAAAGTCTTGAAGACTAGAAAGAAGGAAAATTATCTTTTTTCTTCGGATGTCATGATTCTGTATGTAGGAAATTCAAAAGAATGTATAGATGAATCATTAGAATTAATGAGTTTATTGAAGTGGTTGTATGTTAGGTCAATATACATAAATCAGTTTTAGTTCTATTTTTCAATGACAAACCGAAAGTGGAATTAAACTATATACTATGCATGACACATTTTTCCCAAAGATGGATGTGACAATATCTCCCATCCCACATGTAGTGGATGGCTGCCTCCCTCGAGAAGTTGAAACAATTGCTCCACCCCATAACTGTAGACTAACTTTGCAACCTGCTTTGTTCAGCAGAATGTGACAGAAATTCCATCATGTGGATTTTGGAGCCTCAGCCCAGAGAGGCTGTGTCTTCTGCTTCTGTCCTCTGGGAACATCCCTTTCCCAGGGCTCTCCTCTGCACGTCACTAAAGGATGACAGGAGAAGGCCAGCTCCAGCCTGCATCAAAGTTCTGAATATGTAAGTGAGGCCATTTGGACCAGCAGGCTTCTTCCGGCCCGATTCTGAGTTACCAGAGGGACTCCAAGAAAGACTAGCAGAAGTAATACCATAGAATCATCAGGAATAATAAAACCGTTGTTGTTCTAAGCCATTAAAATTTGAGGTGACTTGCGGCACAGCAATAGATAGCTAAAACACGATGCGCACCACCCAAAAATTATATATGTAGATATATACTAAATTCATATCTAATGAAAGATATGCAGTGCCTCTACTCAGAAAATTATAACACATTATTGAGAAAAATTACATACGAATAAATAAATATTCATAGGCTGGAAGACACAGTGTGGGAAAGATGTCAATTACTTCCATGTTGATCTACAGATTCAATATAATCCCATCAAAAATTCCAACAGGGTTTCCTTGTAGAACGTGACACGGTGATGATAAAATCTGTATGAGAAAGCAAAGGGCTGTGAATAACCAAATAATCCTGAAGAAAACCAAAGTCCTTCCTTTACGGGATACTGAGATTTAATTATAAATTGATGGTGATTAATACAATTTGGTATAGATGCAAATACAGACTAAAAGAAGCAGAGATCAAACAGAGTCCAGAAAGTGACCCATGGATATAACGACACCTCCTTGTCACAAAGAGAGCATTGCACCGCAGTGGAGAAAAGTCTTTCTTTTAATAATTGGCCCTGGATCAACTGGATATTCATATGGAAAAATGAAACTACATTGTTTGATTACAAAAATCAACTCTCAGAGTTTCCATTGTGGCTCAGTGTGTTAAGAACCAGACTAGTATCCATGAGGATGCATGTTCAATCCCTGGCCTTGCTCAGTGAGTTAAGGACCTGGCGTTGCTCCAAGCTGCAGCGTACTTCACAAATGCGGCTCGGATCTGGCGTTGCTGTGGCTGTGGTGTAGGCTGGCAGCTGCAGCTCCAATTTGACCCCTAGCCTGGGAACTTCCATATGCTGCAGGTGCCACCCTAAAAAGACAAAAAGGGAGTTCCCGTTGTGGCACAGCAGCAACAAATCACAGTGATATACCACATCACTAGTATAAAGATGATTGGCAACACCAAGTAGTGGTGACAATGTAGAAAAACAGTATACTTAGATTCTTCTAGGGATAATGTAAAACAGAGCAACCCTGTGGAAAACCATTTAGTATCACCCACTAAAGCGGACCCACGCACCCCCGAATTTCACTCCTCCATAAAAAGATATCTGAGTCAGTATTCATAGCAGCATTATTTGCAACGGTCATCAATCTGAAATAATCCAAATGTCCATTAACAATAAAATACATTATTAAAAATACATTCCATTACACAGGATGGAATACTACGTGGCAATGAGAATTAAGGAGCTGCCCGAAATGCAGCCACTGAATGAACTGCGCTCCTTCATTGCTTGTGCGGATTCTGCCCTAGGCTCCAGAGCACAGCTACAAGAGGGACCCTCCTAAAAGGCCCTCCTGTGCTCACCAAGGTCCCTGCCTTCCTCAGGGGAAAAGTCAGTCCTTAAGATCATCCACCCGTCTCCATGTGAGGCAGCTTCTGTCACACACCTGCTCCAGCCGCTCATCCCCCACTGTCCCCGGAGAGAGTTGAGCACCCTTCACGCCAAGGCCTCAGTGCTGGCCGCCCCTCTGCCTGAGCAGTCCTTCCTCTGGGTGCTCACATGGCTCCCCCCTTACCTCCCTCAGGTCTCCAGCAACAAGACAGCCCCTCACACACCCCTGTTAAGCAGCAGCCCACTCTGCAGACTCCCTCTGTCCGTCCCGGCTTTCTTCGTTCACCGGACCACTGACCCGCATCTATGACATGTGATTTATCTCCCCATTTCTCTACCTGCCTGAACTAGAATAAGTCTTCATGAGAATGGGACTTTTGCCTATTTGGTCACTGTTCTGCTCCCCAGCATCCAGAACATTTCTTGGAACACAGAAGGCACTCAACATAATCCTCTTAAAGAGACCACAGAAGAGGGTCCTTGTGTTTAAGTGGAATCATCTACCAGTGGGCCTCAGCCGGTGGGGGTTCTCTTCCTTCTCTAAACACGTGACTTTTCCCGCTTGGGCCATGGATTTCTGCAGAAAGGACTCCCTCAGCCCCAGCTGAAGGTGGTTGAGATGAGAGCCTGCACCCTTCTCTTCCCTCACCTGGCCCCACGAGACAGAAAGTTGGTGCTCACAGAATATGCACAGGTGCTGCACAGCTCTGGCCTCCTTGCAGACGTGATGGGTCACGTGATCAGGCCTGGTAAATGGCATGTGAGCAGCAGGGTCGGGTCACCGCTGCTGTGAGGCACTCAGCAGTTAAGGGGCCTCCCCCATATCTTTCTTCACCCTGGACACCTATTTAGGGGCCATGCATAGACGGAGTGCCACAGAAAAGAAGCGGTCTCAGTATCTCCTCAGCCACACAGAAGAAAGCCCTGAAGAGCCGTCAGTCCACAAGAGGTATTTTGTGAACTTTGCTTTGTTGTAACGTTGAAGTTTCAAGTTTTTTGTTGTTACTGTAGCAGAGACCATCCCATCCTGACTGTTCTCTGTAAAGCATCCTCCAGCCTGTCATCCCTCCAGCCGCTCTAACGTATCTCTGGTTCAACCTCTGTCTGCTCTTAGGGTCGGAGAGAGACAGTGTCAGAGCTGCACAGTCTCAGCTTGAGGCTCCAGGGGGTTAACTCCTATAAACAAGACTAAACCAATCCTCTAGTTCTGGTCCACCACACCCCTGCCTTCTGAGACATCCGGTGCCTCGAATTCCTGAGACTTTCCAGGACCTAAGGTACAAAACTGCTTGTTTCTTCCTGGCTCCGCCCTGCACCCCAGTACTCAGCAGAGTAGAGGAAGTGGAAACTCAAGCCAGTCACCATGTGACAAATGACATACGTTCCATCCTCCCCAATTTCCCATCCATTTCCTCTCTGTGAGTTTGAATCTTATAATCAAGTATTCCTTTTTTTTTTTCATTTTACTGGTCTTTCAGTAGGAATACTGATAAATATCTATTGAAAATTTACTCACTTTGAGTATTTATTATACTCATTGCTAATAATACCAAAACATTTAGGTTTACAGAAAGCTGTTTTTTTTCCCCCAAATAAGTTCAAAGTACATTTAAAATGTCACCATTTTGAAGCCAGAGAGAGTGAAGCCCTGTGAAGTCTGAGAAACTGTCTACCATCTAAACCTTGGGACAGAATCCACGGCTCCCATCTCAGGATATTCTGATTTTCTACAAGTGCACACTACCTTCACTGCTATAATCTATCCCATTTTCCCACTTTTAATCACAAGTCCCCCTCTATAAACCAAAGTACACCTAGCTGAGACCTGGCACTCAATGTAATTTGGCCAGTACGTTCAGGATCTCAACAAATCATGTCACCAGTTTATGAATTCCAACCACCCCAGGCTTTGGTTCATAACTTCATATATGACTTTTAATATGATAATTTCACAAAACACGAAAAAGGATAATAACATAATGGAGTAAGAGACCTGGGGATTGGACAGCACAGAGGTTCACCATTTTGTAGCTGGACAGCCTGGTTTGAAAAGGAACAGGGCTGGGGGAATAAGTGCTTCTTTCGTTTCTCATTTCCCTTCCACTTCACATACTCTCTAGCAAACATAATCATAACGAATGCCAGCTGCCAGTCAAAGATGCGTGCCATGGAGTACACGACAAAAAGCCAAGTTTCCTGCCTCTCATCACTTAGTTCTAGAGCACAGTGATGACACTCTCTCCCTCCCTGAGCTGCTCAGAGGTGGATCTGCCTGCGTGGCCCCATGGCAACAGTGCCATCACACAGACACCAGCAGGCTGGACCACAGGGTTCGCGACACAAGTGCCACTGCTTACCGTGATGCTTTTTCTGGATTAAGGTCCTCACGGGGGATGGACTGAAGATAGAAAAGAGCAGTGAATGTATGTGGTAGGTAGGTCTTTGGTTGTGGAAACAGAAAGCCAGCTCTGTCCTGGCTTTACTCCCCCCATAGCAGAGTATCCTTACACTGGGCAACAGGAAAGCAGCTAGTGCTGAGCTCTGCCCTATAGATTCTGCCCATGGAGAGGGGCTGGCTGACTTTGAGACGCCCAGCCAAGTCCAGATGTCCTTGGGAGTGGAACTCTTCAGTCCTACAACCAAAAAAGTACTCTCACACTGTCACCCCGGGGCTCCTGCAGTAACTGCAGGGACACTGAGGGTGGGTTCCCAGGAAAGAGGTGCATGGCCCATGCTCCCAGTGTTCCCTCGATGTGCACACCAGGGAGTTCTATAACCCAGGGTGGGCAGTAATAGCCTCTGACCGCCCTGACTGTGCCCAGAGCCCAGGGATGTGTCTGATCACATCAGAATGAGAGCCCTCTGGTGGGAAAGACCAGCCAAGGAGACTGGAGCTCAGTCTGGGGTGTAAGGGTTAGGAAGCAGGAATGGGGAACGGATGGAGGGGGAGAGCAGGACTGGTCAATCCTAGACACAGGTTATTGCCAGGGTTCCGAAGTACAAAGGAGCGTGGGGAGCGGCACTCAGGGTCAATGTTGCAGAAAAAGCCAACCGTGCTTTCAACCACAGCCCACCAGGCAGGGGGTGGGAGGAAGCTCAGACCAGAATCTCCTTGTCCTGCTGAGGTTGCAGGTCAACGGTGGGGAAGGAGCCTGCCCTGGACACCCAAGGAGGGGGAGTAAAAGAACACAAGTCTCTCCAGAGTGGGACCAAGTTCATGTGCTTGACAGATCTGATTGATCAATAAGGCAACATTCACATGATGCTTCTCAGAAGCAGGTCCAGTCATGGTTGCCTGGGAAACCAACCAGCCATGTAGAAACAATGAAGGCTGAATCTGAGAAATAGAGGTTCCCTAAGTACAAAATGGTGTGACTTTCTGAAAAGGATTCCAGCAAAATGGTGGATGGAAACCAGCAAAGTGGTGGACGGAAAGCATGATGCTTTCTTCCCCGGAAGACTCAACGTGTCGTATTTACAACTATCCATAAAACACTGAAGGTGGCAGGACCTTCATACTCTTGAGGCCCAGGTCAGAGCAGAGCGGGGAGTTTCTCAGCTGCAGAAAGTAGGGAGATGAAGGGTGCCAGCCAGACGGGGTAGATGCCTTCTCCCCGGCACTGAGGGAAAGTTGCTGGAGCCAGACCACCGGAAGGGGAGAGGGAGGGGAGCTGCGACAAGGCCAGGACAGGAAGAGGCTCAGATTGGGTTCCATTCCCCCAAAGCAATGGAAGAGCAAGAATATCACAACAGGACTTGACAAATGCACTCGCTCTGGCTTCTACAGCAAGGGAGGAAGGAGGGGTCTGCTGAAAAGCCTGGCCTCTGCCTGGCCTGAGATGTCAGCTCCCTCGAAATGTTAAGGGGAGTCACATGAAGACAACGAAATCAGGGTGCTATTGGGATGGGACAGGAGAGTGGCCTTGCCAAGACTGGGACAATGAATGGGGGAAGGGGGCTCACACCCCAAGAGGAGTGTCTTTGAGATCAGGGTGAAGAGGGGGCAAAGTGTCTAAGTAGAGGCAAGCCCCAGCCCCAGCCCTGAGTCCACTTGGCCTGGTCTGCTCCTTCCCAGAAGAACCCAGAGGCAGGTCGGCTGGGGTCCTGAGCTCGGCTCATGAACCAAACTAGGGACTATGAGGAGCCAGTCTTAATGTGATGCCAGGCTTTTAAAATTGTGGCATTTGGAAATAAATGTGTGACTTGGACAATAAATGATACGTAAAGGAAACAAATAAGCATAAGGATAGGAAACATTCCAAGAGAGTGTTCCAGAACTTTCAAGGCTTAGTGACTGCTCAAAGATTCCCAAACCTTTCTTCTTTCTTGTGGGAAATATCCATATTTGCACCTACTCCCCTTTTCCATTTTCAGTGAAAATAGTTCAAACGGTTGGCAGGAAAAAAAATGGCATGTAATTATTTTTGGCAGGATCGAGTTATAAATATGCCCACTCTGAAGCTATTGTGAGAGCTCTTCATTAACTTCTCATTCGTCTGAAAATGTAATATAGTCTCGCTGTTCATGGCCTTAAACTTTATCAACTTCTGGCAGAATATATTCCCATGTGCCTTCGGTGTAAGTGAACTGTGTATGTCGATTAAAAGACTAGAATCTGCCATTCCTGAGCCAGCATCACTCTACTTTTAAAAAGTCTGTGAATGGGGACCTTCTATCTCAAATTCTACGATGAAAAGATGAATGAAAAGCTCACCATGAAAAATTTAATAGTTTTTTATTTTGTTGGTCTTGGTGATCAAATGGATTACTTGGTAATAAGTGGCTTTCCTCAGTTTTCAAAAAAACTAAATTATTTTTGTCTTTTCACTTTTCTTATTGGAAAGGAAGCCTCCAACAAGTCCTGCCTGATGTCAGATATGTGCAGTGCGAGGATGAAGAGAGACAACAGGCCACAAACCGCGCAAACATCAAAAATGAAAAAGCACAGGGAAAACAGACATAGGTTTACAGCTTAAACACAGTGTTAAACAAAGATCTCAGGGCTTCAAAAATCCTCTCCCAGGGGACTCCCAGGGCGGTTCAACTGACAACCACTCCACCACAGGGTCCAGGGTAACACCTGGGCTGCTGACTCAGACAATTTTTTTTGGTGGTCTTTTTAGGGCCGCACCCGAGGCATAAGGAAGTTCCCAGGCTAGGGGTCTGACAGGAGCTAGAGCCGCCAGCCTACATGTCAGTCACAGCAATGCCAGATCCAAGCCACGTCTGCGGCCTACGCCACAGCTCATGGCAACTCAGGATCCTTAACCCACTGAGCGAGGCCAGGGATCGAACCTGCATCCTCATGGATGTTAGATTCATTTCTGCTGAGCCACGACTAGAACTCCTCAGACAATTTTTTAAACTTTGCCTATTTGCTAATAAGAACTTTTCTGTCAATCTGTTATACTGTAAATTATAGCAAAATTACAGGAAACAAAGTAGGAAAACAAAGTGCTCTGATTATCTGAAACTTCTGTTGCTGAGAACCTTAAGGACATAAGTAAAGCTTTTCTGGCTCAGCAAATAGAAAATACTGAACACCATTGAATCTTTATTTGCTGAATCAAGACCTTTCCATGCTGTGAGGAAGTCCTTAAAGATTGGCAAGGCTTTTCTTGAATTTCTCTAGATAAAACTGCTGTTATTTTAAATTTCAGCACAGAATTTCCTTCATCTGTTAAGAAATCAGTCTGTCATGGTTGTAAACCAAGCTTGCAAACCTGGATCCAACCTCACGTGGTCACGATGTTTTACTATCTTTTTACGTATCACTAGGCATTTACCTCCACCAACATTGCTTTTCCTTTTGTTTTTTTCCCTTCACTGGAAAGCCATGTTTGTTCATTTTTTTTTTTCAGGATTTTTACAAGAGGGATAGTCCTGTAATTTTCCTTTATTATAGATTCTTGTCAGGATTGGTACTAAGGTTTTGCTGCCTTTATAAAAGCAATGGGGAATGTCCCCTCTTTTTCTAGTTCATGTATGGCTGGTACAATTTATTATGGGTTTAGTAGAATTCACTGGGGAAGTCATCTGGACTGGAGATTTTCTTTCAGGAAAGGAAAATTTAATTATGAATTCAACTTCTTTATTTTTTTTAATTTTTTTTTTTGTCTTTTTGCCTTTATCTAGAGCCGCACCTGCGGCATATGGAAGTTCCCAGGCTAGGGGTCTAACAGGAGCTGTAGCTGCCGGCCTTCGCCACAGCCACAGCAACACAGTATCCAAGCCGCGTCTGCAACCTACACCACAGCTCAGGGCAACGCCGGATCCTTAACCCACTGAGCAAGGCCAGGGATCGAACCCGCAACCTCACGGTTCCTAGTCAGATTTGTTAACCACTGAGCCACGAGAGGAACTCCTCAACTTCTTTAAAGTTTATTCAAATATTGTATTTCTTCTCATGTCAGTTTTCATATGTAATATTTTTCTGAGCATTCCTCGCTTTATTGAAATTTTCAAATGTATTGTTAGAAAGTTGTTGACAATATCCTCACATTATCTTTCTAATGTCTAAGATCTTAAATGGCATCTCCCTCCTTTCTATTACTTATGCCTTTGGTTTGCTTTCTTCCTCATTCTTACATAAATTTACCAATTTTATGAGCTAACAACAAATCTTCTTTTGCCTTTATGCAATCCCCCCTTTTTTTTAAAGGGCTGCATTGGCGGCATATGGAGGTTCCCAGGGTAGGGGTCAAATTGAACTACAGCTGCCAGCCTACGCCACAGTCACAGCAACACCAGATCCGAGCCGTGTCCGCAACCTACACCACAGCTCACGGCAACGCCTGAGCCTTAACCCACGGAGCAAGGCCAGGGATCGAACCCGCAACCTCATGGTTCCATTTGGATTGGTTTCCTCTGTGCCACAATGGGAAATCCCTAGTCATTCTTTTAATTGTATGTTGAAGCTTTATTTCATTACTTTTTGTTCTTATCTTTATTATTTCTTCCTTCTCTTTCCCAGAGATTTAATTTGCAGCTCTTTTTATAACTTACTGCCAATGAATTCTTAGGTCATTCATTTGTAGCTTTGTTTCATAAGCTTTCAAGGCTATAAATTCCCCCTAAACACATTACTTGTATTTCATTAGTTATGACATGATCATTCGGTTCAAACTATTTTCTAATATCCACTGTAATTTCTTCTTTGATCCATAGGTTATTTAGAGGTATGTCTGTGTTAATTTCCAAACACAGACAGGTTTTCAGTTATATATCTGTTACATAGTTCTAGCCCAATTATATTTTTCTCAGAGGCCATTCACTGTTTCAAATCTTTGACATCTGTTGAAGTTCGCTTTATTGCTCCATGTATCGTTGATTTTTATAAATGTTCCACCTGGTTTAGGACCATGAGTATTCTATGGTGGCGCTCTTTTATTGTTTCATCATTAAATGTAAATCCCAAGACACTACAGTTTAGTCTTGTTCATTATAAAAACTGTTATATCTTTTTGTCTCTTTTTATTTCATCCTTCCTTTTTCCTTATAGCATCTGTTTTGAAGAAGCTAAGGGGCCCATGAATTCTTTAACTATTTGACAGTCTTTTTTTGTGAGAAATATACAGGTGGATGATTAAAAAAAAAGTTAAAATCAAGGTTTTCAGCCATCAACTTCACTGAAATTATAAAGAATCGAATACCACTTTGCTTTTCCTGATAAATGTAATACTGAAAGGTCTTTCACCAATGCAAATGGATTTCAAATCTGTTCAGAATTACTCATATCTGACATAACTGTGATACTCTAATTTGCAGAATGTGCTTGCCCCATGGGGGTATTTGCCCTGCCATTAGTATAGGCCTCTCTGAAAGGCACATCAGCCCAAAGGCCAGAGGCATCTAACATAAATGAGGACAGCATTTTTAACCCACCAGCTATAGCCACACCTTCCAGGAACCTGGCCTTCCTCCAACTCTGCCCGCCCACAACCTGGGAACGGCCGGAACACAAAGTCTTCCATCAGTTCCATGGGCCCTGGGCCCTCACTGAACAGCACTGGCTCAGGGCATCGGGGTGGTACCATGAGTGCTGAGTGCTGCTGCCTGTGGAGAGCAGGGCTCGCACCACCAGGACCAGCTTCTTTGAGGCATCTTCCAAAGGGCCTCATCTATGGGCATCCGCTAAGCCACCCAAGACACCCGTCAGTCATCCGTGGGGCACAAGTGTTCTGCAGCACACTAGCTGGGACACTCTGATTTGACCATTTCTCTACTAATGGATGTTTAGTTGTCTTAGGCTACCAGTTTGTGATATTTTGTTGAGGCGGTTCTGGGAAACTAATGCATGCCGCAATCTGGTTATTATTTTAATTGGGATTAATTAAATTTATAAATATATTATTTTAGTGAAAACTGATATCTTTATAGTACCGAGTGCAATCTGGTTATTATTTTAATTGGGATTAATTAAATTTATAAATATTATTATTTTAGTGAAAACTGATATCTTTATAGTACCGAGTATTTATGTCTGTTATTTATTTCATTTTTTAAAAAAACATGTTTTATGATTTTCTATAGAATTTCAGTTTTATTTTCCCATAGGTTCATAATATTTCTTGTTAATTTTCAGATGAGTTATTTGACAGTTTTCCTAACTATTTTTTTTGGGGGGGGATGCACCTGTGACATATTTAAGTTCCTCGGCCAGGGATCAAACCTGTACCCAAGCTCCTGCAGTGATGACAGCAGATCCTTAACCTGCTGTGCCACAAGGAAAATCTCTTTTGTAACTATTTTTAAAAATTATCTTTTTCTCCAATATGTCCTAGGATTTTGCTTTCTAGAGCATTCTCACATTTGCCATCTTGTAGAAATTGTACAAAACCTTTCCTTTTTCTCAGTGCCATTCCCAAACTTTTAGGAAGCTCTGCAGATCACCCTAAATCTAATCATCTCTCACCTCCACCACTGCTACCCTCACCTGGTTCAAGCCACAGTCATCTCTTATCTGGATTATTATTTGTATTAATCAGGGTTCTCCAGAGAAACTGAGCCAACAGGACATCTATGCATGCATGATACACAGAGAGAGACTGCTGTAAAGAACTGGCTCACATAGCTATGGAGGCTTGGCAAATCCAAAATCTGATGAGGCGGGCCAGCAGGCTGGAGGCCCAGCGAAGAGTTGCAGTTCAACTCCAAGGCTGGCAGGATTCCTTCCTGCCCAGAGAGAGTTCAGTCTTTGTTCTACTAAGGCCTTCAACTGATTGGATAAGCGTCCCCCCCCTCCCCCCGCCCCAGGAATTCACTTTACTCAAAGCCACTGATTTAAACTTTAATTTCATCCAAGAAACACCATCACAGAAAAACATCGGTTTGACCAAATATCTGGGTACTGTGGACCATCTCCCTTTTTCCACACCTCCCCACAGCCTGGTCTCCACCTGGAAGCCAGGGTGATCTTTTAAAAAGTTAAGTCAGACCATGTTTCCAGCTTCTGATGGGTCCCCAGGCCACACAGTCCTGACAATTACTTAGAAAGACCTACATTTTTCTCTCTGCTCCTTTCCTCGCTGACCTCACCTTCTACCAGGCCCCTCACTCACCTCCCCAATGGCCTCCTGGCTGCTCTCAGAAACGATGACTCTCACGTGAGGCCTTTGCACGGACTGTTCCTTCTGCTTGAGACATCCACGTGGCTAAGAGTATCACCTGCTCAGTGACCTAGAGTCACCTCCCTATTTAAACAGAAACCCTCCCTTCACCACTCTCCTGGTGTCTATTCCACCTTTCCTCCGCCCCTTCGCATGTATCGCCTTCTGAGCTACAATAGAACCCTTTTAATTTTATAACTATATGGATGGCAGCTCTCTCTCTCTGCTTTGCTCACATGCTAGGACAAGGCTTAGAAGGTAGGTAACACTCGATAAACACTGGCTGAAGAAATGGATAACTGATAAAGTGCAAAGATGAACTTTCTATTAAAAGTCCCTACCAGAGGGGTTCCTATCGTGGCGCAGTGGAAACCAATCTGACTAGTATCCATGAGGATGCAGGTTCGATCCCTGGCCTTGTTCAGTGGATCAGCGATCCGGCATGGCCATAAGCTGTGGTGTAGGTTGTAGATGCAGCTAGGATCTTGAGTTGCTGTGGCTGTGGTGTAGGCCAGTGGCTACAGCTCTGATTAGACCCCTAGCCTGGGAACTTCCATATGCCACAGGTGAGGCCCTAAAAAGCAAAAAAAAAAAAAAAAAAAAAAAAAAAAAAAAAAAACAAAAACAAAAAAAACAGGTCCCTGCCAGAGTTTTTGGCAATTAAGATGGAGTGAGCATATTCCACCCTATCTCTCCAAAAGCTGGGCAGAATACTCACAGCAACCACGTGAGGGCTCTGAAAAGTTAATGATGGCAGGCTGGTGGGGTAGGGAAGCTGAAACTCAAAGAATAACCATATGATGATAGAGTCCCTGTTTTTTTTTTGTTTGTTTGTTTTTTTGGCTGCTTTGTTTTTCCCTCCAATGTGTCTTGGCTTAGATACTCATAGCTCCCCAAACTATGAACACATAAAGACATCAACGTTCCAAGAAAAAAGTCACTTTATCTGTTCAGGGGACTCTGGAATGGGCGAGGGGCTATGAGATAAAGTTTTTGGATTCCTTAGCACACACCACCCCCTCCCCCCACCACCATACACACACCTTAGGAAGCTGCAGGGTAGGAGTAGATGCTGGGCAGCTGGGGGGGCCACACTGGTGGCCCCAACAGATCTTCCCTCTCGCCACTTTCCCCTGAGGCAAGTGCAGTCATGGGAAGCACAGGAGAGTGGGAGGCACAAGCCTGCATTTACAGCCAGACCACAGGGAAAGGGTGACTCTGGGAGCAGGAGAGAAGGTGAATAGCTAAAACCATTGTGGAAAAAAAAAGCCCGTAAAGGCCACACTGCCTTTTTTTTCTTTAAACCGTTTTTAAATTATTTAATTTAATTTTTTTCTTTTCAGGGCCGCACCTGTGGCATATAGAGGTCCCCAGGCTAGGGGTCGAATGGGAGCTGTGGCCACCAGCCTACACCACAGCCACAGCAACGTCAGATCTGAGCCATGTCTGTGACCTACACCACAGCTCACGGTAATGCTGAGCAAGGCCAGGGATCAAACCTGCATCCACATGGATACTAGTCAGGTTCACTGAGCAAGGCCAGGGATCAAACCTGCATCCACATGGATACTAGTCAGGTTCATGAACCGCTGAGCAAGGCCAGGGATCAAACCTGCATCCACATGGATACTAGTCAGGTTCATGAACCGCTGAGCCATGACAGGAACGCCTAACCATGTTTTTTTTTTAATTTTTTCATTTATAATGATTTTTATTTTTTCCATTATAGCTAGTTTACAGTGTTCTGTCAGTTTTCTACTGTACAGCAAGGTGACCCAGTTGCACATACACGTATACATTATTTTTTTCTCACATTATCATGCTCCATCACAAGTGACTAGATATAGTTCCCAGTGCCCTACAGCAGGATCTCATTGCTTATCCATTCCGAAGTCAATAGTTTGGAGCACCTTGGAGGTATAGTGATGAGCATAGCTGCCTTCCAAAGGCAATAGTTTGCATCTATTAACCCCAAATTCCCAGTCCATCCCGCTCCCTCCCCCTTCTCCTTGGCAACAACCACAAGTCTGTTCTCCATGTCCCTGATTTTCTTTTCTGTGGAAAGTTTCATTTGTGTCCTATATTAGATTCCAGATATAAGTGATATCATATGGTATTGGTCTTTCTCTTTCTAACTTACTTCACTTAGTATGACAGTCGGTAGTTCCATCCATGTTGCTGCAAATGGCATTATTTTGGTCTTTTTTATGGCTATGGATGGACATTTAGGTTGTTTCCATGTCTTGACTATTGTGAATAGTGCTGCAGTGAACATACAGGTGCGTGTGTCTTTTTCAAGGAAAGTTTTGTCCAGGTATATGCCCAAGAGTGGGATTGCTGGGTCATATGGTAATTTTATGTATAGTTTTCTGAGGTACCTCCATACTGTTTTCCATAGTGGTTGTACCAATTTACATTCCCACTAACAGTGCAGGAGGGTTCCCTTTTCTCCACACCCTCTCCAGCATTTGTTATTTGTGGCTTATTAATGATGGCCATTCTGACTGGTTTGAAATGGTATCTCATGGTAGTTTTGATTTGCATTTCTCTAATAATCAGTGATGTTGAGCATTTTTTCATGTGCTTGTTGGTCATCTGTATGTCTTCTTTGGATAAATGTCTATTCAGGTCTTTTGCCCATTTTTCAGTTGGGTTGTTGGTTTTTTTGCTGTTGAGTTGTATAAGCTGTTTGTATACTTTAGAGATTAAGCCCTTGTCAGTTGCATCATCTGAAACTATTTTCTTTCATTCTGTATGTTGTCTTTTTTTTTTTTATATGGTTTCCTTTGCTGTGCAAAACTTTATCAGTTTGATTAGGTCCAATTGGATTATTTTTGGTTTTATTTCTGTTGCTTTGGGAGACTGACCTGAGAAAACATTTGTAAGGTTGATATCAGAGAATGTTTTGCCTATGTTCTCTTCTAGGAGTTTAATGGTGTCTTGTCTTCCATTTAAGTCTTTAAGCCATTTTGAGTTTATTTTTGTGCATGGTGTGAGGGTATGTTTCAGTTTCATTGATTTACATGCAGCTGTCCAGTTTTCCCAGCAACACTTGCTGAAAAGACTGTCTTTTTCCCATTTTATATTCTTGCCTCCTTCGTCAAAGATTTATTGACCATAGGTGTCTGGGTTTATGTCTGGGTTCTCTATTCTGTTCCGTTGGTCTGTATGTCTGCTTTGGTACTGGTACCACACAGTCTTGATTACTGTGGCTTTGAAATATTGCCTGGAGTCTGGGAGAGTTATGTCTCCTGCTTGGTTTTTGTTCCTAAGGATTGTTTTGGCAACTCTGGGTCTTTTGTTGCTCCATATAAATTTTTGGATTGTTTGTTCTAGTTCTAGTGAAAAATGTCATGGGTAATTTGATAGGGATTGCATTGAATCTGTAGATTGCTTTGGGTAGTATGGCCATTTTTACAATATTTATTTTTCCAACCCATGAGCATTGGATATATTTCCATTTCTTTGAATCCTCTTTAATTTCCTTGATTAATGTTTTATAGTTCTCAGCATATAAATCTTTCACCTCCTTGGTCAGGTTTATTCCCAGGTATTTGATTTTTTGGGATGCAATTTTAAAAGGAATTGTATTTTTGTATTCCTTTTCTAATATTTCATTGTTAGTATACAGAAATGTGACCATTAATCTTATATCTGGCTACTTTGCCAAATTTGTTGATCAGTTTGAGTAGTTTTTGGGTTGAGTCCTTAGGGTTTTCTAAATATAGTATCATGTCATCTGCATACAGTGACAATTTTACCTCTTCTCTTCCAATTTGGATACCTTTTATTTCTCTTGTTTGTCTTAGTGCTGTGGCTAGGACTTCCAATTCTATGTTGAATAACAGTGGTGAGAGTGGGCATCCTTGTCTTCTTCCAGATTTTAGTGGGAAGGCTTTCAGCTTTTCTCCATTGGTATTTTACTGGCTGTGGGTTTGTCATAAACAGCTTTTATTATGTTAAGGTATGTTACCTCTATCCCCACTTTGGTAAGAGTTTTGATCATGAATGGATGTTGGACTTTGTCAAATGCTTTTTCTGCATCTACTGAGATGATCATGTGGTTTTTGACTTTTCTTTTGTTAATGCGGTGTATAGCATTGATTGATTTGCATATGTTGAACCATCCTTGTGAACCTGGGATGAATCCCGCTTGGTTGTGGTGTATGATCTTTTTTACACATTGTTGGATTCAGTTGGCTAAAACTTTGTTGAGAACTTTTGCGTCTATATCCATCAAAGATATTGGACTATAGTTTTCTTTTTTGGTGGTATCTCTGTCTGATCTTGGTAATAGGGTGATGGTAGCATCACAGAATATCTTTGGGTATATATCTTTATATAACTTTATATATCTTTATATATCTTTGGGTATATATCTTTATATAACTTTATATATCTTTATATATATATATCTTTATATATTTCTTCAACCTTCTGGAAAAGTTTAAGGAGGATGAGTGTAAGTTCCTCTTTGTATGTTTGGTAGACTAACCATTTTTTTTAAACTGAAGTATATAGCTGATTTACAATGTTGTGTTAGTTTCAGGTGTACAAGAAAGTGATTCTGTTATATAAAGATATATACCTACATATATATATTCTTTTCCATAATTTTTTCCATCATAGGTTATTACAAAATATTGAGTATAGTTCCTTGTGCTGCACAGTAAGTCCATGTTGGTTATCTATTTTATATATAGTAGTGTGTATCTGTAAATCCCAAACTACTAATTTCCCCCTCTTTTCCCTTTGGTAACCATAAGTTTCTTTTCTATGTCTGTGAGTCTATTTCTGTTTTGTAAATAAGTTCATTTGTGTTGTATTTTAGATTCCATACATAAGTGATATCATATGGCATTTGTTTTTCTCCATGTATGATAATCACTTAGTATGATAATCTCTAGATCCAATCATGTTGCTAGAAATGGCATTATTTAATTATTTTTTATGGCTGAGTAATATTCCATTGTATATGGACCATATCTTCTTTATCCATTCTTCTGTCAATGGACATTCAAATTGCTTTAAGTCTTGGGTATTGTAAATAGTGCTGCTATGAACATTGGGGTGTATATATTTTTTTGAATTAGAGTTTTCTCTGGATATACACCCAGGCACACTGCTTGATTCAAAGTCTTATTCTAAAGCTACAGTAATCAATACAGTGTGGTATTGGTGAACCACAGACACAGAACAATAGAACAGAGCCCAGAAATACTTTCACACAAATATGGCCAATTATACTTAGACAGAGGTACAATGGCAGTTCAATGGAGCAGGACTGTCTTTTCAAAACACAGTGCTGGAAAAATTGGACATCTGTGTGCAAAAGATATAAATCTCAAGGTAACTTCATACCATGTACAAAATCTAACTCAAAATCTGGCATGGACTTAAATGTAAATATACAAGTAAAAAGCTTTTAGAAAAAAACATAGGACAAGTTTTCACATCCTTGGGTTAGGCAATGAGTACTTAGCTACAACACCAAAACCATGATCCTTAAAAGAAAAAGCATTAACAAATTGGAAGAGAAACCACTGATGAGTAAATTTTATGCTGAGGAAGACGCTGTTAAGAAAATGAAAAGAGGAGTTCCCATTGTGGTGCAGCAGAAACGAATCCTACTAGTGTCTATGAGGATGTGGGTTCAATCCCTGGCCTCCATCAGTGGGTGGGGGATCTGGTATTCCTGTGAGCAATAGTGTAGGTTGCAGATGCGGTTTCGATCCTGTGTTGCTATGGCTGTGGCTGTGGCATAGGCCGGCAGCTGTAGCTCTGATTCAACCCCTAGCCTGGGAACCTCCATATGCCATGGATACAGCCTTAAAAAGAAAAAAGAAAGAAAGAAAATGAAAAGAGAGTATTTGGAATAAATACTTTTCAAATCACACTTCTGACAAATGCCTGGTGTCTAGAAAATGTAAAGTCTCAAAACCAACACCCCAGTAAGAAAATGGGAAAAAGAGCTGACAGACGTTTCAATGCAAAAAAAAAGACATACAGATTGCAAACAAGCACATGAAAAGATGCTGAACATCATTGGTTAGTAGGGAAATGCAAACTAAATCCACAATATCATACTACGACACATGCACCTATTAGAGTGGCAAAACAAACACAACCAAGCTAAGCTAAACAAGCTCTGGGAGGATGTAGAACAAGATAGCATGTGCATGCCAGGGAGATCAACAGCTGGCAACGTCAAGTTAGTTACCTGTACATCTGACCCAGCAACCCTCCTCGAAGGTATTTAATTGAAAAAAATGAAAGTGGAGTTCCCATTGTGGTGCAGCACAAATCAATCCAACTAATAACCATGAGGTTGCGGGTTCAATCCCTGACCTCACTCAGTGGGTTAAGGATCTGGCATTGCTGTGAGCTGTGGTGTAGGTCATAGACACGGCTTGGATCCTGCGTGGCTGTGGCTGTGGTGTAAGCTGATGGTTGTAGCTCTGATTAGACCCCTAGCCTGGGAACCTCCATGTGCCGCGGATGCAGCCCTATAAAGCAAAAAAGAAAAGAAAGAAAAAAAATGAAAAGTTATATCCATACAACAATGTATACACAAATGTCTACAGAGGCTTTATTCATAATAACCAAAAAGTGGAAATAAAGTGGTATTTTAATGGGTTAAGAGAGAAAGCAGCTGTGTTATATCCATAGAAATGAATAGTGCCTAGCAATAAAAGGGAACCCAATTACTTATACATACAATAGCATGTCTGAGTCAAACAAACACACCATTCTAAGTTAATGAAGCCAGTCTCGAGAGAGTACATATTCATGAGTCCATTTAGATGACATTCTGGAAGAGGAAAAACTACAGGGATGGAGAACGGGCCTTTGTTTCCAAGGATTAGCAGTGGAGTCAAACTAGAAAGGGGCAAAATAAGAGAAATGCTGTGGGGAGGGGCCATGGAATTGTTTATATCCTATTTGTAGTGGTGATGGTTATATTAATCTCTGCATATGTTAAAACTCATGGATGGAACTATATACTAAAGAAAGGCGAATTTTATTGCATGTAAAATTTTAAAATATTTTAAACGCGCTACCATAGTTATGAAAATATTTGACATCCTGAGATACTCAAGCCCCATAATATCTGACCAGCATTCTAGAATTGTACGTTATCTGGATAGCATGATAAGAATACCAATATCACAATATTTTTTTCCATTTACTTTGTGGCAGGAAGGAAAAAAGTCTTCTTAAATTTTTAACATTTTAGCTTTTCAAATTGAACTTGACAATCTTTGCTCTTCTCATGTATTAGGAAAGAGGCACACATCAGCTCAAGGAAGTGGCTTGGTACTCAAGAAAAAGCAATGGTTTCATCTAGTGTTCATACCAGGTAACAGAGTCCCTCCCTCCCCAGTTCTCATCTCCATTTTTATCCATCATCTCTACTCACTCTGGAAGAAGAAAAGGAGACTGAGACTCAGATTTTCTTGCATGAACGTAATTTGGGATGGGACAGTGTTATTAGGCAGCATGCTATGGGATGGCCTTTCAATAGGGCTGTCACCTGCGCAGTAGACTGAAGGAGATGGAGGAGGGAGCCAGGCTGAGATCTCAGGGAGGAGCATGGCAGGTACGGAAAACAGTGCAGACAGGGACACCAAGGAAGGGGGAGCTGGAAGGTGAGGGTGGCTAGGGCTGAGGGAGTGAAGGGGAGGGTCCAGGAGAAGGGCGGGAACATCACACAGACCCTTGGAAGGTGTGATAAGGAGTCCAGATGAATATTCTGAGTGGGACTATTCTGAGCTGAGGAGTGACATGATGTGACCTGGGTTTTTTTAACTGTTCACTTGCGCGGCCCACAGACTCGGAGGCCAGAGTGGAATGAGGGAGATGGTATGACAGCTGCATTGGTCCAGCAGGAGATGACAGTGGTTTAGACCAGGGAAGGCACGGTGCAGGTGAGGAGAGTGGTGGGATCCTGGACGCATCATGAGGGTAGAGCGGACAGGTCTTGCTAATGGACCTCGCTGTGAGAGAGACAGGAGTCAAGGTGAAGGGTGAAATTTTGGGTCTGGGCAACTGAGTGAATGGAAATATCAGTCACTGAGATGGGACAGACTTGGGCATGACATGAAGAATTCTGCTTTGGACTTGTTCAGTGTGAGGTGCTCATCAGAAACCCTATGAAGGCTGACTGGGCAGGTGGACACCTGATTCTGGAGCCCAAAGAAGAAGCTAGACTAGAGTAAGCACTCAGAACCTGGCCTAGGTGAAATCACAGGATGGAAAGAAAATGGAGAGAGGATGACAAGACTCAGCTCTGAAGCATCCTTCCCTTTAGGAGGAAAAGCCAGCTGAGAGGCCAGGCCGAGTGGGGCAGCCAGATATGGAAGGCTAAACCATAGAGAGAAACTTTCAAATATTGGGTCAAGGGAGGGGAGTCCAAGACTTGACCACTAGGTTTGACAATGTGATGATCATGGGGACCCAAGAAGAGTGCCAGGACTCCCAAGCAGTGTGGCAGGTACCCAGTGGGCTGCTGTCACAACCTGGACCAGTATTCCTTTGGGATAGGAAGTGGTACCCAGCCCCTGGCAAGTATGGTGACAGGCTAATTGTGGGAGTCCCAGTGCTCAGGAAGCCCAAGCAGTCGGTGGAGGTAGGAAACTGGAGTCAGGGCAACCAGGAAAATCTCCAGGACCGTAACAATCCTTAGTGATGGAAGAGAAGAGCACAAGGGGCTTCCCGAGTACGGAGAGTTAGGGCAGCAGCCTGTTCACTCAAATAGGAAAGAAAATGGTGATCCTGTGTGGATTCTGGAAGACTGAAGATACCAAGATAGTTACACTTAAAGAGAGGGAGGAAGTAGCTTTTATTCAAAGGAAAAGCTAAATATAACAAGTTTAGAATACTAGGTGACAATATCTTCATTTTAATTAACTTTCAGAATTCAGCATAGTTAGAAAAAGATAGACTTTTCTTCCTGATCACACTGAGCCAGTTTTTAATTATTGTCTAGTATTTTTTTCCCAAGAAAGCTATATCAAAGTACCTGCAACCTATGGAAAATAAATTGGCAAACATTCCTCTTTATTTTTAAGTTCATTTGCCATGAACCCAACTATTTAAAGCAGTAGTTCTCTCTAGCTTTCTATAGCTAAATGAGAACATCGAATTTCAAATTTATCTCTCACTAAAACCATACAGGGCAACCTATCCTTTCTGTGATATATATATATAAAGTACAGGATGATTACCTGGTCAGGTGGAATGAAAATTTGAACATCCACCTTGTAAATATTAATCATCTGGTTTTCCAGCTAACATATGAAATAATCGAGGTCAACTCTAATGTTTAATTTGAACATACTGACCACTCACATTACCTTCTATCATAAATATCATTGGACGCTGAAAGATTAATAATAATAAGCTGGTTGTTTGTAGATCAGACATTTATGATGCAGATTCTTTCCACTGGTGTCTGTAACCAGCTTTGGTTGAAACATAAACATAGCAAAAAATAAATAAATAAAAGGGAGAAATGATATTCAGGGGCTGTACAACTTCCCTATTGCTATAGACTGAATTACGTCATCCCCAAATTCTTATGTTGAAGTCCCCACCCCTAGTGTGACTGCATCTGGAGCTGGGGCTTCTGGGAGATAAATTAGTGTTGGCTAAGTCAGATGGGTGAGGTCCTAATCTAGGATTGGTGGCCTTTCTAGGAAGGGGAAGAGCAAGACAGCACGGCCTCTCTGCATGGACGCAGAGGACAGGCCACACGGCGACGCCACCAGACGGCAGCCCGTCCACAAGCCAGGAAGTGGGCTCTCGCCAGAACCCAACCAAAACTTTGAGACAATATGTCTTTATTATTTTTTTTTTTAACCACACCTGCAGCATATGAAAGTTCCTGGGCCAGGGATCGAAACTGGGTCACAGCTGTGACCTACACTGCAGCTGTGGCAATGCTGGATCCTTAACCCACTGTACCCCAGTGGAAACTCCCAGAGTCTGTTGTTAAGCCACCCAGTCTGTGGTGTTTTCTTATGGGGACCTCAGCTGACCAGGATATCTACTAAGGAGTTTTTATTTCTCCTATTTTAGAAAAGAAACAGTAGGTGGGGTTAAATGTCAACTAAAGCAATGAGTTTTTACTATACCTCTGTGAATTTTGGAGAGACAAAGAGTTGAAAATGAAGTAAACTTATTCTCCCAAGAATCCTGCCTACAGCTCACTTCCTTTATACACCATGATCTCAACAGTTTCCCCAAACAGAAATGTGGACCCTTCTGATGCTTGTTTTAAAGCAGGGTGAGCTGTTTTGACACTTCTTCTAAACTCACTCCTGGTAAAGGCTGGTCACAGGCAGAGCAGAGAATTCTTCAAGTCTCAGCCTCGAAAGCTCTGTGACATCGCCCTGGGAAGGGTGGTGTGTCACTCAAAAAGCATGGCCGTGGGGCCGAGCTCCCTCCTTCCGCAGCTGCCCCTGTGGGACCACCTCCTTTCTCTCTGACCCCCGGTATCTTCTTCGGTTACACAGGGATCAGAGCTTTCCTGCAGCCAGTGGAAAGGGTGAAAGACTGACGCTCAGCAAATGCCTGGGATAGTTGCTGGCACAGAATAGGAAGCAGTTTCCAGAATGATGGACTGTAACATAGAGCAGAAAACGCACTGCGAAGGAAGTCGTGAATCTGAATGTGTTAATAAGTACAGTTCCCAGAGGAATTCCTTTACAAGTGTTTCAGTTCTTGTGATCCCTATGCCTGCTGCTCACATGCTATGGAACTGTCATCGCCAGCACATAATCTGTCGCCATGCCCTGAGCCTCCTCCTCGCTTCCTCACAGAGGCAGCATCAAGCCAAAAGCAGAGGCTCCAGACCAGGACTGTTTGGGTTCAAATCTCTGTGTCTTGGCTTACTCATGAATTAGAAGTGTTTCACAGGAAACACTGTCACACAGGATAATGTCAGGAGTTTAATAATGGTACATGTTGAGCCCTCTGGATCACGCCTGGCACACCCAGCCCTCGGCGAATGTCCACATGACCTCCGCAGGTAACCAACAAGGTGAGAGGGAAATACCCAGGTCTGCTCCATGGGACACAGCCCACGACCACCTCTCCACCCCCACTACGCCCAACCCCAGCTCCTCATGAAACCTACAGTGTAGACATCTCAAGAGATTCACCAGCACACTCAAAGAAGGACAGAAGAGGCATGGCATTCTGTCTGAGAGGGACGTGGGAACATAAATGAGTGTCCTCACCTTCTAAAGCAGCCATGAGCCAGAAGGCAAGTCAGCCACAGCCTGAGAATTCTCACAGACACTGCCAGTCGCTGTAAGAAAACCCCTTTGGAACAGAAGCTCATGTTGTGCATATCCTGAGCTCCACAGAGGTAGAAAGGGCCAGAATGGAGCACTGGGCCAGTGCTCATGGGGGTAGGGGACACCCGTCCAGCTCAGCTAAGGGGACATTACGTGGCACACTTCAGGAGGAAAGCAAGACACAGCGCCTTGGCAGGTGAGTGCTCGGCACGTTGGTCTCCCTACCCACTCCTAAGGTAGAAGCCAGGCTGGAGGAGGAACCTGTTAGCATGTGAGAGCCCAGGGGCACAGGTCAGAGCGTCGCGACAGAGTGCTGGCCGGTGTGTCTGCCAGCAAACACACCCCACCACAGTGCAGTAAACACACAGGACCAGGACTGTGAAACAGCCTGACAACCAGCAAGGAAACAAACCAAGGCACGAGCTCTCCTTGGTGCTGCACAGTAACTCAGATCCTAATCAGAACGTCAGTCCAACGCCAGGAGGACTGGGGCTGCTAAACAGGGAGACCACGATCACAGGGCACCAATCAGAATGGACGAATCCAATTACAAGGTGAGAATCAGACACTCACCATCGCACAGCTAATAAACAAGTTGGAAAGTGAGGACCGGGGTAGATGTGAGTGAAAATCACAGTAATGACCTGGGGGAAAGTGTGGGATCGCCACAGTAATTGCGTGGAGGAGGAAAGAGATGGATAATAAATTACCATGAAGAGGATCTGGGTGAGCTGGCAGTTTTCTCCCTTCGCTCTAGAAACAAACATGCCTTCTCTGGAAGGGACACCAACCTGAAGTTTAGAATTAACTTGTTTCAAGTCAGTGCTGTTTCTATTAATTTCAACTTAAAATTAAAAAATCGTCTAAAACATATGTAGTGTCTACTGTTCTACACAGGGAACTACACTCATTATCTTGTAATAACCTATACGGAAAAGAATGTGAAAAAAGAATATATATATATATGTTGATATATAACTGAATCACTTTACTGACACCTGAAACTAACACAACATTGTAAATCAACTATATTTCAATAAAAATTAAAAAATAACATATGTAGTTATTCCCTAGTAGCTCCTGTCTTTTATCAGCATTTGCACTGAGGATTTTCTGACTTTATGGCGACCGGATAAGAAAGACTGACCATTTCTGGACAGTTCAACTCTGTTTATTGCTTTTGCTGTTTTAATTTCACATATTGTTTAGTTTATTAGAAAAGCAGATGGTTTTATTTTCAAAAATATAGTCATTAATGTAAAAGGAAGAAAATACACTCAACATTCCTTCAATAAACATATCTGTTGAACACTGTCTCAGGCAGTGAAGCTATAAACCAGATCAAGACCTCGCCCAGCTGCAGAGAAAACCAGGCAAGGCTGCAGATTCAGGAAGACAGAAGTTAACCCAAAGGTAGCTTCATTCCAGAAATGCAAGAGTGATTTAATATTAGGAAATATAATCCATCACGCTAACATAGCTAAGGAGAAAAATCACATGATCATCTCAAGGATTCAGCAAAAGTATGTGAGCGATTCAGCATCTGTTCATATGAAAAACACTCAATAAAACAGGAATTGAGGGAGATGATAAAGTCAGATCCCAACAGGATAGAAAACATGAACATAGAACTAGAGCCTTTCCTGCCAAGTCTGCAGGAGACAAGGGCACTCTCTTAAGTCCCCGATTGTTCAGCTCCGAGTTCAAGGGAACAGCCCATTGTTTAGACAAGAGAAAACCTGGAGGTATAAACATTGTGAAAGATGAGGTAAAATTATCCTTATTTGTACAGCATAATTATAGCTGTGGAAAGCCAAGAGTCCATGCAAAACAAGCATGTGCACACACACACAGACACACAGACCAGAAATAAAACTTAGTTTAAAAAAAAAAAAATGGCCTGTAGTTCCGGCTGTGGCACAGTGGGTTAAAGGATCCAGCACTGTCACAGCTGTGGCATAGGTCTCAGCTGTAGCTTGATTCAATCCCTGGCCCAGGAACTTCTTTATGCGGCAAGTATGGCCAAACAAACAACAAAACCCACTCCCCCCAAAAAAAGACTATAAAATATATACACAAAATCAATAATGTTCATTCACATCAAAGACACACTGGAACATGTCACTGAAGATCACATTTACAAACAGCAAAACACCAAGTACTAACACTGGAAACTTAACAAGAAATGCCTAAAGCCTATAGAAACAAAACTATGAAATGCTCATGAAGAAAAAAGAAGTCTGAATAAGTGGAAAGATGGGCTATGTTTCTGCCCAAGAAGATTCGACATGACAGAGATGTCAATTCTCCCAAAGTTTACCTATAAATTGAATACCATATCAATTTAAAAAAAATCACATCATTGTTTCCTAGAAGCCATGCAAATGGATTAGCTGGTTCATTTGGAAGAAAAACCAAAGCCAGAATTGATAATGAAACCTTAGCAAAGAAGAACAGTGAGGAAGGCTAAGCCTACCAGATGTTACAGCGCATCAAAAAAAGACGTTACGGTGTACAAAGTGTATCAAAGCAGCACATTGATGGTATGTGAATTGACAGACCAATAGGAAAAACCAATTTCCACATTTATAATCATATGCAGTAGGACAGAATCCAGAAATAGACATTTATCTATGGAAATCTAGTATATAATAAAGCTGTCATTTAAGATCCAAGGGAAAAAACAGACTTTTAATGAACGGTGTTGATAAAATCAGAGAGCCACATGGAAAAGGAAAAATATACATTTGTTTTGCACAAACTCCATCAGGATTAATTCCAAATAAATCAGAAACTTAAGTGGAAAGAGAGAGAGATCCCACTTAAGTACTAGAAGAAAATAGAGTGCCTTCCTCTAGACCTACACATTGAGAAATAATCCCATTACGCATACTCCAAAGCAGTATTTTCCCTAAAAGATCGAAATGTTTAACTACATAAAAATAAAAATCTTTATGTATACAAAAGCCACTAGAAGTAAATAAAAAAGACAAATGATACATTAGAGAGGAGGGCGTAACTTGTATCACAGATAAAGCTTTGCATCCCTCCTGTATAGAGAGTACAGAACAACTATGAGAAGGATGGGAACTATCTCTATTCAGTGCCTAAGACCCATCCCCAGGATATACCACTGAGTCACAAATCAAGGACCAGGACAGAGCATACAGCATGCATGTGTACACACAGTGTGCAGACAATGCACCAATGTGCTTATAATTTTTAAAGGAAAATAAAAGAAAAAAGCTAAGAGTGGTTGCTGTGAGGTGGGGGAGGCAGTGGGGAGGATGGAAAAATAGAAACAGAATAAAGGCGGTGGGGATGACAACTAGAATTCTCCAAAAATATTATATTGTACAGACTTAACTCTGTAATAGTAAATGTTCTGTATAATCATGAAACAAATCAAAACCTAAAACACAAATCTCTAAAATCAAAACAAAATGAAACATACCAGTATACGGGGTTGGCAGCTTCACTATAGAGAGCAGTTCTAAAGGGACAATAAAATAAGTAACTTCACTGTATCTCTAAAGAGGTATACATCCTGAGGGATAGTCAAGGGACTTGTGGGCTCCAGCTGCCCATCTGGTCCAGCGAGAAAAGATAAGAGAGAGATTAAGAGACAGAACAAACAAATACAGAAAGGAGAGAAAGGGACACAGAAACCTGCACAGGGGGTGGCTGAAGATAAAACAAATTACTGGTGTGTATTAGGTGTGATAATGGCATTGTGACAATATCACTTTTAAAAAGGAAATCATTTTCTTTCAGAGATACAGACTTCAGTGTTTTGAATGAAATAATATGATGCTCAGGATTGCTTTAATAATCCAGAGAGAAATGGTAGGGTTACTGGAGAAAGAAGAATGGCCAGGAGTTGTTTAGCTGAGTGATGGGTGCACAAGGGTTCAATATATTATTTTCTTTGCATGTGCATATGTTTGTGCAAATTATTATTATTATTATTATTATTATTATTAGGTCAAGCTGTGGTGTGTGAAAGTTCCTGGGCCAGGGATCAAATCCTCGCCACAACAGCAACTTGAGCCTCTGCAGTGACAATGCCGGCTCCTTAACCCTCTGAGCCACATGGGAACTATTGCATGTTATTAATTATGCAAATAATGCATAATTATCCACAATTAAACACTGTTTTAAAAAATCACGAAAAACATAGGTTCAGATCCCAGTTCTGCTACTCAATCGTGCAGCCACTTTTTAAAAAAAGTCCTATGTTTTGGGATTCTTAGTTCCTTCATTTTAAAAAAATTTTAAGTATAGTTGATTTACAATATTGTGTTAATTTCTGCTATACAACAAAGTGATTCAGTTATACATACATATATTCCTTTTCATATTCTTTCCCATTATGATTTATTATGAGATATTGAATATAGATCCCTGTGCTATACAGTGAGACCACAGTTCCTTCATTTTAAAAAGAGGACCCTTAAACTGAAGTCATAAGGCAAACTGACAACATAATGAAGGCTAGTTATAGAGAAGAACTGAACTAAGGCTAGCTATTTTTTTTTACTTATATAAACATAAAACAAATAAATATATAATTCTGCCAAATTACTAAAAATATTTTACTAAACCCTAAATCAAAGATTGCAACTGGTACTTTAAAGGGGAAGTGAAGAACTGAGCCTTTCAGTTTGATGACTACACAAAACAGCAATGCTAGATGAGAGATAAATTGATACCCAAATGTATCTCGCAATTATTGCCAGACTCAAATACCAGGTTCAATACAGTAATTCTAAGTAACATCCGGAGAACTACATACAGCTATTACCATAAGAAACATTAAATTTGTGGGACCACAGATGCTACACTAAGTCTGATGCTCTTAAAACTTTGCTAATTTATTCTGCTTTATTGTTTCATAAAAAGCACAGTAACCATATTAGGTGCAAAACATTGCTCCTTTTAAAATAGCCAGGTAGATAGAATAATTTAAATTGAAGAAATATTTTAATAAAAATAGTCTGGGACAGACATGGAAGCATTAAGGAACTAGGTCTGTATACCCTTGGGATTTACATTCAAACACTCAATCAAATTTGAACTCATCACTTATGCAAAATGGAACACGAATCTCCCATTAAAATGATCATATCTGCTGGCTTGTTAAAATGCTTGAGTGCATTAGACATATGAGAGGAAAATTCAATATTATATAGTTTCAATGGTGCTTCTATTTTAACACAGAAAACATGAGGTTTGACCATAAAGCAATGGGAGAAACTATGGTCTCGTGCAAAATTTACTTTACTGCTTTAGAGGTCAGGCACTCAAAGAGGCAGAAGGTGTCATAGCAGCAAAGTCCAAAACTTCCACACATGTCACTTGGATGGGATGGAGAGAAGGACTCCAGCCCAATCCAGAGAAAAGACCCAAGGTAACCATCAGGTGAATAAAGGGGGCCAGGACAGGTGCCGTTCCACGATGCTGCTGCAGGAGGTGAGGCTTTTCCATCTGAGTTTACTGAACACCCATCCAAACCCGGCTTTCACAGCCAGCACACCACTCCTGACTTCAGGTGTCAATTCTCATTGTTTCCTGAAAGCTGTTCATATATGATGGCAAATTCTCCACTGCACACTTGAAGGAGTGATGGTGTCTTCCTGTCAGTCAGCTCAGTGTGACAGATAAGCTTGTAAAGATTGGATAGAAACCAGTGTCTGCACCAATGCTCCTTTTCTCCATGCACACCTACCGTCACCCAGTCCTTCCCTCTACAAAACTGATACCAAAGTTTGCTAAGAAAAACGTACAAAAAAATAAAATAAAACCTAAAATTTAACCATATGCCACCTAAAACATCTACTTTTTAAAAGCTATGAGAAATTCCCACTGAGGTTCAGCGGTTAACGAACCCGATTGGCATTCATGAGGACGCAGGTTCAATCCCTGGCCACGCTCAGTGGGTTAAGGATCTGGCATTGCCGTGAACTGTGGTGTAGGTTGCAGACACAGCTCAGATCCTGCATTGCTGTGGCTCTGGCGTAGGCCAGCGGCTACAGCTCCGATTGGATCCCCTAGCCTGGGAACCTCCATATGCCGTGAGTGCAGCCCTAAAAGACAAAAAGACAAAAAAAATTAAAAGTTATGAAAAATAAGAATACCTCACTTTTACATCTGTGCTGCATCTTCAAACTGAGCAAGAACCCTGCAGGAAGGTGCCAGAATGTCAGCAGCCTTTGGCAGGAAAGAGCTGTCTGCAGAAAGCCCCTGTGTCTTGTCACTAACCTTAAACCAGGCACCTCTATGCTCTACTCATCTCCCACTCAAGGACACCTTTCAAATCCTTCAATCACACCATACATTGCCTAACTTGTTGGCTCTTTCTGTAGATCAAAGAAGTAGAACTGAAGAGTAAATAACAAACAGATGGCCAGATCTCCTCCCTAGCATCCCCTCCAGTAATCTCGTGAGAACAGACTGTGTGAACAAGACAGAGTCTAAAGAAAGATCAGGAGGAGTGACAAGCCTGCATGCAGTGGGGGATGGCGAGGACTCTGACCACACATCTCCATGATTAACTGAGATCACTTCCCTTTTCCCTTTAAAAGCTTTCATGGCCAAGAAGAACACTTGGAGGTGGTTTTTGGGGGGAACGCTGAGTCTGCCGTCTGCCCAGTTTGCCAGCATCCTCTTCAAAAGTGACTTTTCTGGAGTTCCCATCGTGGTTCAGTGGTTAACGAATCCGACTAGGAACCATGAGGTTGCGGGTTCAATTCCTGGCCTTGCTCAGTGGGTTAAGGATCCGGCGTTGCCGTGAGCTGTGGTGTAGGTTGCAGATGCGGCTCGGATCCCGCGTTGCTGTGGCTGTTAGACCCCTGTTAGACCCCTAGCTCCTGTTAGACCCCTAGCCTAGGAACCTCCATATGCTGCAGGTGTGGCCCCAGATAAGGCAAAAAAAAAAAAAAAAAGACCAAAAAAAAAAAGTGACTTTTCTTTCTACCAACATCCACCTCCCTTGATACTGATTTTTGAGCAGTAAGCAGCCTGACCTTTTGGTAACAAGAGAGCTTCCTATCGCTCCCATGGATACTGAATGCATCTGAAAATGGTAACAGCAGCCCTTGTGCTCTTTCTTTACAGATGAAAGGAAGAGGAGGTTGTGTGGGGCTTTTCCACATCAACACCCAGTTCTCCAACTTTCAGAAGCCAAATGGGTGTCCAACAATGCCGGTCAACTCAGACACTAACTAGCCAGGTTCCTGCAGACCTCATAATTCAGGGCTCAGTCACACACCACTGTCCCCACTTTTGAAGTTAGTCCTGAGTCCTGGGACCACCTGTACTTCTGGTTCTAAATAGGGGGGTTCCCATTACGCACTGCTGAGGTTCAGTAATTTGCTAGAATGGCTCATAGAATGAAGAAAGCAATGCTTATGTTTACTTCTTTATTATAAAGGATATAATTCAGAATAGCCAAATGGAAGAAACACCTAAAACAAAAGGCTGGGGGGAGGCGAGGGGACAGGGATGGGGCAGAGCTTCCCGCGGTGGCTCAGCAGGTTAAGGATTCAGCAGTGTCTCTGCAGCAGCATGGGTTTGACCCCTGGCCTGGGACAGTGGGTTAGGGATTAAGCTGAGGCATAGGTTGCAGCTGTGGCTCAGATTCTATCCCCGGCTTGGGAACTTCCATATGCCACCAGGGCAGTGAAAAACAAACAAACAAAAAGTGATAACGTTCTCCTTAAATCCTTAAATAATAGTAACAAAGTGAGTGATTATAGCTTGTGGATAAATGTAATGATTGACAACAATGTCACAAAGGGGGAAAGGAAGAAATTGGGAACACCATTATAAGGTATCTGTATTAGACAACAATCAGTACAATATTATTTGAAGGTGAATACAGATTAGTGTAAAGTGTATATTGGAAACTCTACAGCAACCAAAATAAATAAGTAAATATAATTAAAGAAATATAACCTGTATGCTAAAAGAGCAGATAAAATGGAATCATGTTTAATTAAAACCAGAGAAGGCAGGAAAAGATATGGAGGGGGGGACAAATGAAAATAGAAAAATGTTACACGCATAGTAGATATGGATCAAGTTAGGGATCTAACAGTATCAATTCAACTATATCAATAATCACTTTAAATTTGAATGATTCAAATACTCCAATTAAAAGACATAAACTATCAGAGTGGACACAAGAACAGTCTATATGTGGTCTATAAGAAACCCACTTAAATATAAAGACTCAGATTAAAAGAAACAGGATAGGGAAAGTCATATCATGCTCCAGTCATCAAAAGCAAGCTAGAGGATCAATAATAATTTCGAACAAAGCTGACTTCAGAACAAGGAAAATTATCAGGGAAAAACTGGGCATTGTTTAATGATATAAAGGGTCAATTCTCCAAGAAGACAGCACAGACTCTACTGTGTTTGCATCTAACAGCAGAGGGTCAGAATAAACGAGGCAAAACCCAATGGAACTGAAAGGAAAAATAGACAAACCCACTGTTAGAGTTGAAGACTCCAAGACTCCAACACCCGCTTTCAGTAATTGATCGATCGAACCAGCAGAAAATCAGTAAAGATGTAGTTGGACTGAACAGTAACAATCAATTTAATCTCGTCAGTATCTATAGATGACTTTATCCCACAAGAGCACAAACAGGATTCTTCTCAAGCTCACATGGAGAGTCCGGGAAAACAGACCACATTTTGGACCAAAGACTCCACCTTGACAAATTTAAAGGGACAGAAACAGGAACATATATGTGTATGTGTGACTGGGTCACCTTGCCATACAGTATAAAATTGACAGAACACTGTAAACCAGATAAAATGGAAAGAAATAAAAATCATTAAATTAAAGGGACAGAAATCTTGGATTGCAGAGGAATTACACCAGAAATCTGTAACAGAAAAACAGCTGGAAAATGCTTAGGCATTCATATATTTAAAAACACATCTCTGAATGTCATATGGTTTAAAGAAGTCTCAGTTGAAATTTTGAACTAAATGAAAATGAAAATAGAACTTATCAAAATTTGTCAGGTATAGTTAAATCAGTGTTTTAAGCATTATATGCATATAATAGAAAAAAGATGTAAGCAATAATCTAAGCTTGCACCTTAAGAAACTGGAAAAAGAGGAGCAATTTAAGCCTAAAGTGAACAGAAGAAAGGAAATAATAAAAAATTGGGGCAGAAATCAAAGAAATTGAAAATAGACAGTAGAGACTGGAAGACGATTATTGTTAAGAGAAGGAAAAAGACAAACCACAGACTAAAAGAATATATTTGTCAAACATATGTCTCGTAAAACATTAAAATCCAAAATGCATAAAGAAATTTAAAACAACAATAAGAAAACAAAAAACCCAATTTAAAAAATGAGCAAAGATCTAAACCTATCATCAAAGAAGATATAAGGATGGCATATAAGCATAAGAAATAATGTTCAATATCACCAGTCATTAGGAAACTGCAAATTAAAGCAATAATAAAGAGTTTCTACTGTGGCACAACGGGCTTGCCAGCATCTCTGCAGCCCCAGGACACAGGCTGCATCCTGGCCAGCTCCTGGCATTGCCAGAGTTGCAGCATTGGTCACAACTGAGGCTTGGATCTGATCCCTGGCCCAAGAACTCTGTATGCCACAGGGAGGCCAAAACAAACAAACAAACAAACAAACAAAAAATCCCACCAACAACAATAAGATACAATGGTTAAAATCCAAAACTGACACTGCAAATTGCTGCTGATGGTGCATGACCAACAGGAACTCTCACACCTCGCTGCTGGGAATGCAAAACGGTACAGCTTCTTAGGATGATGGCTTAGAAATTTCTTATTTTATACAATTAGGTAAGGTCTAGAGTTCCAACTGTGGTGCAGTGGATTAAGGTTTTGGCATTGCCACAGCTATGATATAGGTAACAGCCATGGTTTGAATTCAGTTTCTGGCCTGGAAACTTCCGTATCCCAAAAAGAAAAAAAAAAAAGCCCACAGAAAACTACATAAGTTCTTACCATATGATCCAGCAACCACACTACTATGTATTCATCCAAATGATTTGAAAATAACTGCACATGAATGTTTAAAGCAGCTTTATTCATAATTGCTAAAAACTGGAAGTAACCAAGATGAACTAAGTCCATCAATAGGTGAATGCACAGACAGACCCAATACATCTACACAATGGAATATTATGTGGCAGGAAAATGAATAATCAAGCCACAAAAGATACAAATGGATCTTAAATGCATATTGCTAAGAGAAAAAGCTTGAAAAAAAAACATACTACATAAACTGTGGCCTCCTCCCAAATTCATATGTTGAAATCCTAACCCCCAAAGGTGACGCTACTAGTTGGGCCTTTGGGAGGTACCTGAGTTGTGAAGGTGGAGCCCTCGTGAGGGGATGGGCCTTATAAAAGAGGCTCTAGAGAGATCCCTTGCTTTCCGGCCATTTCAGGACACAAGAAGTCTGCATCCCTGAACAGAGCCTTCCCTCAACCACCCTGGAGCCTGGATCTCAGACTTGCAGCCTTCAGATGGTAAGAAATCAGTCTCTGTTCTTGATAAGCCACCATTCAGTGGTGTTCTGTGATAGCAGCCGAAACAGACTAAGACAGTGATTCCGATTACATGACATTCTGGAAAAGACAGCGTCCCCTCATGGGGAAGCAAAGAGTAATTGCCAGGGTTTGGTGGGAGCGAGAAGGACTGAATAGGTTAATAGGTGGTGGGGGGTGGGTGGGGTGGGTGGTAAGAAGGATGGTGGAGCCACTGTGGATACACGACACAACACATTTGTCAGACTCCACCGAACAGTATAGCACAAAGAGTGATCTTAATGTACGCACATTTTCAAAAAGTTTTTAGGAAGTAGGAGAATCCCAGGACCATATAGCACAGGGAACTATATCCAGTCTCTTGGGATAGACCATGATGGAAGATAGTATAAGAAAAAGAAGGTACATACATGTATGACTGGGTCACTTTTCTGTATAGCATAAATTGACACAACACTATAAATCAAATAGACTCTAGTAATAAAAATTTTTTAAAAAGAAAGTGGTAAAAAAATGCGTTTATAAAAACAAGAAAGAACCCCACTGACAGGGCTAGGAGAGATGGGAACTAACCTAAGCCGCTCTGAAAACAAGTGAAGTCTATGAAACTAGAGGCAAGGCATGTCACCGAGACGCCAGTTGATGGAGTTATTTCCTAGGGTGTATGGTCCACAGTCTTGATACCACTGCACAGGTGTGTGGGACCAAACAACTCAGTAAGTGGATGGTGGATGGTGAGAGCTTGGATTCTCACCACTGGGGTGCGGGGAGTCAGGCGGAACTAAAATGACCCAGGCGGTCATGGCTTGAAGTTGGGGCATCACTATGAACTCATGGTTGGCTTAGTTACCAATGCTTACATACTGTGAGATAACGGGTATTTCATCCCAGTTCCTGGCACAGAGTTCCTAAAATGCTTGTAATTTCCTAAGTGACAGCAGTGGCAGGAGCATCTTTTGTTCTATCTGATTTCTGTCCCTGGTTCCTAAAATAGTTCCAGAACATAAAGGCAAAAGGAGCAGCTTCTGTTATTTCAAGACAAACATGTGAGTTTATATCGAAAAGGTGACTTCTGGAAGGAGGCTCAGGGTGGGGGCTGGTGGCCAGGGGAGGTTCGGGGTTTTCAGCCCCACTCCCTGACCTCAGGCTGAGTTAATCACTAGTGGCCAATGATTTAATCAGTCATGCCTACCTAATGAGGCCTCAATCTCTCCCCAAAGGAGTTTGGAGAGCTTGGGTTGGTGAGCCACGGGGGCGCTGTGGGAACCCCCAATTAGTAGCCAGTTGGGAGGAAGTTGTGGGTAACCTGAGAGCCCGCTGCTCATGACTGGGTCTGAAGTGAGGACAGGCTCATGGCACTGAATCCTTAACCTACGGGGTCTGCGTCAACCCCAGGCAGCAGGTGTCAGAACTAGATTCATCACTGGACACCCAGTGGTGTCCAGACAGGTGGAGAACAGCTTCTTGTGAGGAAAACCCACACAGCTGATGAGTTTCTCACTGAAAATAGAGAAACAGAGTTTTTCTTCCACATTCAGGAATGTACAGGTCTGTGTATATGCATGCGATAGTAGGCATATGTATATTTCCATGTTCTATGTGCTCAGAGGACCAAGAAGCAAAGACTCCAAGAAGCAACAACACATCTTAGATCCTGACTTTGGATTTTTTTTTTTTTTGGTCTTTTTAGGGCCGCACTCTCGGCATATGAAGTCCCTAAGCTTAGGGGTCAAATCAGAGATACAGCTGCTGGCCAAGGCCACAGCCACAGCAAAGCCAGATCTGAGCCACACCTGTGACCTAAGTGGCAGCCTGCGACAACACCAGATCCTTAACCCACTGAACGAGGACAGGGATTGAACCCACATCCTCATGGATACCAGTTGGGTTCTTAACCCGCTGAGTCACAACGGGAACTCCCTGATCTTGAATTCTAATACCAGTCTCCAGTCAGTGGAACCAGGGATCCTTGGAGAAACTACTGATTCTAGGACCGGGACAAGAAACACTTAAGATGAGCCTGGGACATCTTGTAGTGACAGAAATCTGAAAGTCACACACAAAACCTCACATGAATGTGGTTATGACAAAGGGACACAGGAGCCAACAGGAACAATTTTAGCCATATAATAAAATAGTATTGGTCTATAACCTAAAGTGTAAAAGAAATGTTCAAGAGTGCGTGCTGATATAATTGAATGACTGAATAAATAAATACCTGGAGAGAAGAGCCAGATTTGCCAGGCAGAAGAATTCCAAGTAATTCAGGTAGATAATTCATGAACAGAGTTCCTCCCTCCCGAAGTGTAGGCTGTGTACAGTGGCATCCTTCCAAAGAGGACAGGAAAAAATGGAGAAACCTGCCAATCACTCTGCCAGCCAGGGATCAAGGTCAACATCAACAGTCATAAGTCATGCTGACAGCACCTGCCCTTGACAGGATGGGATGAGAACAGCATTTTCCCTCTGTTTTTTCCTCTCCAAACCCCATAACCCCAGTCTAATCATGAGGAAACATCAGATAAGCCCAGCAGAGAGCATCCTACATGATTAGCACTGCTCAAAACTGTCAAGGTCAAGCAACCAGGCGAAACTGAGAAACCATCACAGTCAAGGGGCCTAAGGAGATGTGGTGACTAATGTAATGTCGTGCCGGAATGGGATCCTGGAAGAGGAAGGACGTTACGGAAAACTCAGGGAATATGAATAAACTATGTACTTTAACAAATAACTTGTGAATATTGGTTTATTAATGATTAAAAATGGACGGTGAGTGCTAACGTAAGATGTTACTAACGGGAACTGCAGGACTTCTTTACACTGTCTCTGCAACTTTTTGGCCAATCTAGAACTGTCTTAAAAGATGAAGTTTGGAGGTCCCGTCATAGCTCAGTGGTTAACAAACCCAACTAGCATCCACGAGGATGAGGGTTCGATCTGGGCCTCACTCAGTGGGTTATGGATCTGGCCTTGCTATGAGCTGTGGTGTAGGTTGCAGGCACGGCTAGGATCCCGTGTTGCTGTGGCTGTGGTGTAGGCCGGCAGCTGTAGCTCCGATTTGACCCCTAGCCTGGGAACCTCCATATGCCGCAGGTACAGCCCTAAAAAGCAAAAAACACAAACAAAAACAAAAAATGCACACATACACAAAACCCACATATCTTTCAAATCTGATCATTAAAGCATAAATAAGTTAATAATTTAGAATACAATGAGATAAAGCGCACTGCTCATTCAGGCAAAACTACTGACAATTAAAAAATGTACCTTAGTGAAATTTACACCAATAAAGGCTAATATAAGAGGCAGAGAAAGCCGATGGATTTCTTATCCCATCCTCAAAAAAAATAACTGAAAACAAACAAGACATTTTAAAAGGAAGATAGTATAAAAATTCAGAGAAACGAATGATGAGCTCATGACTCCAATGTAATGCTGTGGCCCTCATTTTACATGTAAATAAAGAATTTGAAATGCAAAATCTGCGGTTGCCTCAATCACTGACACTACGTTATTTATACTGATTATTTACACTGACCTTTTTTTTTTTTTTGGCTGCACCTATAGGATATGGAAGCTCCCCAGCGAGGGATCAAATCTGAGCCGCAGCTGCGGCAACAGCAATGCCACACTCTTCACCCACTGCACTGGCTGGGGATGGAGCCTTGCCCCTCAGTAGTGACCTGAGCCACTGCAGAGATAATGCCGGATCCTTAACATGCTGGGCCACAGCTCGAACTCCAACACTGTTTTTAAATAGGAAAAAGAAGGAATAAACACTATTTGGCTGAAGAGTTGAGATGTTCTTTCCCAAAGAGGGGACGATGGGTTGAGTGGTTTCTTGAGCCCTTTCAGCCTGTGATGCTGTGATTATTACCTAATGGCAGAGGAAGCAGGGCTGCCAGCAGCCAGACCACACGCAACATCGCTGTGCTTACATGCCATCTTTTGGAGACTAAGATACTGCATTTTTCTAAAAACGTAATACTCAGTTTTGAACATGAGTCTTTCCAAAATACATTCTACTTAGTGTACACGGGAGGGGGAGGGTTCACTGCTAGAAAATGGGGAGAATGTCCAAAAATGCCCCTCTCAGAAAACTGACCCCCACTGATGGGGTTCCCTTCGTGGCTCAGCAGTTAACGAACCCAACTAGGATCCATGAGGATGCGGGTTTGATCCTTGGCCTTGCTCAGCGGGTTAAGGATCCAGCGTTGCTGTGAGCTGTGGTGTTCCCACCCCTAATGCCTCTAGTGTGGCCCTAAAATGGTCAAAAAAGAAAGGAAGGGAGGAAGGAAAGGAGGAAGGGAGGAAGGGAGGAAGGGAGGAAGGGAGGAAGGGAGGAAGGGAGGAAGGGAGGAAGGGAGGGAGGGAGGAAGGAAGGAAGGAAGGAAGGAAGGAAGGAAGGGAGGGAAATTGAAAGACCAGCAACACCAATGAGGCCAGTGAACCACCAGAAGCTGGGGAGAGGCCTGGGACCCTCAGAAGGACAGGCCTCCTGACCTTGATACTGGACTTCCAGCCTCCAGAACTGTGAGGACTTAACTTTCTGCTATTTAAGCCACCTAGTTCATCAAGTTCAACGTTCACTGCCTGTAATGTTCACTTGAGTTTTATGCAGGTGTTCCAACAACTTCTCTGGGACCAGATAACCCATAAAACAACTGAAGAAGGTCCCAGAGACCCCTGCCACTGTCACACTTCAAGGTGCCAGTGCAGTACTCACGGGCCCCTAGGCCTTCTACTGGAGCCTTGGAGCTGTAGACAGCCTGCTGCAGACGAAGCTTTCTCTCAAGACGAAAGCCCTTTATAAGCAGCTTCCTTCTTCATACCAATCAACTCTCAAAGCCATGTTTTTGTAGATAGAGGATGCTAAGGGCTAGTTGATACATCTATGCTATTATGTTCAGCATTTGGAACAAAATATTAAAATAGAGGCTTAAGTTTATTAAGTTTATTGAGTTTATGAAGATTCTCAAATGCTGATATTTAAAAGGCATCTTCGAGGTAAATCCGAGTCGGCTTCTTCTCCCACTGAAAAGTGGGGACTCATTTCCATCCTCTTGCCAGGATCCTCTGTGACTTGCTTGATCCAGAGAATGTGACAAAGTGGCACTCTGGGACACAGGACGAGGACTGCTCCTGAGTCCCCCAGAATGCTGGCTCTGGGAGGCCAGCCACCAGGCACTAAGCACAGCTGCCGTGAGGAGGCCATGCTCCAAGGAGGCCCAAGCAGCCACACGAGGAGCCCGTGCCAGGAGAGAAAGGGCCGGCCCCAAGTTGTGTGCATTACCCAGCCCAGCCAACACACACAGTGAGTGAAAGAAGCTTTGGATACTCCAAGCCCAGCAGACAGGACACGAGAAAGAACCAGAGAACCCAGACAATAGCTAGAACCAAAGCCCCAAACACAGTGCTCCCACCCCAGCCATCTGGTACCCCTCAGTCACTGCTAAGAACTGCGGCTGTGCTTGGCCTAAACTGTTCACTTCCAACATCATGAACTTCATAAAAGTGTGGTTGCTTAATGCCACAGATACCTGGAACTCCCTTTCTGTGAAGTAGTTTTTCCTTCCAGGTGCTCACAGATTTAGGTGGGGTTATCTGGAGGCTAAAGTGTAATTGAAATTCCATTAAAAATGCTTTTTTGGTCTGTGGATCTACTTCTGTTTTGCAAAGAAGTTCATGTGTATCTTTTTTTTTTGAAAAATAGATTCTACACATAAGTGATATGACCCACAGACACAGAAAACAAAACTATGGTTACAAAGGGGAAAGTGGGGAGAGGGATAAATTAGGAGTTTGAGATTAAAAGATATACACTACTAAATATTAACAAGGACCCTCTATAGAGCACAGGGAACTGTACACAATACTTTGTAATAATCTATAAGGGAAAAGAATCTGAATGAGTACACACACACACACACACATACAGTGAATACATATATTATGTTTTATATACATATATACACACACACACTGAACATACATATTCAGTATATGTTTATATACACACATATATGTACACATGTACCGAAATCACTATACTGTACACCTGAAACTAACACAACATTGTGAGTCAATTAAAAAATACTTTATAACAAGTGGGACTAACCCATCATCCCACTATAAAGGGCTGCACTGTCTTCACCAGACCACATCTTATAGGGTGAGGCTACCCCGTAAAACAGGCATCTCATGTTCACACTTCCTTTTTTTATTTGTATTTGTTTTGCTTTTTAGGGATGCACCCTCGGCATATGGAGGTTCCCAGGCTAGGGGTCAAATCAGAGCTGTAGCCACTGGCCTACACCACAGCCACAGAAACACAGAATCCAAGCCATGTCTGCAACCTACAACACAGCTCATGGCAACACTGGGTCCTTAACCCACTGAGCAAGGCCAAGGATGGAACCCTTGCCCTCCCTCATAGAACTTAGTCGGGTTCATTAACCACTGAGCCATGATATGGCTAATTAGGAAGATTTTCAAATATAAAGAACGGTCAACTGTCAGCATGTATTGCCATTATGATAAAGTCATGTATTAAAACAGCCTTTAATAAGTGGGCTGTGGAGTTCCCTTGTGGCTCAGTGGGTTAAGGATCTGGCTTTGTCACTGCAGTGGCTCTGGTCACTGTGTTGTGCAGATTTGACCCCTGGCCCAGGAACTTCTTCATGCCACGGCTGTGACCAAAACCAAACAAATGGGCTGCATACAACATGGTCCTGGTATTCTCCGAAACTGGAATATGCCAGGGAAGGAGCTGGCACAGGGGCTGGCTCAGTCCTTCCCTATTGTCATTGGTTGTGGCCATCCCTTGGCCTTTGGATATAGCCACAAGAGGAATATTTTTGCCATGAAAAGATTATTTTTTATTTCATTTTATTGTATACCGGCTTTCCGGCTAGTTATAGATCTGAATTAGTTTATATAAAGGTAAGATATTTCAGATTCTCTTTAAGCACTGGTGTTCAACAGTTTCTCTTAAGGGTTGCTTCAAGGTTACCACTGGAGAAAATTATTAAGAAGAAAGCCTGTCAATCAGATACAATCATGGTAAGCAGAGGAAGATAGTAAAATAAACACAATTCTTTAGCCTTTCTCAAGATGAGGGCAAGATCACCCTGTATCCAAACCAATAGCACATACCAGGTTTTGTGGTAGCATGAAGAAATGCCTCAAGAAATCAGCCTGGAGGGTTAGGGAAGATGTCTCAGTGGGTCTGTAGGATGGATAGGAGTTTGCCAACTGGACTGATTCCATGAAAGTATTTCAGGACGACGTTAGCATGGGTCAAGCATGGAGTCTTAACAGAAAACACCACACAGAGGGTGCTGCAGGCTGGTCAGGGATTTATTTGCTAGTAAACTTGGTGTTTTCCTCCACAGGCGAGGGAAAGACACAAAGACCCATCCAGCAAGGTGGCAAAGTGACTAGATCTACAGTAAGGAGATGGATTTGGGGTCAGGCATGATGGGGTGAGACAATGGAAGGATGCCACATTGTTTTCTACTCAAGTGTGTCTGCCGCCTCACTGGGAAAGCTGAGTCAGATCAGTTCCCTCCAGACTAAACAGAACAAAAACCATTTGAATAACATGAAGCATGAGCCTGGAGGCAATAGAGCCCCACAGAAAACTGCACAATTTCTGATGGTTCCAGAACAGACTCTTTTTTTTTTTTTTTAACAGAAAACCAATTACTATTATGGGAAGCTACTACCATTTCCGACTCAATTATTTGTTACCTGGAATGTTACTAATTTGTTAAAAAATAAAAATAAAGAGACAACAGTGAAGATCTGGCAATGTGGCTGAGGGCTTCACATCTGTAAGAGATTTGCTGATGGAAAAGTCCAAACCACTGCAGGAATCACTAGTTCCATTTCAAGGTCTTCATAGTGTCAGAGCTGTGGGCTGCCTCCTCCTATTTCTCAACCTGCCCTCCTGATTTTTGTTTCTACTCCATTTCTCCCTTATCAATCAAATACCTGACTTATTCATCATGCACACATGCCAGGGACTGTGCCGGGACAGAGCTGGGGTGGTAACAAATGTAACAGCTGGTAAGGCAAGTTGAGCTGCAGTAAATGCTCCCTAGGAGAGGTCAAGGACCCTCTCGAGGCCAGGGAAAGGACAGACCTTCCCAGCCACAGCAGGGCTCAGATAAAATCTAGAATTTCTAATTTCCAGTCCACCACTTTCCCACCACATTCACTTGATCTCACACATTTTTCAGTTCATTCACTTGTTCATTCGTTGTTTGTATGTCCTGTGCATTTTGTCCATTCATTCTTCTAACATTGAACCAATTATTCATCCATCATGCACATACTGAAGATGCAGGCCTCTCATGAAGCTGAGCCCGGTGGACAAGGCTGCCCAGCACTGCCTGGGGCAGATTGGCGGCACAGGAGCATATCTGCCCATGAAAACAGAGGGCTTGGCCAAAGCTTTGTAGCAGTGGCCAGGCCAGAACCCGAGAATGAGGAGCTGTCGCTCCCGCAGTGTGCAACGCAGGCTGACATGCTAGGCACTCCCCAGACACCATGCCTGCCCTTCTAGGAGTCAGAGGCAGCAGGCAGAGAAGCGAGGAAGCAAAGACACTGAATCTTGTGATGAGTGCTATGGAGGAAATGAACAGGGAATGGGGGAGCTATGGGGGCCTTATAAGGAGGGGTGGTGGCACCTTGGCCTGAGGACTGCGTGACGGGAAACAGGAAGAACATTCCAAGTATAAAGGAAAGTCTTGGAAAGTTCTCCAGAAGTTCCAGAAGTTCTCAGGAGGGCTGGTGCACAGGGCATCATTGGATGCATTCAGCAGCTGGGGCAAAGAAGTACAGGCTAAGGGGAGATGGTAGACTTTATTTCACCGTGGGATGAGAAACCACTGAAAGGCTTCAGAAGACATAATGATAGGAGCCCATTTATATCCTTCAAGGAGCACCCTGGTCAGGGGCCCAAGCTCATATAAGGATCCTGCAAGTAGAAAAGCTCTCCTCTTCCTCTAGATCACGCAGCAGACACCAGCCTTCACCCCTCGACCAGGGCCCTCCTGCAGGACAGAAGGGTTCCTGATTCTGGCTGCTGCGTCGATTAGGAGATGGTGACAGAGCAAAGTGGCTGGAAGCAAAGAGGAGGCCAGAAAGTCGGAGATGAAAGGATGCAGACAGATTGTAAAGGAAGATCCTAAAGACTGGATGTGTGCGTGCGTGGTGCCCAACTGTTTGGCGTATGCGTGGGGAGGTGAGGGAAAGGAAAGTTACGTATTCCTGCATGTTAGTTGTAGCATCCTTAAGGAAAGGCTTCAGTTCTGCGAACACACTTCACACCACAGGTTTTCCATCATGCACGTGCCACAGTTTACCAACCCCATCTGCTGCGGATGGACTCTGGGTTGTTTTCAGTCTTTTGTGTCACATATAATGTTGCAATAAGGCATCACCTCAGGAGTGCAGGGGCCACCTGCAGGGTCAGTCCCAGAACTGGAGTTCCTGGGACAAAGCGCAGACTAACCTGTGCTTGGTTTGATGACCAACTGCCAAACCACCCTCCTGGGGGCTGTACCACTTCACACTCCTATTACCAAAGTATGAGATGGCCGGCTTCCCTGCAGCCTCACTGAAAGACATGTTGGCCAACTTGTGGATTTTTGCCCAATCAGAGAGGTGAAACATAGGATCTCGTTGTTTTAATCAGATTTTCTGTTATCACTAGTGAGACTGACAATGTCTTCACGCGGTTAGGTCCACTGAGTATCTTTTTCTGTGAATTCCACCCATGTCCAGTTTTTTCTTTTGAATATGTCTGGTCCTTTTCTTATCAATGTCTATGAAGTAGGAGCTTTTTGTGAACGGAGAAATATTTTCCCCGTTTGATGTTTTGCTTTTCAGTGTGCTTGCTTTTTAAAATGATTTACTTAGCCAAACAAAAGCTTTTTACTTTTATGTTGTCACATTAAAAAAAGTTTTTTTATAGCTGCATAGAATGCTATTTGAGCTGGTAAAGAGCAAAAGGGAGTTCTCTGGCCCAGATTTCTGAAGATCTCCACATGTACTGTCAAGCAGGAAAGGCAAAATGGATACACAGTGTGCTTTCTCATGTGTAAGAAAGAAGAGAATATGGGAATCTAAGTTCTTATTTGCTTTTATTTTCATAAAGAAACCATAATGGTTAATTTTATGTGTCAGCTTGCCTAGGCGATGGTACCCAACTGTTTGGCCAAACACCAGCCTAGAGGCTGCTGTGAAGGTATTATTTAGATGGGATTAATAGTTAAATCCCGGAGTTTCTGTCTTGCAGTGGAAACGAATCTGACTAGGAACTACGAGGTTGCAGGTTCGATCCCTGGCCTCGCTCAGTGGGTTTAAGGATCTGGCGTTGCTGTGAGCTGTGGTGCAGGATCGCAGATGAGGCTCGGATCCTACGTTGCTGTGGCTGTGGTGTAGCCCAGTAGCTCCGATTGAACCCCTAGCTGGGGAACCTCCATATGCCACGGGGTGTGGCCCTGAAAACAAAAGGTAGTAAAATTAGTGAACTCTGAGTAAAGCACGATAACCCTCCAAAGGTGGATATGCTTCATCCAATCAGTTGAAAGACTTAAGAACAATGAGGATCCGCAAAGTAGAAGGAATTTTCCTCAAGACTGTAACACAGACACCTGCCGGAGTGTCTCTCCTGCTGCTCTGTGAAATTTCAACTCAAGACTCAACACTAGTTCTGACCTGAACCTCCATCAGCTTGGCATCTTATAGAGTCTGGATTCCAAGCCTCCATAATCACATGAGCCATTTTCTTAAAATAAACCTCCCTCTCTCACGAACAACCCCATCAGAAAATAGGCAGAGGATCCAGGCAGACAATTCTCCAAAGAAGACACGCAGATGGCAAATAAACACATGAAAAGATGTTCAACATCGCTCCTCATTAGAGAAATGCAAATCAAAACCACCATGAGATACCACCTTACACCAGCCAGAATGGCCATCATCAAAAAGTCTACAAACATTAAGTGCTGGAGAGGGTGTGGAGAAAAAGGATCCCTATTACACGCTGCTGGTGGGAATGCAAATTGGTGCAGCCACTGTGGAAAACAGTATGGAGATTCCTCAGAAAACTCAAAATAGAATTATGATTTGATCCAGCAATCCCACTCCTGGGCATCTATCCAGAAGAAATCATGACTCGAAAAGACACCTGTACTCCAGTGTTCATTGCAGCACTCTATGCAATAGCCAGGTCATGGAAACAACCTAAATGCCCAACGACAGAGGAGTGGATAGGGAAGATGTGGTACATACACACAATGGAATGTTACTCAGCCATTAAAAGGAACGAAATAACAACATTTATAGCAACATGGATGGACCTAGAAATTATCATGAGAAGTGAAACCAGTCAGACAATTAGACAGCAACATCCAATGCTACTGCTTACATGTGGAAACTAAAAAGTCACAAAGAACTTCTTTGCAGAACAGACAATGACTCACAGACTTTGGAAAACCTTTGGTTTTTCAAATAAGACAATCTAGGGGGTGGGGGGATGCACTGAGGGTTTGGGAAACAAACGCTATCAAATTGACTTATGATGATTTTTGTATACCTATAATTGTAATAAAATTCATTAAGCCATCAAAAAAAAATAAACCTCCCTCTCTCTATTTTTCTCTGTGTGTGTGTGTGTGTGTGTGTATATATGTATATATACGTATATGTGTATATACATATACACACACACACACATATATATATATACACAAATATAGATATAGATACTTACACATATACATACATGTGTATATACGCACACTATTGGTTCTCTTTTTTTGGAGAACACTGACGCACTCAGGAAGGGTTCCATAAGAACTGATAAAGTAACCAGGTAGGAGGGACGGGGAGAGCGCTGACTGATGGAGATAGGAATTCGCAGTTTAGACTTGGTTAAACTTAGAAACTATAACCCAGATAAATATGTTACCTACTCAAAACAAAAAAATAATATTTAGGACAAAGCCCACTTTTAGATAGAAACTAAGTTAAATGCCATATAAATTAAGGAATAAAGGTTGTTTCATATAACTGTAAGATCCAAAAAAGGGAATTATCCAAGTTTATTCAGAAGATGAATTTCTGAAGAAGATTCTTTTTAAAAGCACCAAGATAGAATTATGTTAAATGTGATACTATACATCGCATCTTTAAAATATCTGTATATTCTAAGAATCGGGGAGAGGAACACAAGGTGGGGAAAGTGGCACCCAGGGTGAGGCAGCCAGGGGTGCCCAGGGCTGAAAGCACCCACATGGGGGTGGAGGGCACATGCTCCTGCTTTCTGCACCAGGGCCCCTTCTACTGGGAAGTGTTGGCCTCCTCAAGCACAAAAGGCCCCCAGGAGCACTCACTGGGGCCACCTCTGGGTGACCCAGGGCCATCCATCAGCCCCCTCAACAGAGTGACAACCTTGCTGCACCCCCTTGGTTTTCCACCTCCTGTCCTGGCTCACCCTTCAGGCCCCAACACACCTGCTTCCTTGTCTTGGGCTCTGCTTTTGAGGGAACCTAAAAATATCTCCAGTGTGGACAGTTCTTTTGAAACTAAGACGATACCAAGGAACTAAGCCCCTCCTTATTTATATCCCGTGTCTACATGCTGATTGTGTCCACCTTCTGCCCACATCCTTCGGTTGAGGTCACTGCCCAAGAAACGCATCCCCTAGTGCAGCAAAAAGAATTATAAGGTAACAGGGAAAAACAATCCTGACGCCTTATTAGATCTGTTCCTTTTACTTTAACCCTCATGTTTTGTTGCCTGTGCTTAGTCACGCTGGCTCTGCCCCTTTTGTAAAAAAGAATTGCCAGTGGCCTGAAATGTACAGGATAGTCCATCCTCAAGGCTCTGACCTTGACGAGTCCATCCACACAGAGATAAAAAATTACAGAACAGAGAATAACTTTGTCTTGTTGGAGCCTTATAGGAACAACACGCAGACAGCTATAAGGACAAAGGATTCCGACACCAAGAAGTTTGTACCAACCAACCATGCCCCTCCCTCACCTGGCCTTTAAAAATGCTTTGCTGAAATCCTTCGGGGAACTCAGGATATTTGAAGGACGTGAGCCACCCATCTCCTTGCATGGCCTGCAATAAACCTTTCTCTGCTCCAAACTCTGATGTTTCAGTGTGTTTGGCCTCACTGTGTGTCAGGAACAGGAGTTTGTGTTTGGTTAACAATTTTAGCTGCTTTCAAGGAGCGTAAAACTTCGGTGGAAAGAAGAAATTCACACTGGATTTTTATGATACTCCCTATGTGAAGTGCCATGAGACTGTCACCGCCTTCACCCTCGGGACTCTAAGGAGACTCAGAGTCATGATCTAATTCTACACTCTTCACTCAGACTGGGCCATCAGGGGCCCCGGTTACAATACGGTGACATCTTAGGAGGCCACTGTCTGGAAGTGCAGGAATCCCAGTCTAAAAGCACCTAAAGTTCAGCACAGAGTACATTTTGACAAGACTACCTAATAAATTCACACTGCAAAAGAGGGACAGCCTTTGAGACCCAAGTCATCCTTGAGTCTAAAAATTAAACTGCAAACTCGAAAGAGGCATCGTGGGAAACATATCAATTGTGCAAATGTCCTTTGGAAATTTTCAAGCAGGTAGATTTTTCCTGGCAATGGAAGAGAACAGTTAGTTGAGGAGGTCTATGAAATTCCCCATGAAGTTTCAAACCAGGGTTATTCTTACACTAGTCTACACAGAAACCCATTCTGTTTGTCCGTTATGACTTCGGATTAGATTTATACTTGTCTGTCTCTCTGATCCTTCCTAATAGACTCTAAGCTGCTTGACGCTGGGGTTTGGACTCAGCTCATCTTTGAACCCAAGCAAGAAGTAACACGGTCCTTTCAAGGGCTGGAATAGTGACCCATATCTGCTGTAGGTAGCTGCCCATCAGTAGATTAAGGTAGGTTATGGACCAGGAATAGAAAGAGAAGAATTCACATCGGGGGTCAGAGTAACAGAAAACCAAGTCTGAAATCCAGAAAATCAGAAAGAGGTGGTATTAATAAAGGGATCCCAGAGTCAAAGGGACAGAGCCAAGATCTGTGAGCTGGTGGAAGAAGGATGGGCTGGGGGAGGGGGTGGCGTGGGGACACTAAGTTCTAATTGTTGCCTGGAAAAGGCCAAGGCAGAGAGTAGCCAGAAAACGCCAAAGTTCCTCCATACTCCTCCTTCTCATTCTTTAAAGCACATCAAGTTGTTAATATCTCCGGGCTTTTGGGTCTCTGCCCCTAGGCATTCTGAGGCTACCTCCTTGCGTCACACCTGGAATTATCTGTGGGTTGGTTGGTGCCCCTCTTTCCTGTCTGGCCTCCCCAGCAGCCCATCCCAGTGTGATCTTACCTCTCTCATCCATCTTTGCATCCTAACATCTATCCAGAGGCGCCTCTAGTGGAAATACTGGTTGGCTCAAAGAACAAATCTGGTCCATTTTACAGGCCACACCCCATCCCCCACCCCCACCCTGGTATGCCTACCCTGGTCTCACCCAATCTAAAAACCCATTTAGTGATATTGAATGCAATTGGGGAGGGAAGATTATACAACTATATATAAATCTAAAGACAAGCTGGAAAAAATGCCTGCTGTAAGTGAAATGGTGTAAATGAAAATGTGATAGTCAATTTTTTTCTTTCTGTGTAACTGTTAAATAACCTCTGAATTCTGATCAACTACTTCAGCATCAGCTAACAAGATCAGTCAGCACCTTAGACATACTTTAAAGAGCTTTGGCTTAACTATCTTATCAATTGCACTTGCAATGAATAAAAAATCAAGTTGGAGGAGCAGGGTCCACAGGGTGGAACAATGAGCAGCAGATCTGATCATTTCTGCCCTTCCTCACGTGCACAGCTGATGCCCCCCCCCTGCAGCCAGGTGAACTGGCTGAACCTGCAGTCCTACCGCAGTGTCTGCTTTCAAGGACCTTCCCAAAAGTTCACCAGGGCTCCCTCTGCCCTGAAAAGCATGCTGGCGCCAGGAAATGCCAGAAGACTGCCCTTCACACGGTACGCAAGAAAAACCAGAATCCTACCATACAGCTCTATATTAAGCAAAGTAAAATAAGAACACTCAGTTTTATACCCACACAATGGCAAAGACAAAACACAAATCAGACTGTGAAATCCGGATTAACATACCTACTGAAATACACAGAACAGTTTAAACGGGAAAGTTACAAGCTCTATTGCATACAAATCGGCGTTTATCACGAATACATGAATTTTGGCTTTTTACATTTCACGCACAGGACTTATTTACACAGCACACTGTCAAACTGGAATGTAAACTAACAATAAAAATGATAACACAAATTGGAACCATCCCAAGCTGCCAGATACAGGAAGAAAGCAGTGTTTTAACTTCCTAGAGTATGAAAAACTTACAGTGATAACAATTTACAGTAAGGCAAGAGGGGAGGAAGTAGCACATCAATGCATAATAAATTAATATGAACTGTTTTCCATTTTCTACAGACACTGAAGATCATCTTATCTCTGACAAGAGACATCTCTGCTAAAGGCTTCCCCACATTTGGAAATACAAAGCAAGTTACAAATTATTTATTACTTCACACAACTTTCAAATTAAGAGACCAAATTAGTGTATTCATTTTACAAAATCAGGTGTGAAGAAATATTGTCCATAGTTGATGGATTAAAAGTTTGAGATTTGGAGTTCCTGTCATGGCTCAGAGGTTAGCGAACCTACTGGGATACAAGAGGATGCAGTTTCAATCTCTGGCCTCGCTCAGTGGGTCAGAGATCCGGTGTTGCTGTGAGCTGTGATGTAGGTCGCAGATGTGGCTCAGATCCCGCGTTGCTGTGCCTCTGGCATAGGCCGGTGGCTTCAGCTCCAATTGGACCCCTAGCCTGGGAACCTCCATATGCCGCAGGTGAGTTCCTAAAAAGACAAAAAATAAAACAAAATAAAATAAAAAATTGAGATTTAAGCATAGTATTTTATGCTCTGGATGTAACCCAACAGTGACAGTAAATATAGCATACTGTCACATTAAAAGACAGTTACCATTTCTATTGGTGACAGAAGCTTTTTCTGTTTTTCACTGTTTCTCTCAGGAACCTCTCATTCCTGAAGTTTTCAGAGCGTTCACGCCCCTTCCTCTCCTCAGACCAGGGAATACTAATTAAAAATGAAGAGCCTCCATCTCTGGCCGCACTGCTGCCAATTCCACCATGTGGTTGGGTTGGCTGAGAAGGGGGTTGCACAGCAACTAGGCCTGAGAGTGAGACAGGCTGGAACCCGAGGTCTGGGACCCTTTGCTGCAGGGCTTGCAAGCAACAAAATACAAAGAAACTATATGATACTAAAAGTAACTGTGTGCCTATGCGGTTGAGGCAAATTAAGGACAAGAAGATACAAAAAGACCATAAGCCAACTGCCACTTCTGAGGAGTAGGAGCAAAATCAGGGTACTGCACATGCCCCCTGCACACAGTACCACCAAGGGGTGGGCAGATCACCTAAGCCACCCCTCTCAGCCCACCCCTGGATCCACCTTTACCCTCACCCCATATGAGGAAGCAGTTCACCCCCCACCCCAGGGGGTAAGCAAGGGAACCCCAGGGGGTAAGCAAGGGAGTTTTCACTCCCTTCCGATGCAGCACGGGTCCCCAATAAAGCCCAGCCTGAATTCCTCAAAAAAAAAAAAAAAAGGGCTGTCTATCAAACAGAGAGTCAAGTATAAATGATCAAAGAGGATAAATCAAAAAATAATACAGCCATATATTACTTGGTGACATGGACATACCCACCAGAAAAATTAAAATCAAATTATTAGAATTTCAGCCCCTGGGGATCAGAGGTTGCAGAGGCTGAGAAGAAGAAGTAAAGTGACTACCTGTTAACTCTTCTGGACAAGATTCTCCACCTCTTTTCCTACTGAGCCTCTTACTTATTAACCAGTTACTATTTAGAATATTCTGCCCACTCACCCTCTGCTGAATAGTTTGACATAAATATTCACCCTGTCAGTGGCTCATCTTTTATCTTTAGATTGCTTTTCTGAAGCACAGAACCTATTTAGTTTTAACATTTTCCTTTATTATATAGCATTTCTTTATGCTTTTTTGGTCTCATGGTCTTCTTTTCCCTTTTCTTTTCTTTTTTCCTTTTTTTTTTTTTTTTTTTTTTTTTTTTTTTTTTTTTTTTTTTTTTTTTTTTTTTTTTTTTTTTTTTTTTTTTTTTTTTTTTTTTTTTTTTTTTTTTTTTTTTTTTTTTTTTTTTTTTTTTTTTTTTTTTTTTTTTTTTTTTTTTTTTTTTTTTTTTTTTTTTTTTTTTT
>PVHT021183530.1:14210716-14261348 GCA_004024745.2 Catagonus wagneri | reverse complement strand
GAAGTTCCCAGACCAGGGGTCGAATCAGAGCTACAGCTGCCAGCCACAGCCACAGCAATGCAGGATCTGAGCTACGTCTGCGACTTAAACCACAGCTCACCGCAACGTCGTATCCTTAACCCACTGAGCAAGGCCAGGGATCGAACTGGCATCCTCATGGATACTACTCGGATTCGTTTCTGCTGCACCACAATGGGGACCCCTTGCTTTATTTTTCAAATATAAGTTTTTAATTCATATGGAATTTACCATCATGTCTTGGGCGAGATGGGTCTCACATTGTTTTGTATCATTTTTCTCGTGGATGTCCAGCTGTGCACATGGTTTTTAATTGAATAACTGTCCATCCTTGTCCAGCCAATTTAAATAACATCATTTCTGGGATAAATCAAATTTAATATTCATGGGTGTGTGTCTAGGTTCTTTATCCTGTTCCACTGATTTGATTATTCCAAGACTAATACCATACCATTTTAATTACTATGGATTTATAATAAATCTCAATATCTGGCATGGTGAGTCCTATGTGCTAGATCTATTTCAAAATGGGTTGGCTACTCATGGATCCTTTATTCTCCTGTACGAATTGTGGGAGCAGCTAATTAAATTTCAAACAAAAACAATCCCTCAGATTTTGATAGGAATTGCATTTAATTCATGGGTTTAGGAGGACTTCCAACTTTACAACCCCAAACTTCCCTGGCTGGAAAATGCTCTCTTCATTTCAAGATTTCTATGTCCCTCAATAAAAGCCTTATTATCTTTTATTAAAATTAGTCATGGCTTTTAATTACATTTTTTATTACATTTTTTTTTTTTCTTTTTAGGGCCATACCTGTGGCATATAGAGGTTCCCAGGCTGGGGTCAAATCGGGAGCTACAGCTGCTGGCCTATGACACAGTGACAGCAACACAGAGTCTGAGATGCATCCGCGACTTACACCGACTTAACACCACAGCTCACAGCAACACCGTGACCTCATGGATGCTAGTTGGGTTCATTACAGCAGAGCCACAATGGGAACTCCTGATTACAATTTTCAGACTGGTTTATGCCATTAAGCCTAATGCCTTTTGTTTCTGTAATTTGATCATATCTTATTGGTTCTAATAATCTGGAGGTTTTCATGGATTTTACATATAGATCCCAAACAGTATGTAAATAGAGATAATTATGGGTTTTTTTCCTTTCTAATTCCTCTAATAGTGATTTGCTATTTTCTTGCCCAGTTGCATTGGCAATTGAACTCCAGGACAAAATGAATAGAAGTGAAGACAACAGGCATCCCTGTATTGTTCCCTATTTAATTCCAAACATTTCAAAAATTTAAAATAGAACAAGACTCTCCTGTATAGGACAGGGAAATCTACTCCATAGCTTGTAATAACTTACATGGGAAAAAAGAATGGATATATTTATATTTATAACTGACTCATTTTACTGTACACTTGAAACTAATACAACTATACTCCAATAAAGTTTAAAAAATAAAATAGCACATTCTATAAATTTTTGGTAGATATACTTTAACATGTGAAAAGAGTTCCTTTCTATCCTAGTTTTTAATATTATGAATTTGAATAAATGCTTTTGCAACACAATGAGAAAATCATATGGATTACCATCTCTAATTTTTTAAACGTTGGAAATTAATGGATTTTAAGTTAATCCTACATTTCTCACCTGAAATGAACTGTATTTGAGTTATTAGGCATTTTCATATAAACTCTTACAATTGCTTATAATTTTTTGTTCATCTACGCTCACAAATGAATTGGCTCACAAATGAATTCCTTTTTTATTTCTCTATTGCTCATGTTTCTTCTCTTTTTATCTCATTTTATAATAACAGATTTGTATATTAATAACGCTTTTCAAATAATTTTTGAGTTTTTCGCTGTCTCTATTATTCCTTGGACATCAGTTCCATTCTTTTTCATTCCTTTTTTTTTTTTTTGAGTCTCTTTTTTAGGGCTGCACCCACGGTATATGGAGGTTCCCATGCAAGGGGTCGAATCAGAGCTGTAGCTGCTGGCCTATGCCACAGCCTCAGCAATGCCAGACCTGAGCTGCGTCTGTGACCTACACCACAGCTCACAGCAATGCCAGATCCTTAACCCAATGATTGAGGACAGGGATCGAACCTGTGTCCTCATGGATACTAGTCAGATTCATTTCTGCTGAGCCATGATGGGAACTTCCTCATTATTTTTCTTTTAGTCATACTTAAATTATTCTTTTTGTGGCTTTATGTATTTACTTTGATGAACGATTGAATACAAGCAGAAATGTAAAACACAGCCCACATTTAGTAGAAGGAAGGAAATAAAGATCAGAGCAGAAGCAAATGAAATAGAGACTAAAAGGACTACAGAAAAGATCTATGAAACCAAGAGTTGGTTCTTAGAAGAGATCAGCAAAACTGACAAACCTTTAGCTGATTTGCCAAGAAAAATGCCAGAGGAATTTAAATTTATCTCCGGTATTTATAAAGTTTGAAAATCAAACTCTGAAAAGGAAAAAAAAACCCCTAGAATTCCCTGGCCCCCCAATAGTTTTGCAATACTTACTAGTATTCAGTAAGAGATAAAGGAATTCATCATTTCATTTATTCAACCAACACAGAAGTCTTTAGGGTGACCATAAGCTGACCCGAAAACCAAGAAGGTGTAAGATAAACATTTACCCTCCAAGAAGGAAACTAAAATAAAGAATACAAAGTAACAGTAATTTGACTGACCATATCAACAGCAACTAATGTAATTTCTTCATTACTTGATATACGTCTCATATGAAATTTACTCTTCAAATGATCCCATAAGGAAAGATGGAAGGTACCACTATTATAATTCCCATTTTACAAACGGAATCCTCAGGAATGGAGAGAGAAGGTAACAGCTATCAAGTGGCAGTTATATAATGCAAATAACATTTCACTTCTTTAATTTTTATTAAAATATAATTGATTTACAATGTTCTGTTAGTTGCTGCTCTACAGCAGTGACTCAGTTATACGTATATACATCTGTACATTCTTTTTTATATTCTTTTCCTTCATGTCCTATCCCAGCAGACTGGATAGCCACAGTCTGACACAGTCTTTCACGGAATTTAAAATTTAATTATTTTAAATTTAAAAATAATTTTTTAAAAAGTTATTTTATTTTTATTTATGTTTTATTAAAGTTTTGTTGATTTACAATACTGTGCCAGTTTCTGCTATACAGCATAGTGAATATTTTTAACAGTTGCCAAAGCAGATCAGGCACAGTGATTAGTTACACAGCTTTTCCTCCTGCTTATGGTATTACGGACTGAAGTTCTTCGGTTTGAGGATTGCTGCTTTCTCCTTCCTTTGCCGTCTTTGCCGGCTCCCTTTTTCATGCGCCCTGTCCTCTGTCATCTGCCCAACGTGTATCGTCAGCTCATTCATCATCTGACGGATTTACTAACTCACTCATCATTTCGCTCTTTGTGAGCCTGTCCTTGGGTGCTCATCCTCTGCACCCGGACTGCCACTCATCCTGACATGCATAGCACCTGTCGCCGTTTGCCAGCCAAACCAGGACTTTTCCTGGTAGCTCCTATTAGCTCATCTGTCAGATTATTTTCTTTTTTTTTTCTTATTAATTTGCCTTTGGATATTTTCTAGATTTTTTTCCTCCTTGTTCTCCTGGGCCAACTATTTTACTTAGTTATTTATTATCACATGATATGACCGATTCCTTGTCATTTGAAAGCTTTTCAGACTTTATTAGTCAAGGTACATAAGCACTGGAATTCTATCTCTTGTAGGCTAAACCCATACAGGTTTTGTTCCATGCAAAGTGACTTAGAATGTGCATGGGGATGATATATAAGTGAGCACGTACTCAAAACAGAATATGAATATATGGAACTAAATGCCCATTTCCCTTACATAGGAAAGAAAACCTAGGATATCAGCGGCATTTTACAAAATATCATGCAGTAGCATTTTTTACTTGTGTTAGTTTCAGGTGTACAGTGCACTGATTCAGTATGTGTGTGTATACATATATATATATACACACACACACACATACACACACACAGTATATATTCAGTATATATATATATATGTATATATACATATACACACACAGACTAAAAAATCAGTTTATATATATATATATATATATGTAGATATATTTATATATACATATAAAAACTGAATCAAAATATATATTCGAGGGAGTTCCCTTAGTGGCTCAGTGGTTAACGAATCTAAGAACCGTGAGGTTGCGGGTTCAATCCCTGGTCTTGCTCAGTGGGTTAAGGATCCGGCGTTGCTGTGAGCTGTGGTGTAGGTTGCAGACGCGGCTCGGATCCTGCGTTGCTGTGGCTGTGGCGAAGGCCGGCGGCTACAGCTCCTGTTAGACCCCTAGCCTGGGAACCTCCACATTCCGCAGGTGCGGCTCTAGATACAGGCAAAAAGACAAAAAAAAAAAAAAATATATATATATATTCGATACAGATATAGAATATATATTCTTTTTTCAGGTTATTTTTCCTTATAGGCTATTACAAAATATTGAGTATAGTTCTATGCTATACAGTAGGTTCTTATTGTTTATCTATTTTATATATAGTAGTGTGTATATGTTAATCCCAACATCCTAATTTATCCCTCCCCATCACATTTTTAAATATTAAAAATATGTTGTTTTTTCCCCTCATTTATAAAACCAGCAATAAGTTCTCTCCTAGGTGATTCTTTCTTTAGTCTCCAGATTTGAAGGTGTGTATACTTCAAGAAAAACAGGCTGGATGAAGCACTGAACCCAGAAAAGAGAAGTGGTCATGGAAAGCACAGGTGCCCCAGCATGAGCTCCATATACCTGCCAGGTATTGAATTGAGAGGTGCCCTTGAAGGGTCCTGTCTGGAGAGGCTGTTTGTCTGTACATGTGTGTATGTAAGCATAAGTGGTTATGCACTGTGCATGTGCATGCATGCATATAGATCAGTATATATGGGAACGTGTGTGCTGTGTGTACGTGTGTAAGTTTCTGCATGTGAGGAAATATATATGTAAGCAAATGAGCGTCCACAGTGCTGGCCATTATACGTTCCCCAGATGCAGGACCTCATTTAGTGGTTACAACACTCTCATGGTCCAAATACCATGGCCACCGTGTATTCACTGGTCACTGCGTTCCCTGCCACTAGCTTCAAGGAAGGCTCTGTCATTTCCCCCATTTCTGAGCCTCGTGGGGATGGAGTCATTCATCCAAGGCAGGAGTTTTTAGGATCCTAATGCTATTGATGGGGAGACTGAGGTGCTGAACGCTACACAGGAAGAAAGGGCGCCTTTGCTCTTAAACACATTATACTGCTTCCCAGCAAGGAATGATTACCTTCCTTTCAAGAACATAACAAAAGACATGCATATGTGCATGTATATACACACACAAATTAAATAAGACCTTTCTACTATAACGGAATGGTTCACGACACCAGGGAGAAAAGAGCTAATTCTAAAATAAATATTTGATGAAACCAGAAGAAATTCATGAGACTTTTCTCCATATATTTCCCAGTGATGGATGAGGAGACACTAATTCTATGAAACACGAGCAGCTGGCAACGATAGAAAAGGAAGGGATGAGAATAGCTGGTGACCAGAAGGAAATGTATCGAGATGAGAGGTTGCAGAGAAACAGAAAAAGAGACACACCAATTGGAAATATGCACTGAAAATAGTAAAGAGCAGACTGCATATGGGGAAAAAGATATCAAAGTTGTTAAAAATATTTAGACGTCCAATGCACTATCCATTGAGCAACAGAGCCACCTTGTTAAAAATATTTAAAATATTTGCTGAAGAGGAGCATTTACATTTTTTTTTCCAATTTTGCTGGATTTTTCTGCTTGATCTCCAGATGGGCTGGGCACCTTTTCCTGCTGCCCCGGGGGCTGATTAGATGGATTGTATGAACTGGGCTCCCCGGCTCTCTTCAGACAGGAGAGGCACTGATGGGCGCCCAGTGGGGTGGGGAGAATGAGTGGGGTATTGATTCCCTCTTAGGACCACATGCTCTGTCAGGGCTGCCTCCTACAAAGGACCACACCTCCTCTCTGGCGGTCCTTTCCCAGGAATTACTGCTCTCTCCAGGCCCCAGGGTACCTCTCCCTTCCTCAGCCCTTCAGGCCTAAGGGCAGCTGCTGGAGCTCTGGGCTGAAGGCCTCACCTTCCCCTGCTGGCTTCAGTGAGCCCTGCCCTCATCGTTGTTAACAGTCTCCTCTTTAAACTTGACATTACCTATTCTGATTACAGGCAGATCTCCTTTTATTGTGCTTCACAGATACTGTATTTTGTACAAATTGACGGTTTGTGGTGAATGCGTCTGGCAAGTCTATTGGCACCATTTTTCCAGTAGCATTTGCTCACTTCATGTCTTTGTGTCATATTTTGGTAATTTTCACAATATGTCAAACCTTTTCACTACTATATTTGTTACGGTATCAGGGTGTTCCCGTCCTGGCTCAGTGGTTAATGAATCTGACAAGTATCCATGAGGACGCAGGTTCGATCTCTGGCCTTGTTCAGTGGGTTAAGGATCCGGTGTTGCTGTGAGCTGTGGTGTAGGTTGCAGATGTGGCTTGGATTCTGCATTGCTGTGGCTGTGGCACAGGCCAGCAGCTACAGCTCGGATTCAACCCCTAGCCTGGGAAACTCCATATGCCCTGGGTGCAGCCCTAAAAAGAAAAAAAAAAAAAAAACAGAAACCTGTTACAGTGTCTGTGATCAGTGATCTTTGCTGTTACTACTGAAAAAAAGATGATGACTTGCTGAAAGCCTTTTTTTAGCAAAATCAAGTATTTCTAAATAAAGGTATATACTTCATTTTCTTTAGACAATTCTATCGCACATTTAATAGACTACGGTGGAGTGTAAACATAACTTCTATACGCACTGGGGAACCAAAAACATTTGTGCGATTCGCTTTAGTGAAATATTCACTTTATTGTGGCAGTCTGGGACCAAACCCACCCTATCTCCAAGGACTGCCTATATGTTATCTGTTTCCTGCTGGACCCTAAAGGATACAAAGTATGTAGAACTCCAGGCATCTTCCAAGACAGGGTCCCTTATCTGTTTATAAACTGTGGTTCTGGACAATAATTTGAGTTTTTAAGTGTTCCACTTGCTTTAAAAATAAACTTTAAGGAGTTCCCGCCATGGTGCAATAGGATTAGTGGCATCTCTGCAGTGCCAGGATGCAGGTTTGATTCCCGGCTCAGCAAAATGGATTAAAGGATTCAGCATTGCTGCAGCTGTGGTGTAGATTACAACTGGGGCTCAGATCTGATCCCTGGCCCAGGAACTTCATATGCCATGGGGCGGCCAAAAAAGGAAAAAAAAATTCAGAACAACTGATGAAGCTGAACTTGAGAAACATTTTGAGAATGTTGCCCAAAAAAGGATAGAGCCATGAAAATAAAGAGAAAAAAAACCTGCACATTTGTATTAAAATGACCAATAATGCGTTTCCAGAGAAGACTTGAAAACAAATAATAGTGTTCTCATTATAGAATGAAACTTATATTGACTTCAGAACTTTCCTCAAATTACTAATGCCAGAAAAAAAAAAAGATTACTCAAGAATTCTGAATCAGACCCAACTGCTCGTGCAGAAAGTAACAGATGGCTACTTGGTTGACACATGGACTGAGGAATATATATCTTCATGTACCCAACCCAAAGAAATGGACAAAAGTTCAGAATACAGGCTAAAGTCAGTTATTAGACAACCAACGGGGGAGTGAAACCACTGGGCAAATAAATAAGAGAAGGCCACGTGTCCTGAGCTCTAAATTAAAATGGAAATGAGAAGAAGGTTTTAGATGCACAGAATCAAAAATGCTAACATTTATCTTCTGTAGGAGAAGATTTTAATTTTATTTATTTATGTTTTATTTATTTTTTTTCTCATAGTGATTTTTTTATATAATTTATTTTTTATTTTTTTGCATTATAGCTGGTTTATAGATTTCTGTCAGATTTTCCAACTGCACCGTGTGGTAACCCGGTTACATGTACATATATGGATTCGTCACATGTGATTAGATATAGTTCCCCGTGCAATACAGTTGGATATTATAAGGAGAAGATTTTAAAATCAACTTCATTGGTAGGTATAATTTACCTCAAGTAAAACATTCTCTCGTTCCACAGTGGCAGTGATGACCCAGGCATTTACTTTCCTTGAAACTCAATGAACTTTACACTTAAAACAAATATAGGAGTTCCCATTGTGACTCAATGGGTTAAGAACATAGTGTCTGTGAGGATGCAGGCTTGATCTCTGGCCTCTCTCAGCGGGTTAAGGATCCAGTGTTGCTGTAAGCCACAGCACAGGTTGCAGATGTGGCTCAGATCCAGTGTTGCCACGGCTGTGGCGCAGGCTCCAGCTGCAGCTGCAATTCAGCCCTTAGACTAGGAGTTTCCATATGCCACAGGGATGGCCATAAAAAGAAAAAAAAAAAAACACATTATTCTACGATTTTGGTAATTTGGAAATATAGAATTGAGGATCCTTTTGCAAAATCAAAATACTGTCCAGAAATGAAGAGGTGACAAGTATTCTTTTGGAAGATCTAATTTGGAGTTCTCGCTGTGGCACAACAGGATCAGCAGTGTCTCTGGAGCACTGGGACACAAGTTTAATCCCTGCCCTGGCACAGTGGGTTAAGGATCTAATGTTTCTGCAGTTGTGGTGTAGGTCACAGCTATAGGTCAGACTCAGTCCCTGGCCCAGGAACTTCCAAATGCAGCAGACAGCCAGAAAAGAAAAAAATATCCCATTTATATAGAAATTTAAAGTAAGATACCAAGGATAGGTGCATCAGATGATATGCAAGCCCTCTACGGACAGGACTCAGAATTCAACTGAAATACTTTGTAAAAGACTTGAAGAAATGGAGGGATATAGTAATTCACAACCACTTCATTTCAGGACCACTTAATGATATAAAGATGTTAATTCTACCTCAAATGATACACTACAGTTCCAAAATTCCAACAAAGTTTTTCATGAAACTTGACAAGCTGATTCAAAAATTTCTAAGGAACAGCAAAAGGCCAAGAGTCGTCAAGATCCTCCTGGGGAAAAGAATAAGGTGGGAGAGTTTACACCTTCAAAAGTACGTATACTATACAGTAACAAGCAAAGTGGACCAAAGGAAAAGTACTGGGGACCCAGAAACAAATGCAGAAATGAAGAAACATGACTTTTGACAGAGTGGGCGTGGCAGATCACTGAGTAAACAATAGGTTGTGGTGCTTATACAATTAGTTTTCCACATTAAAAAAGAAGGAAAAGAGAATTCCTACCTCAAAGCTGAATACGCCAAATTCAATTCCACGTAAAGGCTTAAGTGTGAAAGGCAAAACTTCAGATTTTGCATAGGAAAAAAAAAAGGTGGAATATTTTTATGACCTCAAGGTAGGAGAGAACAACTTTTTTCCCCCTCAACTTTATTGAGATGTAATTGACATACAGTTGGCCCTCTGTATCAGCATATTCTGCACCCACGGATTCACCGCCTGTGGTTCTGAAATATTTGGCAAAAAAAATAATTCCAGAAAGTTCCCCAAAGCTAAACTTGAATTTGCTACACCCCAGCAACTACTTACATATAGTGTTTACAACTGTTTACATAGCATTTACATTGCACTAGGTATTATAAGTAATCTAGAGGTGATTCTAAATACACAGAAGGATGTACAGTAGGTTATGTGTAAACACTACACCATTTTATGAGACGTGAGCAGCTGAGAATTCTGGTATCTGAGAGGGGTCCTAGAACCAGTTCCCCAGGAATATGAAAGGATGACTCTACTACACTGTACAAGTTTAAGGTGTGCAATGTGATAAGTTGATATATATATATATATATATCACAAAATGATGGCCATAACAAGGTTAATTAACATATCCATTATCTAACATAACTACAATTTTTGTGTGTGTATGGTGAGAACATTGAAGATTTACTCTCTTAGCAACTTTCAAGTATAAATATTGTATTAACTACGATCATATCATAATGCTGTACATTACTTCTCCAGAACTTATTCATCTTATAGCTGGAAGTTGGGACCCTTTGACCAACCTCTTTTCCACTTTCCCCAATCTCAGGCCCTGACAATCACCAATGCACTCTGTTTCTAAGAGTTTGGCTCTTTTTATTTGATTTGATTTGGGGGGTGGGAGGGGGGCTGCACCCGCAGCATATGGAGGTTCCCAGGCTATGGGTCGAATCAGAGCTGTAGCAGCTGGCCTACACCACAGCCACATCAAGGCCGAGCTGTGTCCACGACCTACACCGCAGCTCACAGCAACAAGGCATCCTAACCCACTGAGCAGGGCCAGGGATCGAACCCGCAATCTCATGGATGCTAGTCAGATTCGTTCCCACTGAGCCACAACAGGAACTCCAAGTTCGGCTCTTTTTAAAAAAATTTTTTTAAATTGAAGTACAGTTGATTTACAATATTGTGTTAGTTTCAGATGTATAGTAAAGTGATTTCATTGTATTTTTCTCAGATCCTTTTCCATTATGTTATTAGAAGATATTGAATATAGTTCCCTGTGCTATACAGCAAATCCTTGCTGTTTAAAGAGTTCATCTTTTTTAGATTCTGTATGTGAGATCATACAATATTTGTCTTTCTGTGAATCATTTCAATTGGCATAACTCCCTCAAGATTAATCCATGTTGTCATAAATGGCAACATTTCCTCCTTTTTAGGGCTGAATAATACATATACCATATTTTCTCTATCCATTCATCTGGGGATGGACACTTAGGTCATTTCCATGTCTTGATGATTATGAATAATGCTGTAATAGACACAAGAGAGAAGACAGCTCTTTGAGATAGTGATCTCATTTCTTTTGGATAGATGCCCAGGAGTGGGACTGCTGGATCATATGGTAGTTCTATTTTTACGTTTTTGAGGAAGCTCCATACTGTTTTCCACAGTGGTTGCACCAATTTACACCCCACCAGCACTGCACTAGGTTGCACTTTCTCCTCATCCTCACCAGCACTTCCAGCACTTCTCTCTCTCTCTCTCTTTTTTTTTTTGATCTTTTTAGGGCCATACTAGCGACATACGGAGGTTCCCAGGCTAGGGGTCAAATCAGAGCTGTAGCTTTTGACCTACACCCCAGCCACAGCAACATGGGATCTGAACCACATCTGCGACCTACAACACAGCTCACGGCAACACCAGATCCTTAACCCACTAAGCAAGGCCAGGGATCAAAACTGCGTTCTCATGGATGCTAGTCAGATTCGTCTCCACTGAGCCACGATGGGAACTCCTCTCTTGTGTTTTGACGACAACCATTTTGGCAGGTGTGAGGTGGTAGCTCACTGTGCTTTGGGTTTGCATTTCTCTGATGATCAGTGATGTTGAACACTTTTCATGTACCTACTGGCCATTTGCGTATCTTAAATGGAAAAAGGTGTTTATTCAGCAACTTTGCCCCCTTTTTAACTGGGTTTTTAATTTGACCTGTATACATATTTTAAATATCTAATTCATTATCAGATATAAGGATTGCAAATATTTTATCCAAATCAGAGCTGCAGCTGCCAACCTACACTCACAGCCACAGCAACCCTGGATCCAAGCCTCATCTATGACCTATGCCACAGCCTGTGGCAATACTGGATCCTTATCCTACTGGGCAAGGCCGGGGATTGAACTCACATCCTCACAAACACTATATCAGGTTCTTAGCCCACTGAACCACAATGGGACCTCCTATTTCATTTTAGAATGAATTTATTTTCACTTTTTTTCAGTTCATCTAGCTAACAGCTTGTCAATTTTATTTACCTTTTCAAAAAATAGCTTATTTCATTGATCTTTTCTATTGTTTTTCTTGTCTCTATTTAATTTACTTATGTTCTGATCTTCGTTATTTCCTTCCTCCTGCTAATTTTGGTCTTTGTTTTTTCTTGTTCCATGAGGTATAATGTTAGGTTGTTAATCGAAATCTTTCTTTTTTTAATGCCAGCTATAAACTTCGCTCTTAGAGCCACTTTTGCTGCATCCATAAGTTTTCGTATGTTGCATTTCCACTTTTGTTTGTTTCAAGATTTATTTTAATTTCCTATTTGATTTTTCCTTTGATGTATGGTGTTCAGGAACGCACTGTTTAATTTCATATATTTATTAATTTTCCAGTTTTCTTCCTGTTGATTTCTCGTTTCATACCATTGTAAGCAGAAAAGATATTTGGTATGATTTCAGTCTTCTTAAATTTACTAATAGTTGTTCTATAATCTTGCATATGATTATCCTGGAGAATGTTCTGTGTGCACTTGAGAAGAATGTATACTTTGCTGCCATTGGCTATAATGTTCCGATATGTCTGTTAGGTCTATTTGGTCTAAAGTATAGTTCAAGTCCAGTGTCTTCATTTTCTGTCTGAATTATCTACCCAATGTTAAAAGTGGTACTGAGTTTCCCTACTATTATTATAGTTTTGCCGATTTCTCCCCTCAGGTCTGTAAATATTTACTCTGATGCTGGATGCATGTATATTTATAAGTGTTTTATCCTTTTGATTAATTGACATCTTTATTTATCTAATGACTTTCTACATCTCTTGAGACAGTTTTTGACTTAAAGCCTATTTTGTCTGATATAATTATAGCTCCTCCTGGTCTCTTTTGGTTTCCATTTATATGGAATATTATTTTCCATTCCTTCATTTTCAGTTGTGTATTTTGCTCTTTTTTCTTTTTTTTTTTTTAAGGCTACACCTGCAACATGTGGAAGTTCTCAGGCTCGGGGGTCAAATTGGAACTGCAGCTGCCAGCCTATGCCACAGCCATAGCAATGCAGGATCCAATCTGCATCTGTGACCTACACGACAGCTCACAGCAACACTGGATCCTTAACCCACTGAGCGAGGCCAGGAACTGAACCCACATCCTAATGGATACTAGTCGGGTTCGTTACCACTGAGCCTTGATGGGAACTCCCTGATATGTGTCTTTAAAACCTGAAGTGAGTCTCTTGTAGGTAACACCTAGTTGGGTCTTCCTTCTCTATCCATTCATCTACTCTATACCTTTTAATTGGAGAATTTAACCTATTTATATTTAAAGTAATCACTGATATTTAAGGAGTTAGTATTACCATCTTTTTAATTATTTTATGATTGTTTTATAGTTCCATTGTCATTTCTTCTTCTCTTGCTATCTTTGTGAACCGATGAGTTTCCATTAGTGATATGCTTGATTTCCTTATCTTCATCTTCTTTGTATCTATTGGAGGGTTTTGCTTTGTGGTTACTATTAGGCTTAAATAAAACATTGCACAGATATAAGTCTATTTTAAGCTGATAACTTAACTTCAGTCATATTCAAGAACTCTACCTTTACACATCACCCAACACATTTTGGTTTTGATGTCACAATATGCATTTTTTATATTGTGTATCCATTAATAAATTAGTATAGCTATGGTTATTTTTAATGCTTTCGTCCTTTAACTTTTAACACACCACCATATGACAGTATTAGAATATTCTGAATTTGACTATATAGTTACTTTTATCAGTGTGTTGTATGTTTTACTAAGTTTAATGTTACTAATTATTATTCTTTCATTTTAGCTTGAATAACTCATTTCAGCATTTCATGCAAGGCAGGTCTAGTGATGAACTCCCTCAGCTTTTGTTTGGGAAAGTCTTTATCTCTCCTTCATTTCTGAAGGAAACTTTGCCAGGTGAAGTATTCTTGGTTGGCTGTTTTTTTTTTTTTTTTTCTTTCAGTACATTGAATATATCACCCTACTCTCTCCTGGCCTGCGGTATCTCTTCTGAGAAATCCACTGATAGCCTTATGGAAGTTCCCTTGTATGTGAGGAATTTTTTATTTTACCCTTGCTTCTTTTAAAACTCTTTCTGTATTTGAGTTTAAATAATTCCATTATAATGTGTCTCAGTGAAGTCTTCTTTGGGTTGAAACTTTTGGCAGACTTCTGAGCTTCATGACTTTGGATGTCAAAATCTCTCCCCAGATTTGGGAAGTTCCTAGCCAGTATTTCCTTAAATAAGCTTTCTGCTCCTTTCTCTCATCTTCTTCTGGGACTCCAAAATGCATAGACTGTTTTATTTAATGGGCTCCTATAATTCACATAGATTTTCTTCACTCATTTTTGTTCTATTTCCTTTGTTCTCTTTCAACTGGACAATTTCAAATGACCTGTTTTTGATCTCACAGATTCTTTCTCCTGATATTTCAAGTCTGTTGTTGGTGTTCTCTGCTGAATTTTTTATTTCACTCATACTATAATTCAGCTCTAGAATTTCTGTTCAGTTATTTTTTATGATTTCTATCTCTCTTCTAAATCCCCCATTTTTTTATATTATTTTCCCGATTTCTTTGAGTTGTCTTTCTGTGTTTTCTTGTAGCTTACTGAACTTCTTTGAGACAATTATTTTTCAATTCCTTTTTTTTTTTTTTTTTTTACGGCCACACCTGCAGCATATGGAAGTTCCTGGGCTAAGGGTCAAATTGGAGCTGTAGTTGAGGGCTCCAATGTCATCTGCTACCCACCACAACTTGCAGCAATGCCAGATTCTTAATCCACTGAGAGAGACGAGGGATTGAACCCACATCCTCACAGAGATAATGTCAAGTCCTTAACCTGCTGAGCCATAACGGAAACTCCCATTTTTGAATTTTTCATGAGGCAAGACTCAGACTTCCATTCTTTGGGGTCTGTTACTGTAAAATTATTGTGACAATTTTGGTGGTGTCATGTTTTCTTGATTTTTCCTATTCCTTAAAGTCATACATTGCTACCTTCACATTTGAACAAGCAGTCCCCTCCTCTAGTCTTTACTGACTGGCTTCAGGACAGAAGTATCTCTGCCACCCTGGAAGGATTCTGAGGCTTTCTCAGACCTTTGCTATGGATACACTTGTTCCACAGTTCTTATTCCCTCTTGGGGAAGAATTAAGACTCTATTCCTCTCCATCCTGAAAAGCCTCCTGTTTGCCTTCCCTAGGGCAGTGCTAAATGCTCAAGTTTTTGTGCTTTCTCCCAATCCCAGAGTCAGGCCAGCTTTCTGTGCAAGCTCATAAGTTCAATCAAAAGCTTGTACTCATCATTTTAAGAGCTCAAACAGGGAGCCAGCCACAGGGTGAGAGGATGTATGGCTGAGGTATATGGAGCACCAGGCGGTGCCCGTGGGCTAGTTGCAGGGGTCTGTAGGCCAGGCATCTGCAGCGGCTCATGGGCAGGTCTCCTGATGGAGGGTCTCTCTGAAGCTCTCTGAGAGTCCTGCCTCTGTTCTCCCAGCCTCTCCCCACTCCTAGGTTGTGAAGGACCCCTCATTGTTCTGACTTGGCTAGAATAAGTCAGTTTCTTTGATAGCATCCCATACAGCTGGTGGCTCACCCTCACGGTCCACTCCCTTGAGGGAGATATCATGGGCTGAGAAGGTTCTCCTGGCCCTGAGTCATGTCATGGTCAGGGAGGAGTGGAGCACGTCAAGTGAATCTGTTCCTCTTATGGTCTTCAGTACACCCAATCTCAGACATGTGTTTGCTCCAACGGTGTGCTGGGACATCTCTGACGGAGTTCCAGACTTTCACAAAGGTAGTCTCTTCCATGGGCAATAGTCAAAAATTGGCATTCTTCAGGAGGAAGATGGTGGAAAAAAAACAAAAACCACCTATGGTCCTATTGATGGTGTCGCCCCAGGAAGGCCTTCTTAATGAAAGATGCACAAAAATCAACCATGGTGAAAGTGACTGATAAGTAAAGACCATCATTTAAAAAAGGACGTGGTAAGTTAAAACTTGGAAGGAGATATTTTCACATATTTAATAAAGGAAGAGCCTCCAAAAGATGTAATATAAAGAACTTCTACAAATAATTTTAAAAAGATAATACAAATGAGTAAAATGTATACTCACATATTACAGAAGTGAAACTGCAATGGCCAATAAAGACTAAAAGTTGGCCAGTTTCATCAGGAATAAGAGAAATGCAAACTGAGACCATGAATATTATATTGTCACCACACTGGCAGACTTCTAAAATCAGGCCCTATGAAGTTCTAGAAAAAAATGTGGAACACCATCGGCTATCTACATTAGTACAAATGCTTTGGGAAAACCATTTGACATTATTCTGTACAAGAGAAAATACATATCCCATGGCCAGAGATTCCACGTATAGGCACTTAACCAGCAGAACCCTCAACCGAGTATATAAGCTGACTGGTATTGAAACATGCACAGCAGCTCTGTTCATAACAGCAAAAAATTCTATAAATGTTCACTTGTCCACTAAAGGAGCAAGTAAAGTACAGGCAAGTACACTGTGATGTGTTATATAGTCACATGATGACAATACTATACCACTAATTATAAAAATAATTAATCTAGAGTTACACGCATAAACATCCATGAACCCAAAACTACGTGAACGAAGATAAGCAAGTAACAGGAGAATGCAGATTGTGATTCCACCTACATAAAGTTCAAAAACAAATAAAAATAATACTTTACTTAGGGACATGTCTATATGTGGCAAAAGAAAGATGAACCTGAAGTCCTTGCTCTGAAGAGAAGCAGGAGATGAGAAGGGGAATGGCCCAGAGGGAGGCCCCAGCGTGGGTAACTCACATTTCTCAGTTGTTGGCTTCAAAGTTACGCTTCACAACTTCACAAACATTCTGTTGTGTGTGGCATATATTCAAGTTCAGTAACATTTTACTCTAATAAATATTTCATCATTGAAAACTGATGAGATGAACTATATGTTAACCGCCAGTAAAATAAAAAACTAGCTGCCTGCCTACCTTTTAAATATTTGCATAAAGTAAAACAGTATTTTTTAAATTAATTAATTAATTAGTTAATTAATTTTGCTTTTTAGGGCCACACCCACCGCATATGGAAATTCCCATGCTAGGTGTCGAATCAGAGCTACAGCTTCCACCCTACGCCACAGCCACACCACTGCAGGATCCAAGCCTCATCTGCGACCTATGCCATAGCTCATGGCAACCCAGATCCTTAACTCACTGAGCGATGCCAGGGATCAAACCCACATCCTCATGGATCAGAAAGCAGCATTTTAGAAAAACACAGAATAAAAACCAGAAGTACCAATAAACATGTAAAAACAAAAATAAAAATAACAAATAATTCACAAATAAATAAGAGATTTTGATTGCTTTGTATAAGAGTCATACCTAAAAAACGTCAGAGAAATTAAAATAAAAATGATACGCAAAGGTATCAGGCAAATTTGAACAAAATTATCACAATTTTGGGTGAAGCAGAATTCAAACAGTAAAAGATTAAATTGGAAGAAGACTAGCTTATATTAGTAAATGCCGTGACCCACAAATAATGAGCACTAGTATAGTGAGGAATATAAAGTCCAAATAGAGCAATAAAATGATAGAAATAAGAGACTTACAGAAATAAAACTGTAGTGCAAGGTATTCATGTGGATCATAGAGCCAAAAGCTGTTTGTAGCAGAGGCCTAGATGAGGCTAACAGTGGCTGTGGGCTGGGGGAAAGCTCTGTGGTTTTCTAAGCTCTGTAGGTATTTTGCCTGGTCCTGTATTTTCCAGTTTTCTGTACCACAAGTCTAACAGTCACAAGGCAGGACGGGGGCCTGGGACACTGGCATGACCTGTGTTTGGCAATTGTACAACACATGTAGAAAAGGCAGGGTTCCCTGACGGTAACGTTACATAAGACTGGTCTCCAATGGGGGGAGGGAGGAACTGGGAAGGTGAGAGTAGCATATACACACTACTGTATAAAACAGACGATTAAAGAGATTCCACTGCATAGCCCAGGAAAATCTACTCAATAGTTTGTAATAACCTATCTGGGAAAAAATAATGGATATTATGTATATGTAAAACTGATCCACTTTGCCGTACACCTGAAACTTACACAGCATTGTATGTCAACTATACTCCAATAAAAAAATTTTTATAAAGCACATAATAGGTGAGACAGATAGGAAGCACAAAATAAGATGGTAACTATAAACTGAAATATACCAGTAATTTCAAGGCATGTCTACCACACTAAAAGATGGAATAATAAATTATACAAATTCCATTCAAAAAAGGGGGGGGTAATTTCTTTCTTCCTCCTAAAATTAATTTTCAAATAATCAATGCAATCATTTTTTTTAATTCTGTCATTTTTAGTCATGCCTATACAGTTCTATATAAATTTTAAATCAATTTCGATCCATTTTTCCACCCATTGTTGAACCACACAAAGTGAAGAGCAAAACAACGCAGTTTTCTAGTTCCCATCGTGGCTCAGTGGTGGTGAACCCGACTCGTATCCATGAGGGCATGGGTTCCATCCCTGGCCTCACTCAGTGGGTTGGGGATCAGGAGTGGCTGTGAGCTGTGGTGTGGGTTGCAGATGCGGCTTGTATCCCACGTTGCTGTGGCTGTGGTGTAGGCCAGCAGCTGAAGCTCCTATTTGACCCCTAGGCCAGGAATTTCCACATGCCATGGGTGTGGCCCTAAAAAGACAAAAAAAAAAAAATGCAGTTTGAAAACTTTGAGTCTTCTTTTCACTCCCAGTCAGAATCTTTGCATTTTAATACAAATTGAAACCTAAAGCAATTTGACGCAATGCACATAAAAATCAGAGTAAAATATGGATGTCTCAATAATACTATCACTTATTATTACAGCATAAGATTATTCATTGATCAAAGATAAAATTATGAGTAATATTCTTCATTAAAAGAGGTTAGACATTTGAAGGAAAATCTGATAACTAATAGCCTTAAGTTACAATTTTTTAAAACTGGAGAAGGAGAGACAGTTCTTCAGAATTGCATATTAAATTCACTTTCAATTAGTATGGTTCAGCATTTTATTCTTATGATTTGTATGCCTGGTAATACTTTTAAAATTAACTGTGCTGCAGACGGACATATCACATACTTCTCAGCTATAATAATTTTTTGGATGCTATATCTTTATAACAGTAATTGCCTTCCTTCTGAAAGAATATGCGTTTGGAATCTAGTGACACTTCATTTATTACTTTTCTTATATTAGAGCTACCTCAGCATATTAGGCTTTTTTTTTTTTCTTAATGACTTTTTTCTATTAGGAAACCATGAAGACCCCAGGACAAAGGAAGTCCATTAGGGAAAGGAGGCACTTTAGAGGCGGCAGGAGTTTCTAAGGTGGACATCAGACTATTCTGGTTAAGAAGGGAGTGGACAGGACATCCTCCATGTCCCGTGAACTATGGATGGTATAAACAGAGGGCTATGAAATTTCCAAGACTCATCATTAGTACAGTGATTAAACCTAGCAATTAAGCACATGAAAGATGTGACAGGCCACTGTACCTCCCCCTCACAGTTGGCGAGTCACCCTGCCCCCAAGACCACCCTGCTTAAACCACTTGGACCCGGAGACAGAAGGTCCTCTTGCCCTGACAGCAGAGTCTTTAACAGACCCTAAGATAGGATTAGGTCAGCACCTGGGGCCAAGCGAGTGTCCAGGACCAGTTGCTCAAGTAACACCAGGGAGCGCTCTAGGATACTGTTCCCAGGACCCATAGGGCTGCAAGGGGCCGTCCTGATGGGGAAAAGCTCTAGCGCAGCCTAGGGACAGCTCTGAAAGCCAGGGAAAAGGTTCAGGAAGTACTGGTAGCCACTGCCATCCCTTTCTCCCAAAGTTCCTATGGCTGGATTTACTCCTGGACCTTGTACTTTTCTTGCTTCTTGGATTTTGTGTATGATGTTCTGATTACCAGCAAGGAGTCCACTCTCCAATCCATGTGCCCAAACTTCACCCATTCAGTGTACAGGCTGAGTCCCAATCTCATTGCAAGAAGTGGTCTGAACCACCTTTCCCCAGTGGAAGGAGCAGGACATGGTGAAGAGGGCGGGCCCTTTGAAAACAAACGGACCTAGATTTCTTTAACCGAGCTTTGGCAGTTCCTACCCCCATGACCTGACCATGGCCCAACAGATTGTTTTGGAAGGGACATGTTCTTATCTGTAACAGTGAATACTGGTTCTGAAGGCTGTCGTGGCCCAAAAAACAAAAAGGACTGGGAGGCAGCATCTTTCTAAACAAAAGTCATATATAACCATTTCTTAGCTTATTGAGCTCTAACCTACAACTCTTTCCTATTAATGTTTTAATTCTTCATTGTTATTTCTGTGTCCAACGTTGATCATGTCCTCATCTAGAATCTAACCTTCTTGAAGCCATAAGCTTTGTGCTTCTTTATGTCCAATTCATCACATGGTTCCGTGCCACACACGATGTGTTTTAGTGCAACCAGAGGCTCTGAACCTCATCACCTGACAGTTCTGAGACCTACTATGTGCTGGCCATGTCCTATATGTGTCCAGGACAGACACAACAGGAAACTGGCTACAAGTCAGAACCAGAATCAGTTCAAGGTTACACATCTACTGAAAGGCACCAGGAAACACGTACCCAAGTCCCAGCAGCACAGCACTCTTCTTTTCAGGAAATATCTTTAAACTTCGCTAGTTCCCACAACTAGGGCTGCTAAGTTGCTTACCATAATCAGGATATTGATCACGGTCTGAGCATCCAGCTACCTACAGTTCACTTCACGGCACACTAACCAATTGACAGGGATGACAAGTTAACCATCCAAGCCACATATAGAGATACACAGAGACAGAGGCTACGACTCATCCAAGGCAAGTGTGGGGACACCTGCAGGTGGAGGTCTGTGCTCCGTGAGCTCCTGAGCTCCCAAACACAGTCCTGTGTCCTTGGTACCCTGCTAACAGACCTTGTTGCTTTCTGGCCTCTTCCCTCTTGGGAGAGAGTCACAGTTCCCAGACCGCACTTTGGGAAATTTCACTCTTTCTGAGAAGATTCTCAACAGTCATTGGGAGGTAACAACCAGAGAAAAGCCTGTTATGATTGTTGCCAGGTGCAATTTGAAATGATGCATCTAGTTCATTATGCTTTCAAGCACACAACTATCTTTTTGGGTATCTCTGTCTACCTTGTTTTCACTCTTCCTAAGCCCATTGTCTCTTGGAAAAAGTAACTTTTATTGCATTTTCAACTAAGAATGTGCCTGATGGATCGAAATAAAGGAATTTACACTGATAAGTAATTTAAGCAAATATTGACAAAGGTCATGTTTTAATAAAAATGACTTGTTTTCAATGAGTATTTCTAATTTCATTTGGCCTTGAGTGGTTTCCTTATACTATACTTTATTATTCTCTTTTGGCCGAGCCAGCAGCACGTGGAAGTTCCTGGACCAGGGATCAAACCCACATTACAGCAGTGACCCAAGCTGCTACAGTGACAACACTGGATCCTTAACCCACTGTGTCACAATGGAACTCCCTCAGTTTAATTAGTACACTTCAGCCTCAGTTTTCTGGTTAGACTACCTGTCATAGTATTACTGAATTTAAAGACAGGCATATTAGTCTCTTTTCATAAGCAAGACAGGAAGCTTAGATATTTCAGCTGCTGTATTAGCAGAATAAAATTCTGCATTATTTCAAGGACCTAACAAATACGGGTACATCCTACATTCTTCTCCTCAGCACTATGGAACGAAGGCTTCATCTTTACTGTGATCAGGCAAAATACACTCTTTTGAATGTATTCAAGAGGTCATGATCTTGAGTGTAAGAAATTCCCAAAGTGGATTTATAATGAATTTTCTGAATAAATAATGACCCCAAATACATTTACATTAAACATATTAATGTTTCACTCACCTAAATTTTTAAATAGCATATTAAAGTTATATTTGCTCTCAATTCATGGGCTTGAAAGAAAGCCCCACAGGCTTCCTATAACTCATTATTAAAGGTTAAAATGATCCAGACATTTTTTTCCCACAAAACATCGCCAAACATACAAATCCATAGTGAGACTAGGTCTGAATTTCTGATGGGCACAGCATGAAACATGTTTGCTGGCACAAAAATTCAAAAATAATTTTAAAAAGAAGTTAACATATGCAGCACAATACCTGAAGCTTTCTTACACTGTAAAATGATCACCCAACCAGTGAAGAAAGAGGAAAAAAACCCTCCCCAGGCTAAAGTCCATTCATCATGCACTTCCAGTTCCTTGGCATTTTCATGTTTCATTAAATATTGGAAGTTAAGAAAAACAAAAAACAGAATCCAAGCTGAATGGAAAGGCAATCAAAGCTTTTTTTTTCATCAATTGTCTGTGGGTTGCCAATAAAATTGACACTATGGTCATTTGCACCTAGGTATAAATATAGGACTGGTTTCTCTAAACTTGGGACTAATTGTCAGACTCCTATTACTACCACTCCTGATGGCTCCAGTGAATTAGGTTCCAATGGACTGGAGGTGTTCTGACCAGCAGAGTGGGAGAGAGGCTCAAAGTTCCCAGTGTCACACATTGGGCTCACCAGGGCTAAAAATCTCCCTCCAGCTTCAGAACCTCCCAAATGCCCGCCGGAATGAATGTACAACTGTGGAAGCCCCCTTTTCTGAGAAAAGAAAATAGGAAAGAAAAAAAAAAAGTGTTTTATGTGGAAGCTTCAACACAAAAGACACTATGGAATGATGAGTTGTTCATAAAAGTATTTTATTTAATCTGATAAGTCTTAGTTGGAGGTGCTAAGGAAGCTGAACTGACACTCTGTCAGAAAAAAAAGGTTTTGCTGTTGTCAAGGAAGGCAGCGCTGCCCAGCAGTGAGGACAGAGCCCATGGGGTCAGTGGGCCTGAGCGGGTGTCCACCCCCTGTGTACCCTCCACCCTGTGCCCGTGCCCTGGGTCCTCCTTCGGGTGGGAGGACAAGAGAGGTGTCCTGCCCCAACCCGGGCGTCAGGACCACACAGGGCAAGAACATTTGGAAAGCGCTTGGTATACGGTGTGTTTGACATCTGTGCTTGTTACTATGGAAGATAAACGGAAAGGATGCAACAGATCTGCAGCAATGGCTTTCAAAGTGCCTCGGGAAGTTCTGATCTGCAGGCAGGATGGAGAAACTCTGCACTCTGACCAAGGTAGGGATAAATTAGGATTTGGGGATTAACAAATACACACTACTATACATAAAACAGGTAATCAACAAATAACCCTACTGTATAGCACTCTACTCAATACCTTGTAATAGCTTATAATGGAGAAGAATCTGAAAAAGAATACATACATGTAGAACTGAATCACTTTGCTAAAAACCTGAATCTAACACAATATTGTAAATCAACTACACTTTAATAAAAAAATTTTTTTAAAGCTAGGCTCTGCCACTGACCAGCTGCACAACCCTGGCCACGACTACCCCCAGGTGTCCTCATGTCACAGAGCGTACTTGGAAGAGCATCGGGGACACAGAATGGCAGATGAGTGTCAGCAGTCACTGCTATCATCACCACCACCATCACCATTGCCTAGGATAAGCCCGCCTGAGATACTGCTGACCTTCACAGGGCGCACTGCAGGTAGAGGAAGGGAGGAAAGGCAGCTTCGCCTGGCGGGCTGAACTCAGGGGTGCCTTCCCAGGCTGCCTCATCTCCCAGGAAGCCTGCATCAGATCCTGCCAGTCAACCTGGAGCTCCTCCTCCCACAGCCCCTAGGATGGTCTTGGTCTTGTGGGCCAGGCCTAGCCAGGCAGGGAGACTGGAAACTGCTGCCCTCACCCCAAATAAGAAAATACAGGACACCCAGCAACCAGCCACGCCAGCCACCTCCGCTCAGCACCATGGTTCTTCCGTAAACATGAACGTTAACCAAGGATGCCTGACATCTGAGCAACACAAACACCGTGAATAAGGGCTTGGTGGAGTCAAGACCAACTGACCTGTGGGGGAGCTGAAAACACAGGGAGGGTGGAAAGCTGGTGAGTGAACTCCTAATCAATGTCAGGAGGAGATGGTACCCATTTAGTGAGAGCTTCATAAACTGGAAACACGTTGCTATGAAAAAGTAATAATTAGAGAAAAAGAGAGCTCTTTAAAAACAACAAGGCTGTTCCGTCAAAATGAAAAATTCAACAGGCAGGTCAAGCAGTAGCATGGATAAGGCTGAGGCCCAAATTAGTTATCCAGAAAAGAAAACAAGAAATGTCCCAGAAAGAAAAGAAAAAGAGAAGGAAAATGTTAGAAAATGTTAAGGATTCTATCATCAGCTTATCTACCTGTGGCAGGTAGACTATCCTTTTACCTACTCCAGGTAGCATGAACTCAATAGATAGGGCCAAGAACTATGAGGAGGGATTAATCAATGAGTGAATGAAAGAAATTCCCTTGGAAAATTTCTCTAGAAAGAGCCAACAGACAAATAATTAGCTCCAGTCCAAACTTCACCGTGGTGTGTTGAAAGCAGATATAAGATCAACACACAACTACCTTTCCAGAAATTGTAACAGAAAACATATTCCCATCTCTCAGCGTTATAGACGTAATTTTTCTAGAAATTAATCTATAAAATCAACGTAAACACACTCAGCATCAAATCATTATCAGCAGAGAATGTTACAAACTGATTCTCAAATTTACCGAAGAGAAAATGCACAGAAGTAGCCAAGAAAATTACAAAAAAAATCAAAGAGCAATTTATTATAAAGCTCAACTAATTAAAACACTGCAGTATTGTCTTAAAAATGGACTGACAGATACATGAAATAGAGATTAATACACATACCCCTGTACACCACAGTGAAGGTGGGGAGGACACTTCAGATGTAAGGAGAAATAGAGAACTTTCAAAATTTATGTTGAAGACTTAATTGGCTATCCATTTGGAAAAGGAAAATTTGGAGCCTTACTTCATACTACATATAAAAATAAGTTTTGGATCAATTACCTAAACATATAAAGTAAAGCCATAAATGTTTTAGAAATACACAGGAAAATAATTTCAACATTGTGAGGCATGAGAGATCTTTTAAAATAAGAATAAGAAAGAAACCCTAGGAGCCACATCAGAAATAAAGCCAATAGATTTTGCAAGATAAAAAGCTAACAATCCTTTATTTTTTTAAAAAGGCACTTTATGAAAAATTAAAAGACAAGGACAAACAACAGACTGGGATAAAATATTAGCCATTCAAAATGGAAAATAATTACTATATTAAGAAATCCCACAAATCAATGGAACCAGTCTTACAGAAAAATAGGAAAAAGACATAAACAGGTGTTTCACAGAAGAAATTCAAATGGGCAATGAAATCTTGTTACTTTTTCCTTTTTATCTCATCTACTTTTTCTTCCTTTCCCCCTTTATTTTCTGTTTTCTTTTGGATGAATTGGGCATTTTTATGACTCAATTTCATTTTCTGTCTAAATGTTGGTGGTTGATCTTTAGGGCTTATAGATGCATCTTCACCTTATCACAGCTCACACATGGAGCACAAGGAGCCTTATACTGTATAATGCCATTCCCTTGCCCTTAAATCATTTTTTCATACAATTTACTAATACATATGTTATAAACCCCACATTACCTTGGTGTGTTTTTCTTCATAGTTCCTGTTCTCTGTGCACACTGAGTTTCTTGGATCTGTGGGTTTAAAGTTTTTAACCCAATTTTGAAAAACTATTTCGGTATTACTTCCTCAAACAGTTTTTTCCCTGTGATATGAGGGTTCTTGAAATTTCCCCACACAGCTAATGATCTTTCCGTTTTTTTGTTTTGTTTTGTTTTGTTTTGTTTTTTCCTTTTGGCCACACCTGCAGCACGCAGAAGTTCCCAAGTTCCCAGGCCAGGGATCGAGCCAGTGCCACAGCAGTAACAACGCAGTATCCTTAACCCACTCAGCCACCAGGAAACTCTGACTTCTCCATTTTTTTTAAATATTCTTTTTTATGGAAGTTCCCAGACTAGGAGTCAAACTGGAGCTGCAGCTGCTGGCCTATGCCACAGCCACAGCAATGTGCGATCCAAGCTGCCTCTGCGACCTACAAGGCAGCTGGAGCAACACTGGATCCTTAACCCACTGAGAGAGGCCATGGATGGAACTCACATCTTTATGGACACTATGATGGGTTCTTGACCCACTGAGTCACAACAAGAACTCCCTACAATATTCTTTTTTCTTTGTGTTCTATATTTTGGATAATTTCTCATGCAATGTTTTCAAGTTCACTAATTTTCTTTCTTTCTTTCCCTCTTTCCTTTTTTTTAAGGCCACACTCACGACATATGAAGGTTTCCAGGCTAGGGGTCAAATCAGAGCTGTAACTGCTGGCCTACGCCACAGTCACAGCAATGCCAGATCCTTAACCCACTGAGCGAGACCAGGAATCAAACCCACAACTTCATGGTTCCTACTTGGATTCGTTTCTGCTGTGCCACAAGGGGAACTACTCACTAATCTTTTCTTATCTCTCATCTAATCTGTCATTAATCTTATCTGATGAATTTTTTCTCTCTCATATCATGGTTCACTAGAAGTTCAACCAGTCTTCTTTATACCTTCTTGTCTCTACTTTTTAACATCTGCAATACAGTTATAACAACTATTTTAATGTCCTCGTCAATTATTTCTAACATCTGAGTCAGTTTGGTATCAGCTGCAACTCATTGATTTTGTATGTTGGGTTGTACTTTCCTGTTTCTTTGCATGCCTAGTAAACCTGACTGGATGCCAGACATTTCACATTTTATCTTGTTGGGTACATATTTTGGTATTCCTGTGAGCAGTCTTGAACTTTGCCCTGGGACAAAAATCACCTGAAAATGGTTTCTTTTGGATCTAGCTTTCAAGATTTGACAGACAGGACCGGAACAACATTTAGTCTGGAGCTTATTATTTCCCACTACTGAAGCAAGATTCTGCTGACTTTTCTACACTGTTTCAATGAGTCATGATGTCTTCTAACCTGGATGGTGATAAAGCCCTGGTTTTGTGCCTGGCGCTGCTCCCTCCAATCCTCTCACTGGCTCTTCACTGGACTCACACCAAGAGCTGATCATTCTCAATGGAATATTGATAAGGATCCTCTGCAGATCTCCAGGACTTTGCCTCTGGAAGCCTTTCCTTTCAGGTACTTGGTCCTGAAAACTCTAGCTTCCTTGAAATTCCCATCCCCTCAGCTTATTCTTCTTAACTCAGCAAGTATGCCAGGCTCTGCTCAGATTACCGTAACCTGTGCTGCAGCCTGGAGACCCTTCTCACAATTTGAGGCTGGCAGTCTTGCAACTGACCATGGATGGTGGAAGATCAAAGTAGAAGGAATACACAGTTGAATCAGACCAGCGTCACTGAAATGGTCCACCAAGCAGAGATTCCAGCAATCAATGTCTAGCCAATTCTGCCTAAAAGCTGGATGAATCAGGAAGGGTTCTCGCCATTTGGTTGGCTGAAATATGTACCCTACAGTGGGGTGCACTAAGTAAAGCTGCAATGCCCCATACTTTTCCAGTGTACCACAGAAAAAGAGGTTTAAAGGCTGGGGGAGGATGGGAGGACAGAGTGCACCCATCATGAAAGACCTGTTTACCCATCCTGCAGGATCCAGAGAACACAATTTTCACCATGGCTGTGATAAGAAACTGTGAGGGGAGCCCCAGCATCCTTGAAGAACTCTGTGGCAAGTCTTCTCTATAGGTCAGAAATTGCAGGGAGTTTCTGTAGTGGCTTAGCGGAAACGAATCTAACTAGTACCCATGAGGATATGGGTTCAACCCTGGCCTCACTCGGTGGGTTAAGGATCAGGTGTTGCCATCAGCCGTGGTGTAGGTCGCAGATGCGGCTCAGATCTGGTGTTGCTGTGGCTCTGGCTGTGGCTCTGGCTGTGTCCAGAAGCTGCAGCTCTGATTAGACCCCTACTGGGAACTTCCATACACCACAGGTACAGCCCTAAAATACAAAAAAAAAAAAAGAAAGAAAGAAATTGCAATGGATATGCCTGTGCTGCCATCAAACTAGGATTACGATAAAATCCACAAAAAATCCACATTTATGCTGATTATGAGATCCCAGGGTGGCAGGGACCAAGTGGGGTGCTTAATCACCAAAAACCAGGCAAGTTGGTTAGTGTGATGGGCAGTGGGGCCAAAGCACAGGGCCAAAGAATCTGACTCACAGAGAGGTTTGGTGTTGGCTCCTAGGGATTCTGCCTCTCTGGCTGAACCCTAACTCATACACATTTTTATCAGAGTTGATAAAATTCAGCAATAAAAGTAAACTACTCTCTGAGCAAACCAAAGAGCCTCAAACACTATAACATAAAATGCAAACAGCACAAAATACATCACTGGATCTATATGGCACTTATAGTCCTACAGATTAGTACTTTTCAAAGTCTGTCTACTTTGCCTTTTAAAAACTGTACTAAATAAGCTATAATTTGTTATTTATAAAAATAAGTTCTGAAAGTGTTTTCAACCCCATGGTTATTATCTCTCAACTAGATTATTACAGATAATCTAGTGGCCAGCTCAGCACTACCTGCTCACATTTTTTTTAAGTATACAGCGGTCCCCCTTTATCTGCAGGGAATACATTCCAAGGCCCCCAGTGGATGCCTGAAACTGCGGATAGTACCAAACCCTATATACACATAGGGCCAAGTGGAGCAAGTATGGTTATATGTCACATATATACCCGTGATAAAGTTTAATTTATAAGACAAGTAAGGGATTAACAATACTAACTATAATAAAATAGAACAATTTCAAGAATAAACTAATAAAATTTATGTGAATGTAGTGTCTCTCTTGAATATCTTTTTTTTTTTTTGTCTTTAGTCTTTTTTTTAGGGCCACACCCGTGGCACATGGAGGTTCCCAGGCTAGGGGTCGAATTGGAGCTGTAGCTGCCAGCCTATGCTATAGCCACCACAACGCAGGATCCAAGCCACATCTGTGACCTACACCACAGCTCACGGCAATAACAGATCCTTAATCCACTAAGCAAGGCCAGGGATTGAACCTACAACCTCGCAGTTACTAGTCGGTTGTTAACCAGTGAGCTACGATGGGAACTCCTCTCTCTTGAATATCTTACTGCACAAATTTAATGCCTTTCCCATCTTAACTAATAAGCACTTGTCATATACTGTGGCCATAACTTGTGTAGTTTGAGGTGTGACAGCAAAACTAGCATAAATTTCTTTTCCTTCTTCACAATTTCACAGATAGAAGAGTCATTCTTACTGCAGATCTTAGCAACCTCAGTATATGATGGTTCTTTCCTTATTAAGTCTAGAACCTTCACCTCTTCACTTTCAGGAAGCCCTTTACAGCTTCTCTTTGGCTCGTCTGAGTTACCGGCATCACTATTCGTGGGCTCTGGGGCCACTATTAAGTAAAATAAGGGTCATTTGAACATAGCACTGAAACAGTGCAACAGCTGATCTGATAACCGAGATACCTGCTTAGTGACTAATGGATGGGATGCTGTGGACAAAGGGACGGATGCGTCACGTCCAAAGGGACAGAGCAGGACGGCACAGGATTTCATCACATTGCTCAGCACAAAACTTAAAGCTGATGAATTGTTAATTTCTGGAATTTTCCATTTAATATCTTCAGACCACAGCTGACAGTGGGTAACTAAAACCTTGCAATATGGGACCATGGATAAGGGGGTCCTATAATGCCTGAGATTCTATGTGAGACAATTTCCAGTATTGATATATCAGCGATCACAAGACGTGTCACAAAACCTTTCAAAAAATTATCCAGTCAGAGCTACACAATCTGAATCTTAATTGGCATCTAACTTACTGTAGAACCTTTTTTAGTTCGATTGTAGTTTGGAAGACAGTTATTTCAATCATAGGAGACACTTCACATATATAAAAATAAGAATGTGAAAGAAGGCAACACAAACATGCACAATCTCGACTAGCATAGCTCCCACTGGTTTTCACCGTTTGGAAAGGCTCTCGGAAAGCACGATGGCAAGAAAATCACGGTCTCTCCCTGCATCACATCACTAGCTGGAAGGGGGGCTTCCTTCTGTCCCTGTCAGCCAGTCTGCTGCCCTCCAACCCTCTTCCCTAACAGAAGCCCCCGCTGCAGCACATCAGTCACTCTGAGCCAGAAGCTTACACCCTCTTCTTCATCTCACTCTGTCTGTCTGGCGTGCTCAGCGCGAGGAAGAGAAAGGAGGCCCGGCAGGGCTGTGAGGAACCAGCCCTTTGGAGGAACGATCTCACTAAGAGACCAAAGCAGCCCATCAGCATGGCCCACTCACTCCTGCCCCCACCGGCCGACCCCTGCTGGGTGCTGGGCATGGCCGTGTGGGCCCCTCTGACCACCTCGGGGAGGGGAAAGGAGCAGACAGCCTCCCTTCAGAGAGGACAGCTCGCTCTGGTGGTCATTTTGGGGGGGCATCATGTACCCCTGGAAATGAACCAGAACACTCACAGTGGCCTCTTCAGTTTTATGCCTCTAAAGAGATGGTGACAGTCAGGGGCCCCATGCCAGGAGCCCCAAGAGTCTGGGTCTGGGGGTGCGGCTGGGCAGGGAGGGAGGCCAAGGTCACGTTGTTGCTCACGATTCAGAGAGTGAGTTTCTGCTAACAAACCAAAAGACTGCATTGTTCTGGTCAAAAGACAGAAGACTGTCCTCACAGTGGAGACACCCAGCACTCCGTCTTCCCCTCCGGAATGTGGGCCACCTCAGGAAAGGACCTGTCCAGAGAGGGACCACTTTTCCAGCTTCCCTCCCAGCTAGACACCCTTCAGGCCCTGAAACAAGCCCTCCGCACTGGACTGACATGCAAGCATGCGTATCCCTTTTGGGCCAAGGACGTTAAAGAGCAGGTGTTTCTCCTCCACCCTCTTCCCCTTTCACTCAGATGCAGGGGACTCCACAGGCCAAGGAAACTATAGGGTCTCAGTGGAAGCAAGCGGGGTCCCTAAACGCACATGGACAAGGGCCCACAGCCTGGAAGGCCTGCCCTGGACGGGAGAGGAAGCAAACGTGTGTGCTGTTGAGACACCAAGTCTGGGGTCTGTGAGAGCAGCTGTGTGACACCCACTTATTAATCCTGTTACCTCCAAGTAGGCGAAGCATCAGTCAAGTTGGGGGTGGGGTCTGGGGGGCTTCCTATTCTACCTGGAGAGCAGCTGGGCCCACAGAGGACTGGGGAGCAGGCACTTGGAAAGCTCTGCTGGGGTGGCTCCCACTAGTCACCCTCCTTGGGCGAGACCCTGAGGACCTCCCCGCCCCCGACAGCTGCGGCTCCCACAGGACACACCTGAGGCACCTGCAAAAGGAGTCCTGACTCCCAGCAGCTATAAGCACGTGCCTCCTTCCAGGAAGAAGCCCATCCCGGGGCAGGGCTGGGGTGGGCGTGCAGGTGGTCGGGGAGGGTGGGCACCCTTCCTCCCTATCACACACCCACCCAAAGGAAGGAAGCTTTCCTTGGTTCACAGCCTAGTCTGAGGGCTTCCTCTGTCTGCACCTGAGGGCAGGCTGCCCCTGTATCCCTGAAGGGGGATCCGCAGCACAGCCAAAACGTTAGGCCTATAGCCCAGTGTCTGCCACCGCGCCTCCTCTGCACACAAGAGGCAGCTTCTAGATACACAAGCTGCAATGACTTTAAAATAATCCAGCCAGAGGGGCTTGGATGAAACAAAACTGGCCAATGCTGATTTTGCTAATGATGGATGGGGGGACATGGGGGTTCATGACACTGGTCTCTCTACTTTGGTGCCTAGTGGAAAATTCAGTGTAAAACATTTTTAAAGGAAATTTCTCAGTACATTGTAGATGAGGAGGCCCAGGGAATGAACCCCCCCACCCCTGATGCCTTTCCAGGACATCATGGTTACTTCCGTGAAGGAGGTGTTTACAACAGGCAGATTTGTGGGGTTTTTTTCCTACATCCATTAATATTTAGTACATTCATTATCTTCAAGTCTAATCACTTAAAGAAGAGATTTTAAATAATTGATTACTACAAAAGAGGAGAAAAGGCATGCCATCTTTTTCACTATCCATCAAAGCCCGGAAAACTTCTTTCTGTAGTTCTGACATGGACACATAAATATATTAATGTGAACATTAAGAAGAACATACAAACAAATCAATAGACACGAATTCGTTTGAGGTACTTTTCAGACGGAAAAACCAGCATCCTCTTTCCACCTCCTGTGTGGCACCCTCCTCCCCAGCACGAAGCCCCAGCCATGTGAGGGAGGCTCGGGGCAGCCCTCTCTTTATTATTCCATTGAAGGAAATCTCTATCCAAATAAACAGCAAGACCTCGCAGAGTTTCATCGTCTGCAAAACACATAAAACGCTAACATTTCTGAAACACAGATAAGATATGTCCTGTTTGTGTGCTATAAGCCTATGTATATGCACGACCGTGTTTACCCATCCAGGGAAAAATGTTTGTAGCTGCACTTACTAAAGTGTCTTTGTTGATGGCATGTCCTCTAAGAGGGCACAACACAGACAAACAGAAAGGATGGCCCATGCACGCCTGTAGCAAACAGCATGGATGCTCTGGGAGGGGAGCGGCGCAATGTGCAGTGGTCCAGACTCACATGCCTTGGCTTTGGGAGGTTATGATTTTATAAAAGTCTATGATTTTATAAAAGTCTGTATCCTACTTTTTGAAAAGAAGCTTGGCCATCGCCGCAAAACTGCTCACACCTCCCTCTGCAGGCAGAGCCACATGCCACTTACCACCAAGGAGAGCGGCCTCTTCCAGGAGACGACACCGATGAGTCCTGATAGCAGCACCTGGAAGAGAGGAGCAGGGCGTGAGGGGCCTCCAAGCAGTGGTCCTCACGTGCAGACAGCTCCACAGGAGGAGGACTTCTCTAGAGCACAGCACACAGACGGGAGCAGGTCGTCAGGAGGGGTCTGTCCCTCCCTACAGTCACACCCTGCAGCTGCCACGCAGAGCCCGGGGTGTGGCTGGAAGTGACCAGCCTGTACAGCCTGAGAGCCTTGTTCCCTCCATCCCATGAGATACTTGCTGCAACTGAAGCATCACAGAGGACTGAACACACTACTGTGGAGAAAAGCTGTCCCCGCTCGTGGGCCATCTGCCTTCTCATGGGCTCCAGGATCAGCAGGCCTATGGACTGGCTCCCTCTGTCCCCATACTGGCATCCTCCAGCCCCTGCAGGACCCTCCCCTTCACTCCCAGTCCAGCCTCCCGCCCCACCCAGGAGACTCCCTCACTTTCCACACTGGTTCTGAGCTGCGTACCCTTGTCCCAGGCCAGCCCACCTGGCCCTCTGCCCACCAAGCATGTCCCCCAAGGACTCCTCCAGCAGCCCCCCTCCACTCTGCCCCGACTTCCCTCCTGTTGCCTGTGTCTGCTGACTCTCAGGAGAACCGCTGTTGGCTCCTGCCTATCTTCCTCCCCAGCTGTCCGAACGCCCATGTTAGATGCATCTTGGCTGATCCCCATGTTCTCAGTCTCCTTGTGTCCAGCCCAGGCCATGGAGACACAGACTCTCTCACCCACTGCAATCTGCCTTCACCCCCACGACCTCTGAGGGGCACCTGGATGAAACAGATAAGGGCCAGCATCCTAACTTTCCACTGTGGGCCTGGGCCACAAATGAAGGCTGGGCTGCATTTCCCTGGGATTCCAAAAGGACAAACCCCAGACCCAGAGGAGAACATGCAACTGAACAGACCTCTGAGTTCCTGTTGGTGACAGAACCTAAAACACCCCCTAGCGCCTCTGAACTGACCAAGTCTCAGACCCACCACCTCCACCACACCCAGCGCATACTATGTAAGTATCAGAGATTTCCAACATCTGGACCAGTGGTTTTATAGAGACTTTAAACCTTATTCATTGTGACAGACCATGATGGAAGATGATACGAGAAAAAGAATGTGTGTGTGTGTGTGTATATATATATATATATATATATATATGGATGACTGAGTCAGTTTGCAGTACAGCAGAAATCGGTACACCATTGTAAATCAACATACTTTAATAAAAAATAAAATAAAAAACCATCACCAACAAAAAAACAAAACCTTATTTACATGTGCACACACGCACATTCACACACATTATTAATAAACAAAAATGAGCTAAGGAGCTTGACAGTACTCTGCTCCCAACCCCACCATATCTACATTCTTTCCCCAGTGCACATACATCTTCCAATCACAGTCAAGTGTGCAAATATTATTGACAACCATTTTCCCATCTCCCAAATCTGTCTATGTGACGTCTCCCAGCCTCCTTCTCCATGTGCTGTAGCTCCAACTCTTACAGAAACCTCGACTACTGTTTTCTTAGTTCCCTGAGACCAAGTCTCAACCACCCTTACACTATGAGGCCTCTGAAGTCTCCCACTTCCCTTCTGCACCCAGCACCCTGTACAGCAAAACAGCTCCTCTGGTGCCCAAGTCATCCTCCTCAATGGATAAACAATGTCCCCCAAGTCATTTTCCACTGCATTAAACTGCTCTTTTTCTTAAGGACAGGCTGCTGGAACTCTCATCATTGCCTCATGTTCCACACTGCAAACGCTGACCTCTTTTCTCTACCTCTAAACATTCTTTCTGTGAATCCAAAGTTTCTGCCAACCCTGCCAGCATTGTCAGAACTCCTGGTGCATTCAGGGGCCATCACTCACAAAGCCGGTTCTTCTTCTCGACCTCTCTCTGTTTGCTCTTTTCCACCTGCTCTGCCTGTGCTCTTGCAATTCACCTGCCTGGATGGCAGCACTCAGCCACTCACTTTCCTCTGCCCACTGCTGAGGCTGTGCTGGACACCTCCTTCAGGTGACTCTCACCTCCCCGGCTGGACCATCCAGAGCCACATCAATCGGGTCCCTGTCTTCCCACCAGCACCGCCCTAAGCAACTCCCCACTCCTGTCCTGGCCACTGTGGGCAGGTGAATGAGCCTGCACCCAAGCCACCACATTTCTCAAACACAAGCCCTGCAGGCTATCTCCCCTCCACACACACTCCCCTGCTATCACCCCAACCCTCCTGGCTTCCTGCCTCAAGCCCCAACTCCCTTCTCTTCCCTCAAGCTGATGGTCTCTGCTCTGACCCTACCATCTCCTTAGGATGGGACTTCCAAAGAATGACCTCTGTCTGCCCTTTACACCAAAGCCGCTGTGCTCAGACTGAACCTGTGGGGATGATGAGGGTCCCCGAACCGTCTCCCAGGAGACGTTCACTTATGCTCTGCCTTCTGCTTTCCATTTCACCATAGGAAATTTCACCTGCCTTTCGAGACATGGCCTAATGCCTACTCATCCAGGAAGGCCCTAGGGATTGAGGAGAACATGGGGCCCCACAGAACCCCTAAACCACCCCCAGAACACTCAAGGTTTCTGTGATACATGCAGACAGGACTCCTTCACCTTCTAAGCTGCAGTTTCTAAAACCATTAAATCTCTATAATAACCAGACTGCTTATAATGGGGATTTTATTGGACCTCCAAATAACAGAGGTTTCTACACACAAAGGAAGTTAACAGCACTTATCTTAGGCCATAGGAAGAATTCTTAACTTTTGCCATCTTCGTCATAAAGTTATCATTCCACAAATCCCCTCAAATAATTTTACTTCCAACAAACATGGACCATTTGCTTCTTGAAGAAAATTTACATTTCTGAGTATCATTAATAAATATAATAATTGTGAGTGGATCCAATTCCCCTACACAAAGGCAAAGATAAAGCCGCCAAATCCAATGAGGCAGGCAGATTCTGACATAACCCCCATGACCCTATGTAATGCCTTCCCCTTGAGTGTGAGCATGTTGGGCTATCCTGTGGTCCTCTCTGGTGACAGCATCTGGAAATTATGTTGCCTTGGCAACACTTTGACTGCTGCCTGGCCAGTTAACCCTACTAAGCCATATCCAGACCCTCCACCCGAGAAATCTGTGAGGTTGTAAATGGGTGTAAAGTCACAAATTTTGTGGAACAGAAGACAAATTATTCATACGACAAATACTAACAGACACCAAAGGAGAAGTTAGGAGAATACAATCATTGTAGGAGACTTTAACACCCCACTCACATCAATGGACAGATCCTCTGGACAAAAATCAATAAGGGAACAAAGATTCCAAATAATACAACAGAGAAGTTAGACATAATTGATATTTTCAGGACATTACATCCAAAAAAATCAGAAAATATATTCTTTTCAAGTGCACATGGAACATTCCCAAGGACTGACCACATACTGCCGCACAAAACTAAACTCAACAAATTTAAGAGTACAGAAATTATTTCAAGTATCTTCTCTGATCACGACGGCATGGAACTAGAAACCAACCACAGGAAAAGAAATGAGAAAAAAAAACTGACTCCATGGAGACTAAACAACATGCTACTAAAAAACAAACAAACAAACAAATAGACAAACAAACAAACAGTGGGTCAGAGTTCCCAACATGAAAAGAAACCAATGAGAAAATTAAAAGCGAAACTAAAAACGCTTTGAGACAAATGATAATGAAAACACAACCATTCAAAACCTATGGGATACCACAAAAGCAGTGCTTAGAGGGAAGTTTGCAGCAATACAGGCCTTCCTCAAAAAAAAAGAAGAAAAATCTCAAATCAACAACTTAACCCACCACCTAAAAGAATTAGAAAAAGAAGAGCAAACAAAACTTAAAGTCAGCAGAAGGAAGGAAATCATGAAGATCAGAGAGGAAATCAATAAAACAGAGATTCAAAAGACAATAGAAAAAAAAATCAATAAAACCAAGAGCTGGGTCTTTGAAAGGGTAAACAAAATAGACAAACCTCTGGTCAGAGTCACCAAGAAGAGGAGAGAAAGAAGCCAAATAAACAAAATAAGAAATGAAAAAGGAGAAATCTCAGTGGATACTGCAGAAATATAAAAAAAATATGAGAATACTATGAACAATTATATGCCAACAAATTTGACAACCTAAAAGAAACTGACAAGTTTCTAGAGACACACAGCCTGCCAAAACTGAATCAAGAAGAAATAGATTAATTGAATAGACCCATCACTAGAAATGAAATTGAATATGTAATAAAAGCACTACCTACAAACAAAAGTCCAGGACCACATGGCTTGACAGGTGAATTCTACCAAACATACAAAGAAGAACTTATACCCATCCTTCTTAAACTTTTCCAAAAGATTGAAGAAGGGATACTCCCAAAGACATTCTATGATGCCACCATCACCCTAATACCAAAACCAGACAGAGATACTACCAAAAAAGAAAATTATAGGTCAATATCTTTGATGAATACAGATGCAAAAACTATCAACAAAATTTTAGCCAGCTGAATCCAACAACATATAAAAAAGATCATACACCACGACCAAATGGGATTCATCCCAGTTTCACAAGGATGGTTCAACATATATAAATCAATCAGCACCATATACCTCATTAACAAAAGAAAAGTCAAAAACCACATGATCATTTCAATAGATGCAGAAAAAGCATTTGACAAAATCCAACATCCATTCACAATAAAAACTCTTACCAAAGTAGGTACAGAGGGAACATACCTTAACATATAAGAGCCATTTTACCTTAACATATAAAAGCCATTTATGACAAACCCACAGCCAATATAATACTCAATAAAGAAAAGCTGAAAGCCTTCCCACTAAAATCTGGAACAAGTCAAGGACCTCCACTCCCACCACTTTTGTTCAACATAGTATTCGAAGTTCTAGCCACTGCAATCAGTCAAACAAAAGAAATAAACAGTATCCAAATTGGAAGAGAAGAGGTAAAATTGTCACTCTATGCAGATGAAATGATACCATGTATAGAAAACCCAAGGGGCTTCACATAAAAATTACTCAAACTGATCAACGAATTCAACAAAGTAGCAGAATACAAGATCAATATTCAGAAATCAGTTGAATTTCTGTATACTAACAATGAAATATTAGAAAAGGAATATAAAAATACACTACCTTTTAAAATCACACCCAAAAAGATTAAATACCTAGGAATAAATCTGACCAAGGAGGTGAAAGACTTATATGCTGAGAACTATAAAACAAATGAAGGAAATAAAAGATGATTCAAAGAAATGGAAAGATATTCCATGCTCCTGGATTGGAAAAATTAATATTGTTCAAATGGACATATTAACCAAAGCAGTCTACAGATTCAATGCAATCCCTATCAAATTACCCATAACATTTTTCACAGAACTAGAACAAATAATGCAAAAATTTATATGAAACCATAAAAGAACCAGAATTGCCAAAACAATCTTGGCGGGGGGAGGGGAACAAGCAGGAGGCATAACTCTCCTAGACCTCAGATAATACTACAAAGATATAGTAATCAAGACAGTGTGGTACTGGTACAAAAACTGATATACAGACGAATGGAACAGAATAGAGAATTCAGGGGAAAAAACCCAGATTCTTATGGTCAATTAATCTTTGACAAAGGAGGCAAGACTACAAAATAGGAAAAAGCTGGACTCTACAGCAAGTGGGGCTGGGAAAACTGGACAGCTGCTTGTAAACCAATGAAACTAGAACACACCCTCACACCATTCACAAAAATAAATGCAAAATGGCTTCAAGACTTAAACATAAAACATCAAAAAAACAACTAGAAGAGAACATAGGCAAAACATTCTCTGACATCAACTGTACAAATATTTTCTTAGGTCAGTCTCCCAAGGCAACAGAAATAAAAACAAAAATAAGCCAATGGGACCTAATCAAACCTACGGGCTTTTGCACAGCAAAGGACACCATTCAAAAAAAAAAAAAAAGACAGCCTACAGAATGGGAGAAAATAGTTGCAAATGATGTATCCAGTAAGGGCTTAATCACCAAAATATACAAACAACTCATACAACTCAACAGCAAAAAAACAAACAACCCAAATGAAAAATGGGCAGAAGACCTGAACAGATATTTCTCCAAAGACATACAGATGGCCAACAGGCACATGAAAAAATGCTCTACATCACTAATTGCTAGAGAAATGCAAATCAAAACTATAATGAGGTACCACTTCACACAGGTCAGAATGGCTATCTTTAGTAAGTCTACAAATAACAAATGCTGGAGAGGGTGTGGAGAAGAAGGGAACCCTCTTACACGGTCGGTGGGGATGTGAATTGGTACAACCACTATGGAAAACAGTATGGAGGAACCTCGGAAAAATAAATATAGAACTACCGTATGATCTGTCAATCCCATTCCTGGGCATATATCCAGACAAAACTTTCACTGAAAATGTTATATCAACCCCTATGTTCACTGCAGCACTATTAACCGTAGCTAAGACACGGAAACAACCTAAATGTCCAATGATAGATGAATGGATTAAGAAGATGTGGTACATACACACGATGGAATACTACTCAGCCATTTAAAAAAGAACAAAATAATGCCATTTGCAGCAACATGGATACAACTAGAGACTTTCATACTAAGTGAAATAAGTCAGAATGAGAAAGACAAAAACCTTATGATGTCACTTACATCTGGATTCCAATATATGGCACAAATGAAACTATCCATAGAACAGAAACAAACTCATGGACACAGAGTACAGACTTTTGGTTGCCAAGTGGGAGGCTGAGAGAGTGGGATGCACTGGGAGTCTGGGCTTAGTAGATGCAAACTACTGCATCTGGAGTGGATAGGCAATGAGATCCTGCTGTATAGCACAGGGAACTATATCCAATTACTTGTGATGGAACATGATGGAGGATAATATGAGAAAAAGGATGCATATCTGGGTCACTTGCTATATAGCAGCAATTGACAGAATATTACAAATCAACTATAATTAATTTTTTTAAAAAAGAGAGAAAACATTGCTACAGATTGCATGTGTGTGTTCTCCCCAAATCCATATGTGGAGGCCCTAACCCTCAATGTGGTGGTATTTGCAGATAGGACCTTTAGGAGGTACTTAGGGTTAGATTAGGTTGTGAAGGTAGGGCCCTTGTGAGGGGATGGTGGAATTATAGGAAGAGAAAAAGACAGCTCTCTCTTCTCACAGGCACACTGTGGAAAGACCACATAAGGACACAGGGCAGTGAGCAGTTCACAAGCCAGGAAGAGGACCCTCCTCAGAAACTGACCACGTCAGCGCCCTGAGCTCAGGCTTCCAGACTCCAAAACTGCAAGAAAATAAATTTCTATTTAACCTGCCAAGTCTATGATATTTTGTTACTGCACCCCAAGCTGTCTAATACACTAACACATGCAGAGTGCAATTTGGGGTTATTGTTACCAAATAGCCCCTCTCCTTCCACGTCTGCTCCTAGGAGGGGCAGACTTCCCTGCCCTCTGATACAGAAACGCCGGCACCAGCTCTAACAAGGGAGGGCAGCAGGAGAGGGGACAGGAGGAGACTTGCAAAGGCCAATTCCCGTCCCCATGGAAACCAGGGGAGTGGACCATATCAATGCTCTGAAAGGATCAGGCCTTCACTTGAATGGCTGTTTGCTCAGTTCCAGCAACGAGGCAGGATGATGTGTGTTCTGCCATCTCAGTAATTTTGCAGGTTTATTTTGTACCACTCCTGTGAGGAGGGTTGTGAACCTAGTTGGCCGTGAAATTACTACACTTTAGGAAACCTCTATCCCATTTAATTTGCCAGTATTGTTATTCAAAGTCCACCGTTTACAAAGGAATTGAAGAGGGTCAGAGAAGAGGAACAGATAGTTAAGTAGCTGTGAAAGAAAAGCCAAGAAGAAAGGGGAAGGCATGATACTGCTCAGAGAGGAGGCTTAACTTTCCAGCACCTGTGAGTTGCTGTATGGATGCCAACTGGCTCTTTCTCCACTCCCTCACCCAGCCTACAGAGAGGCAAGAGATAAAATTAGAAATGAGAAATCACTTCCTACTGTTAAGAGAAATGAAAGGGGATAATAGACTGTGAGGAAGTGCATGCATCTTTAGAGCAGAAGCCCTTTTCGTTGGATTGGTGCTGCTGCCTGGACAGGGAGGCCCTGGAATAAATTAGCTCTTTAAACCTGTCTCTAAGATTGAAAAGTTTCTTCACTGCCTCAGATCGGGAATTTTCTTCAAATCTTCAAATCTGGTTCAAAGCCAAATTGTAATGCAACATTCCAGGTAATGAAGCAAGTGCTTTTAGAATGCAGACTTGAAAGCCAGTTAAATTATTTCACAAAACATACAGCCAGCTGCCCAACAGTTACAAGGGTACCAATTCACCACTAAAGAGTCAACGTTCACAAGGTGTCTGGGGAAAGGCTGTTGTGGCAATACTAGAACAAATAGTATCCTTAGCTGCCCAGAATGAGAGAGGTCTGTGGAACCCCATCTTCCAAACCTTTCGGGCTGCAGCTCTGTGCTTCATAGGAAAAACTCTTCCTTAAGCTTCAGGGAGTGGCTGATCTTCCTGCTTTATCCTAACTCCAACCCTTTTCCTTCTGCATGGTTTTTCTGGGTCTCCCTGGGGCCACACAGCCAGGCCCCCTCAGGTATGCAGGCACTCAGGCTTCTGTGTGCATTTCTGCTCCCTTCTGGGAAACACACACCTTTACAGCCTCCCCAACCCAGCCAGGGCTTCTGCCTCCTTCCCCCGGAACATTCCCGCTCCCAAATCTTCACTTCCAGCTGATGGTCCCACCGTTCTCTGCACATCAGTATGTTAAACTCAGAGCCTCCACAAAGAAAGCTACTCTCCTTCTCAAAGGGCTCTCCACTAGAGAAAAAGAATTCTGTGGCTTCCCTTTGCTATTCATATGGCAGGAAAACTATGTAAATCAATGAGAAAGTTGCCCTGTGAAAAAACAAAAATATAAAATGCTTGCAAATATTATAAATAACTCATGAGGCAAAAGGAACTCAGAGTTGAGAGACGTACTGCCTGTTTGATTGAAGTATGTGTTTCCTAGATGCAAATTAGCTCATATAAGATGGGTACCAAACTCATTTGTCCTGGCTCTGCTCTGTAAGATACAGCTCTCTGCCAGGGCTATTTACTCTGAAATTAGGGTAGTTACTAGACCCACCACTGGATTGTTATTTAATAAGTTAATAGATAGCACAGTTATTATTATGACACATTTAAACAATTTATCTTAAAATATTTAAAAATAATTGGTTTCCTTTGTAATGTTTTATTTCATGCAATTAAAAGCCTCATCCTGAGAAGGGTTCCAAAGACTTCACTTGATTGCTACACCAAAAGTTAGGAAACCCTAGGTTTAGAAGTCCCTTTCATGCAGATGTTTTAGTGGCAAATTTGTCTACCTGTAAATTTCTTACTTCACCTCTGGCTTGAAAATTAGTTTTGCTGGATACACAATTCTAGGTTGAAAGGTTCTTCTTTCAGTCGCTTGAAAATATTATTCTACTTTCTGGTTTCCAAGAAGTTGGATGGCCCTTAAACTGCTGTTCCTTGATAGATGGTACTGCCCTCACTCTAAAGACTTAAGGTTATCTTCTTGCCTTTGCTATTCTAAAGTTTTGGCACGCATGTCTACATGTGCATTTCTTCTTCTTTTTTTCCATTTTTTGGCCATCCCATGGCATGTGGAATTCCTGAGCCAGGGATGGGATCTGAGCCACAGTTGCGACCCAAGCCACAGCTGCAGCAATGCCAGATCCTTAACTATGCCAGGCTGGCGACTGAACCTGCATCCGAGTACTCCAGAGTTGCTGCTGATCCTGTTGCACCACAGCGGGAACTCATGAACTTTCTTTTTGTTTATCCTCTTTATTTATACTGTGCTTCTGAATCTGTCAATTTATATTTTCATTAGTTCTAGTAATGAAACCAGAATCTCTTCAAACCAGTATCTCTTCCACTGGATATCTTTACCCAGTACCTCTTCAAACATTATCTCTCCTTCATCCCTCTGTCGGAGACTCCAGAAGTGACATGCTGATCATTCCTATTCTGTTCTCCAAATCCCTTGGTTCTTCTTTCACATTCTCCATACCCATGCCCCTCAGTATTTCATTCTGATTAATTTCTTCTGCTATATTTTCAAGATGACTGACTCTCCCTGTTCATCTGCTGAACATGTACATTTGTTTAGAAAAATTCAATGGTTATATTTTATGTGTTCAGAAGTTCTACTTTTACGTTTCCCCAAATATAAGTATTTGTCTTAGACGGTTTCTTGTTCCATGTTCATCAGTAGGTTCTGTCCATAATTACTTTAAATATCTCACACAAATGGTGTAGAGTCCAAGAGGAAGGCATCTAAGTCTGTCCTCTGTTGTTTCTGTTGACCTTTACAAACTTTGGTCTGCTTTCTTTGATGCCTACACTCTTGGGGGTCTTTTTGTTGCAAACACATTGCTTGATCTTAATGAGGTTTTATGGACCCAAAATGGAGGAATTTCTCCCAATAGAGTTGTACTTCTGCCAGTCACCAGGAGTGCCCAGGATTTGGAAATAACACGACTCCCAGGGCTCAGCATGGAGATCTCAGGCAAGCCTTCCCACTGACCTCACAGTGCAGGCAGCATCCATGCTCAGGGCAATCACCTGCCACAGCCACACACTATGCTGACCTGCTCTCTGCCACCCAGGATCCAGCCACCTGCTGCTCCAGCCTTGGTTCACCATGAGCCCATGCATGCATGCACATGCATGCACATGTGAGGCGGGGTTCAGGGTGGGCCCTGAGACCTGCAATGCCACAAGGAGCATGTCCTTTGTCCAGGATCAAGGTACAGGCAGATCAGTGTCTGGTGAGTGCCCACTTCCTGGGTCACAAACAGTTGTCTTTCACTGTGTCCTCATGTGGTAGAAGGAGCAGGGGAGCTCTGGGGTCTCACCTATAGGGACACCAGTCCCATTTATGCAGGCTGCACCCTCATGACCTAAGCATTTACCAAAGGCTCTACTCCATATACCATCACACTGGGGATTATAGTGTGACGTGAATTTCAGGGGGACACAAACATTTAATCTATAGCAACCAGGAGGTAATAGATGATTTTCTATATATATATAACATAAAGCATAACGATTAATTTAATTTTATATTGGTTTATATTAATTTCATACTAATTTATATTAGCAATATAAATTACTAATGTGGTATGCAAAATATATGTTACTACAGTTGATGCCCCCCACCCTCTAAATCAAAAAACCAAGCGTATCTATTAAAACCAAGAAACTGAGAAAGTGGTCAAACAGCTACAGGCAAATTCCTCCCAGACTTCAAAGTACAGAGATTTTCAACACTATTTAATTTTTTCTCTGAGCACAGAGGGAAAAAACAGGGAAATTTTCCAAAACATTTTTTTACAAAGGTCAGCATAACAATTACAAATCTGTAAAATATCAAAAGAATAGAAAATAGACCAATTTTAGTTAAAAACAGAAACATGTAATTTTTCAAAATGTTAGAAGCCAGAACTTAATAGTAATTTAGAATAATAAAAAACAAGGCAAGGGATTCATGTCAGTAATGAAAAGATAGTTCAATAAGAGGAAATATGGTAATAAAATGAATCATCAACATGATGAAATGAAAAATATGATAATTCAGTAGATGTATAAAAGGCATTTGATAAAATTCAATCTCCATTTTTTACAAGAAAAAATTCTTCATTTAATAGACAAGATAAAGACGCCCACAGCCACCACTTACACTTAAAATTATTCTGAAAGTAATAGTGTGGTATGCAGACTAGTGAGATGGTTCTCAAGACCCCCTGGTCTATGCATCCTGCACAATCCTTTCCCCTTGACCCTTGAGTAGGGGAGAGGTGCTGAACATGATGGATTTCAGTCCCACACTGAGGTTATGCCACTTGACAAAGGTGAAAGCATTTGGCAGCGGTACTTGGGTCCCAAATCAATTTGCTTCTAAATTCATACAAAGGGAGGTTCTCCTGGGTGGGGGTGGAGACAAACCTTATCAAGCAAGCCCTCTGGGCCTTGGCCCTTCCTGAGTCACACAGATTTAAAGCATGAGGGAGATTTTACAGTGGGCATGCAGAAGTATACCACCATGCTATGGGCAGGCTTTCTTAAGTAAACAGCTTGCAAGGAAGCTACAGGAATGAGTTCTGCCAACAACCTAGGGAACGTGAAAGCATATCTTTCTCTGGTCAAATCCCTGGATGAGGAGGTAGCCCCTTTTCCTTGAGATACCCCTACAGCCTTCAGACCCTGATCAAGAGACCCAAACCAAATGCTCTAGACTCCTGACCCATGGAAACTGGGAGATAATAAATCTGTGCTATGTGAAGCCTCTATTCTTGTGATAAATAGCTAGTAAAATAAAATATGAAAATGAAAAGTTATAAGCTTTGGAAAGAGGGGGCAAAATTATTACTGCTTGAAAACAATATGCTTTCTAACCAGAAAATCCAAAAGACTTGACCAAAAAGAAAAGAATAAGAACCCATAAAAGGATACAGTTACTCATCTGGTTGGAAAATTAAAACATGAGAGATTGGATTAAGATGGTGGAATAGAAGGACTGGAGCTCAACTTCTCTCCCAAAAAACAGCAAAACTACAACCAAATGCTGAGCAACCTTCAACCAAATGGACTGTAAACTTCCAAAAAAGATATTCTGCTCCAGAAGACAAAGAGGAGACCAGATCAAGAGGCAGGAGGGGTGATTACACGATAGAAGAAACCCCATACCTCCGGGTGGGAAGACCCACAGACTTGAAAGAAACTGTATCATAGAGACTTAGCTACAAGACTGAGAGTTCTGAGCCCCACGTCAGATCCCCACGCCTGGGGATCGGGCACAGGGAGAAAGAGCCCCCAGAGCATCTGGCATTGAAGGCCAGCGGGGCTTGTGTGCAGGAGCTCCACAGGATTGCAGGAAACAGAGACCCCATTCTTGAAAGGCACACACAGACTTTCACGTGCATTGGGTCCCAGAGCAAAGCAAAGTCTCCATAGGAATGCGGGGGGAACCTGACTGCAATTCTTGGAGGATCTCCTGGGAAAACAAGGGTGACTGTGGCTTGTTGTGAGGGAAGGGCATTGGAGGTGAAGCTCTCGGGGACATTCAGCAGCCTGCATTTCTCTAGAGGTGGCCATTTCTGGGAAAATCTGGTCCCTACCATCAGCGCTGACAAGCCCCAGGCTAAACAATAATCCAGGTAGGATCTCAGCCCCACCCATCAGTAAACAGGCTGCCTAAAGACCCCTCAGGCACACAGACAGCCTCTAATCTCATCCAGAGGCAAAGTCCCATCCATCAGAGGGTTAGGAATCAACTCCACCTCCAAGTGAGCAAGCATTGCTCCCTCCCATCCGGAAGCCTACAGCAAGGCCCCTCCATACCACCTTTAGCCACAGGGGAGGCAAACACCTGAACTAAGAAAGGCTACAACTCTATTGTCGACACAAAGGTCACCACACCAAAAACCTACAAAAATGAAAAGGCAGAAAACTATAACTCAGATAAGGGAGAAAGAGAAAAGTCCAGAAAAACAGCTCAGTGATGAGGAGATTATCAGCCTTCCAGAAAGAGACATTAGACAGTTGATGCTGAAGATGATGCAAGGAATTGGAAATAGACTGGAGGCAAATTGATCATTTACAGGAAACACTGAGCAAAGAAACACAAGCTGTAAAATTTAAACAAGAAGAGATGCAAAATACAATAACTGAAATAAAAAATTCATTAGAAGCAGCCAACTGTAGAATACAGGAGGCAGAAGAACGAATCAGCTAGGTGGAGGACAGATTAGTGGAAATCACTAATGCAGAAGAGAAGAGAGATAAAACATTGAAAGGAAATGAGCAGAGTCTCAGAGAACTCTGGGATAATGTTAAAAGCACCAACATTCATATTATAAGGATGCCAGAGGGAGAAGAGAGAGAGAAGGGGACAGTAAAAACATCTGAAGAGATAGCCAAAAAACTTCCCTAATATGGGAAAGGAACCACTCACTCAAATCCAGGAAGTGCAACTAGTACCATATAAAATAAACCCAAGGAGGAACACCCCCAGACACATATTAATCAAAATGACCAAAATTAAAGACAAAGAGAAAACACTGAAAGCAGCTAGGGAAAAGAAACAAATGACATACAAGGGAACCTCAATAAGGTTATCAGCAGATTTTTCAGCTGAAACTCTGCAGGCCAGAAGGGAGTGGCATGATATACTTAATGGGATGAAAGGAAAAAACTTCCAAACAAGATGACTTTAACTAGCAAGGCTCTCATTCAGGTTTGAAGGAGAGATCAAAATCTTTACAGATAAGCAAAAGTTAAGAGAGTTCTGCAACACTAAAGCAGCTTTACAACAAATCCTAAAGGAACTTCTCTAGGCAGAAAAGAAAAGGCCACAACCAGAAACAAAAACACCACAAATGACAAGACCCACCAATAAAGGCATATATATACAGTAAAGATACTAAATCATCCATGCACACTATGCTACCAAAATCAGAAATTGTGAGAAGAGAGCACAAATGCAGGTCACTGGAGACACACGTGCAATTAAGAAACCAACAACTTAAAACAACCTCAGCTATATATAGACTCCTTAATCAAAACTTCAGGGTAACTGCAAACCAAAAATCTACAATTGATACAAAAACAAATAAGAAAAATCAACTCAAATACAACATTAAAGATAGCTATCTTGTGAGAGGAGACAACAAGAGAATAAGGGAAGAAAAAAGAGCAACAAAAACCCCAATCAGTTAATACAATGGCAATAAGAACATACATATCAATAATTACCTTAAATGTTACTGGACTGAATGCCCCAACCAAAAGACATAGACTAGCCGAATGGATACAGAAACAAGACCCATATATATGCTGTCTTCAAGAGACCCACTTCACTTCTAGAGACACATACAAATTGAAAGTGAGAGGTTGGAAGAAAAAATTCTATGCAAACGGGAATCAAAAGAAAGCTGGAGTAGCAATACTCATCAGACAAAATAGACATTAAGATGAAGACATTTTCAGAGACAAGAAAGGGCACTACATAATGATCAAAGGATCAATCCAAGAAGAAGATATAACAATTTTAAATATCTATGCGCCCAACATAGGATCACCACAATATATAAGGCAACTGCTAACAACCTTAAAAGGAGAAATCAGCAATAACACCATCATAGTGGGGGACTTTAACACCCCACTTACAGCAAAGGACAGGTCATCCAAGCAGAAAATCAATAAGGAAACACAGGCCCTGAATGAAGCATTAGATCACATGGACTTAACAGATACCTATAGGACAGTACATCCAAAAGCAACAGAATACACATTCTTCTCAAGTGCACATGGAACATTCTCTAAGATTGATCACATCCTGGGTTACAAATCAAGCCTCAGTAACTTTAAGAAAATTGAAATCATTTCAAGCATCTTCTCTGACACAATGCTATGCGACTGGAAATCAACAAGAAAAAAACGGCAAAAAATACAAAAAATACAAACATGCTACTAAATAACCAATGGATCACAGAAGAAATCAAAGAGGAAATTAAAAAATACCTAGAAGCAAATGACAACAAAGATACAACATTCCAAAACCTCTGGGATGCAGCAAAAGCAGTTCTACGAGGGAGGTCTATAGCAATACAAGCCTACCTCAGGAAACAAAAAAAAAGCTCAAATAAACAACCTAACTTTACATCTGAAGCAGCTAGAGAAGGAAGAACTGACAAGACCTAAAGTTAGTAGAAGAAAAAAACCACCAAGATCAGAGCAGAAATCAATGAAATAGAAACAAAGAAAACCATAGAAAAGATCAATGAAACTAAAAGCTGGTTCTTTGAAAAGATCAACAAAATTGATAAACCCTTAGCCAGACTTATCAAGAAAAAAAGAGGACACAAATCAATAAAATTAGAAATGAAAAGGGAGAAGTAACAACAGACATCTCAGAAATACAAAGGATCATAAGACTACTATATGCAACTATATGGCAATAAAATGGAAAACCTAGAAGAAATGAACACATTCTTAGAAAAGTACAATCTCCCAAGACTAAACCAAGATGAAATAGAAAACATAAATAGACCAATCACAAGTTCTGAAATTGAAACTGTGATTAAAAAACTTCCAACAAACAGAAGTCCATTACCAGATGGTTTCACAGGTGAACTCTATCAAACATTTAGAGATGAGCTAACGCCTATCCTTCTGAAACTATTCCAAAAAATTGCAGAAGAGGGGACACTCCCAAACTCATTCTATGAAGCACCCATCACCCTGATACCAAAACCAGACAAACATATCACAAAAAAAAGAAAATTACAGGCCAATCTCACTGATGAACATAGATGCGAAAATCCTCAACAAAATACTAGCCAACCGAATCCAACAATACATTAAAAGGATTGTACACCATGCTCAAGTGGGATTTATCCCAGGGATGCAAGGCTTCTTCAATATCCACAAATCCATCAGTGTGATACACCACGTTAACAAACTGAAGAATAAAAACCATATGATCCTCTCCACAGACACAGAAAAAGCCTTCGACAAAATCCAACACCCATTTCTGATAAAAACCCTTCAGAAAGTGGGCATAGGGGGAACCTACCTCAACATAATCAAGGCCATCTATGACAAACCCAGAGCTCACATCATTCTCAATGGTGAAAAGCTGAAAGAATTCCTACTGAGATCAGGAACAAGACAAGGATGTCCACTCTCACCACTACTGTTCAACATAGTTCTGGAAGTCCTAGCTATTGCAATCAGAGAAGAAAAGGAATTCAAAGGAATCCAAATTGGAAATGAAGAAGTAAAACTATCACTTTTTGCAGATGACATGACACTATACCTAGAGAATCCTAAAGACTCTACCAGAAAACTGTTAGAGCTCATCAAAGAATTTGGCAAAGTTGCAGGATACAAAATTAATACACAGAAATCAACTGCATTTCTATATACCAACAATGAAAGATCAGAAAGAGAAAATAGGGAAGCAATCCCATTTACCATCGCATCAAAAGGAATCAAATACTTAGGAATAAACCTGCCTAAAGAGACAAAAGACCTGTACTCTGAAAATTATAAGGCGCTGATGAAGGAAATCAAGGATGACATGAACAGGGGGAAAGATATACCATGCTCTTGGATTGGAAGAGTCAATATTATCAAAATGACGATACTACCCAAGACAATCTACACACTCAATGCAATCACCATCAAATTACCAAGGTTTTTCAAAGAACTAGAACAAAATACTATAAAGTTTGTTTGGAAACACAAAAAAACCAGAATAGCCAAAGACATCCTGAAAAAGAAAAATGGAGCTGGAGGAATCAGGCTCCCTGACTTCAGACTATACTGCAAAGCTATAGTCATTAAAACCATATGATACTGACACAAAGACAGAAATATAGATCAGTGGAACAGGATAGAAAGCCCAGAATTAAACCCATGCACCTATAGTCAACTAATCTATGACAAAGGAGGCAAGAATATACATTGGACAAAAGACAGCCTCTTCAATAAGTGGTGCTGGGAAAACTGGACAGCTACATGTGAAAAAATGAAACTAGAACACTTCCTAACACCATGCACAAAAATAAACTCAAGAAGGATTAAAGATCTAGATATAAGACCAGATACTATAAAACTCTTAGAGGAAAACATAGGCCAAACACTCTCTGACATAAATGATAGCAACATCTTCTCAGATCCATCTGTCAGAGTTAAGGACAATAAAAAGAGAAATAAACAAATGGGACTTCATTAGGAGTTCCCAT
>PVHT021183530.1:14191576-14209716 GCA_004024745.2 Catagonus wagneri | reverse complement strand
GCAGATGGCAAATAAACACATGAAAAGATGTTCAACATCGCTCCTCATTAGAGAAATGCAAATCAAAACCACCATGAGGTACCACCTTACACTGGCCAGAATGGCCATCATCAAAAAGTCTACAAACAATAAGTGCTGGAGAGGGTGTGGAGAAAAAGGATCCCTATATACTGTTGGTGGGAATGCAAACTGGTGCAACCACTGTGGAAAACAGTATGGAGATTCCTCAGAAAACTCAAAATAGAATTATGATTTGATCCAGCAATCCCACTCCTGGGCATCTATCCAGAGGAAACCAGGACTTGAAAAGACACATGTACTCCAGTGTTCATTGCAGCACTCTATGCAATAGCCAGGTCATGGAAACAACCTAAATGCCCATCGACAGAGGAGTGGATAGGGAAGATATGGTACATACACACAATGGAATATTACTCAGCCATAAAAAGGAACGAATTACCAACATTTATAGCAACATGGATGGACCTGGAAATTATCATGCGAAGTGAAATTAGTCAGACAATTAGACAGCAACACCCAATGCTACCACTTACATGTGGAAACTAAAAATACACAATGAACCTCTTTGCAGAACAGACAATGACTCACAGACTTTGGAAAACCTTGGTTTTTCAAATAAGACAATCTGGGGGGTGGGGGGATGCACTGTGGGTTTGGGACACAAAATCTATCACATTGACTTGTGATGATTTTTGTATACCCATAATTGAAATAAAATCCATTAAGTTAAAAAAATAAAAAGGAAAAAAAAAAAAGGAAAATTAACGCATGAAAAAAGCATATTGCTACTTACATTTATTGAGCACCAACTATATACCAGATACCTATGAAGGTTTTATGCTTCACGAACCCTTTGTACCCTGACAGCCCTAAAAGGCATGTGTGAGTTTTGTGCCCCACTGCACAGATGAAAAACACTAAAGCTTGAAGAGGTCAAGTGACTTGACAACATTACAGTGTCATGATATAAACTCATACAGAAAAAAACAGCTTTCCCATAGGCATGCACAAAAAGACTGGTTAGAAAAAAAGGATAAAATTAGAGATTCCATTTATAACAGAAAGCAAAAAGGTAGAAGGTCTTAGAATAAACAGACTAATATGAAATGAGAACAGTATTAAGAAAATCTTAAACGTCTACTGAAAACATAAAATACTTCATTATTACATGGGAAAAGACTCATTTCTTTAAATAGAAGGACTAAGTAATACATAAATCCTGTGAATTTTCATGCGGAAAGAAAATCTATCCAATAAAATGTATTGGCAGGGTTCCCCTTGTGGTGCGGTGGAAATGACTCCAACTAGTATCCATGAGGATGTGGGTTTGATCCCTGGTCTTGCTCAGTGGACCAGGTGTCTGGCGTCACCGTGAGCTGTGGTGTAGGCTACAGACTTAACTCAGATCCTGCGTTGCTGTGGCTGTGGGGTAGGCTGACAGCGACAGCTCCAATTCAACCCCTAGCCTGGGAATTTCCATTGCCCTGAGTACAGCCCTAAAAAGGAAAAAAAAAAAAAAAAAAGGAAAAGAAAAGTGTTAGGACAATTGGTGTGACACTTGGAAAGAAATAAAGTTTAATCTTTACCCCACTTTTTATACCAAAATAAATTCCAGAGGAACCAAGAAGGAAACAAATCAAAACATGAACATCCTAGAAAAAACAGAATATTCATCAATACCTTTTGAAAAGAAGTCAGTCTTTTGAGGCACAACATAGAATCAAGAGCCCTAATAGAAAAGGTTAATGAATTAATTAAATATTGTACTTCCTCTTCTGGCTCAGTGGGTTAAGAACCCAACATAGTGTCCATGAGGATGAAGGTTTGACCCCTAGCCTCACTCAGTGGGTTAAGGATCTATATTGCAGCAAGCCGCCATGTAGGTCACAGATGTGGCTCAGATCTGGCATTGCAGTGGCTGTGGTGTAGGCTTCAGCTCCAGCTCTGATTAGATCCCTAGCCTAGGAACTTCCGTATGACGCAGGTAGTAGTTGTAACAAGGAAAAAAATTTAAATGTTTATGTTTTTAAAATATGCCTGCATATGATAAGCATAATCTTTGTTCTCAATCCCAGGGTTTCCCTGTGTTAGTACAAGGCTTTGACATGTGATTCAGAAGCTTCTGGACAGAGTAGGTCGAGTACGGTCCCCACCTCATGTTGGCCTTGGCCATGCGTGGTCACCAACCCAAGGCCTCTGGGGGCATCACATATTGCCTCTCACCCTCTGCACACCTGCCTCACAGCCGTGAGAAGGGTGCTGCCCATATGGCCACAGCTCCATCAGCCTGGGCAACAGAATGGACACGTGGCACAGACCTAAACCCAACCAGAAGCCTCCAGCCCAAAATGGAGCCCCCGATGACCTACAAACCCAGATGAGTAAATAAGGGCAGGCTATTGTCAATCACTGACTTTTGGAGTGCTTTTTTTTTTTTTGGCCATGTGCATGGCATGTGGAGGTTCCCAGTCCAGGGATCCAACCTAGTGCCACAGCAGTAAACAAAGCCATAGCAGTGACACTGCCACATCCTTAACCTGCTGAACTACCAGAGAACTCCTGGGTGCTCTTTATGTAGCATTATTGTGGCAAAAGAAAATGAACATATCTGTGGTTTAAAAAGAACATAAAGCCAGAGACCAATTACACATGGAAATAATATGTATAATACACACAATAAATAAAAGGCTGATTGTCTTAGTTCACCAAGAGCTCATATACATTAATACAAAAAAGCAACCATTTAATGAAAAAAAATGGTTAAGGATTCAGAATATTGTATATTTTTCATGGAAAATAAACATATAAAGAAAGGGATGCTTAAACCTAATCCAGTTTTTGAAAGCAAGACAAAAGATAAATTTTGAAATCAACTAGACTGGCAATAAAAGTTTTTTAATGAGGTTTTATAAAATCCCGTGGTGGCAAGGATGGGGGCCAGGGAGTTCCTCTTGAACGTTATCAGTGTTGGTATAAATTGATGTCGTCTTATTTCATAAATCTCTCAAATTAGGATACATTCATACTCAAGGACTAGAACTGAACCTATGTATGTATGTTTACACATGAATGTTGACTGCAAAAACCTATAACCAGTGGGTAATGATAAAGTGCTAGTTCAGTAAACTTGGATATTTATATATAACATGAATCTATGCATTATGACATCTGAGGTGGATCAGTTTATGCGGCTGTGGAATGTTCTTAAAGGTAAATAGCTGATAAGACATAGCCCCGTGTGTACAGAATGAATCCCATTTGTGCATGTAGAAAGGAATGGATGTGGAGTTCCCGTCATAGCTCAGCGGTTAACAACTCTGACTAGCATCCATGAGGACACAGGTTCGATCCCTGGCCCAGCTCAGTGGGTTAAGGATCTGGCATTGTTGTGAGCTGTGGTGTAGGTCGCAGATGCAACTTAGATCCTGCATTGCTGTGGCTCTGGCTGTGGCCGGTGGCTACAGCTCCAATTCGACCCCTAGCCTGGGAACCTCCAGATGTCACAGGTGCAGCCCTAAAAAAAAAAAAAAAAAAAAAGGAATGGATGGATGGATGTTGGTGCATACATAACTATTTCTATGGAAGGAAACACAAGAAATTTAATGATGAGAAAGTGGATTAGGAAGGAGGGGAATGGATGCTTTCTTTTAAGTGGGTAACCTTTCATATCTTTAATCTGTGTATTATATCATGAATATTTTAAACGATGCATGCTGTTTGAACCTGTAATTCCTTTTCTAAGAATTCCAGATATTAATCAAAGTGTTACTTATCATTCTGAAAATGGGAAGCAGCCTGGACGTTTGCCAAGAGGGAACTGTCTTGTCTTTATCATCTCCTTCCCAGTCACTGTCCTTAAATCTCGTTACGGAAGAATATTTAATTCCACTTGGGAAAGCTCACACTACATAAAAAAAAAAGGAAAGGAAAAGCAGGCTACAAAATGGTTTGGAGGTGGAATAATTTCCCTTCTATTAAGTTAATAAATACAAATGCCAACACACAAATACACAAAGGAACCGGCATCGAATCCCAAAAGACACTTGTGATTATCTCCCAAGAGTGGGATTTTAACGCCTTCCTTGCACCTATCCAATTCCCATGTTTATACAGAACAGAGAAAACACTTTATTGAAACTCAAGCCAATGACGGCTCATTCTCCCTTCTCAGGGGGGAGGCCCCCCAAGTAACTAAGCGATAACACCCTGCCATGCTCCCTTCCGCAAGTGGGGTCAGGGTCTGGCCTTTGCACTTCACCACAGCTGTTGAAGGTCTCTGCAATTGTGCCCGCAGAGCTGAGTAAAGCGGGCAGGAAACCAGAGCCTCAGCACTGTGATAGGGGGTCTGAAGTTGTCCCGCAAAGTATGTGTGGGAAGTGGGAAGGCCTGGTCTGCCCAGAGAGGTGCCAGCCAGGTGGCCTTGGGCAATTCTCTGCCCCCTTTATCAGGAAGAATGATAAGAATTGAAGACATTAATGTAAATTTCAAAGATTCTAGCACCCAAATGTATGCAGGGACCTCCTGACCCTCCTCTCATCCCAAGATGGGAAAGAAAACACCAAGTGGGCAGGACCTGGCCAGATCTGGAAAAGAATATTATACAAACCGTTTACAAATCATTTTGATTCCCTTCTTTCAGAAGTCTCCTCTTTGCACAACAATAAAAACAATGTATTTGTTGATACAGAACATTAATTCCATTAAAATCGCATTACGTGTAATGAAAAGCTATCAGAGTATAATTATGCAAGCTAATTCACAGATTCACATCAACTTTTAAATCCACTTGAATTACAATAGAAAGTGAGCTTGTCTGGTAGACAAATTGCTCCTTTATTTCCAAACGATTATGAATAAAGGCCCACTGTACTAGTGGTAGAAGCCACAAGCTATTTGCACAAATTCCACAATCTAAGGCTATTCCTTTGAGGTGCCTTTGCTTGGGTTTTCCCAGGGATATCCAGTTCTCAGAGCCAGAAGCTGGGCTCCTGAGTCATGAGTCTTCTGAGTTAATCCCACCCCAATGAACACTCCCTTCCCAAAACTCCTGCCCCTGGAACCAGTGGACTGAACTCCGAAGGATCCCTTGAATTCTGGACATTCACAGCACACACACCCCCCCGGAGTGCCCTCTACAGCCCAGACCTGGCCACTGCAGGGCCTCGGGCGGCTCTCCTCCCAGCCTGGCCTGATGCCCCCCACCCCACCAGGTGTCCCTCTCTGGGGCTGTCTGCCCTCACATCAGCCCTGGCCCTCCTAGGCGGCCCAGGCCACACACAGAGATGTTGCCAAGACAGTCTCCTGTCCTGGAAGCTGGTGAGGTTCCAGGAGGAGGTAGAAGCCAGGAGGAAGGGGGAAGAGATGCTAATGACCATCCAGTTAAATGACTCACACTGAGACCCTCAGATTCCCTCTGGGCCCCTGACCCACATTCATGGCCCAGGTCCACGCATGGGTTTAGACCCAGAACTTCTGGGATCCCCCACACAGAAGCTGGGAGACCAGGACAATGTGCTGTGCTGGTGGCATGACAGGTACATGCCTTCTGACCTATGACTCCTTCCCAAAAGCGGGCAGCAGGGCCAGCACCCCGAAATAGCCATATGCATTCACCAGCGCTTTTCCCCTCTTCCTGCCACTGGTCCCTGCGTCCCTCTCCAGAACCCACATCTGGCCAGCACTGGCCTTGGGGTCACAAGTCCAAGGAAACCCCTTCAACTTTCACAGTCCCATTCCTGACCTTCCAGAACACCCTCCTGCATGGCTGCCCCCCCCACACACACACACCAGACCCCTGCAGCTGACCCTTAACAGGGGCGCCCTCAGCCCCTCCCCCAACTTCCCTGTTCCCTCTGCCTTCTACAGATCTTCTTTCTGAGACAGGCCCAGCCCTGGGACCCTTTGCTTACAGCTGCTCCAGCAACACAACTCCTCCACCAACAAGATACAAAGAAACTTACTAGAAATAACTGCGTATATGCACAGTTAGGGCAAATGATTCGCAAGAATACAGAAGAAAACTAAAACCCCAACTGCTACTTCTGAAGACCTGGGAGCAAAAGCAGCGTACTCCGCGTGCCCCCTGCATACAGCAGCCCCAAAGAGGTGGGCAGACCACCTAAGCCACCCCTCTGGGCCAACCCCTGGACTTGACCCTGCCCACGCCCCTTATAAGGAACCACCTCACTCTACCTTAGGGAGTGAGCAAACAAGGAAACCTATTGTTTATTTTCACTCCCCCTGCTCCAGCAGGGGCCCCAGTGAAGCCTTGCCTAAATTCTCCTGTCCAGCCTCTTATCGATTTCTATTGATTAAGGCAGGCCAAGAGCCCAGGTAGGTAACATTTCCAGATAGAGCTCATTCCCTCTGCCATTTGCATCTAAGCCCTTTCTCTCAATCTCTCTTCCCTGTGGACCTTGTGTGGACCTTCTGGTCTCATGGAAACTGCTGGAGCAGGCCTGACTCAGTACGGCCAACTGCAACACGGCACCCCCACGGCCAAATGGAATAGCCCTTCCCCGCCAGAGGCCTGCCATTCACGTGCATCTGCCTGCCAGAAATCCAGAGTAACCGTGTTCCCTCCCTGACCCCACCTCACTCTCAAATCCTACCCAAGGCAGGTGCATCCCACCATCCAACCCATACTGGACCCTGCCCCCAGCTCCTCCCTCCACCCACATCTGGCCACTGGGCTGTCACTTCTCACCTTGAAACCATTCTCTGTACTTTGCACACTCAAGGGCCAGGAAGTAGAAACAAAACGATTCTAGAGACCCCCAATCCTGCTTTGCAGAAACTGCAGATAAGGAAGCAAATTGCCAACAGCCCCTTCACTGAGCACTGAGGCTCACTGAGGGACCAGAATGACCCATAGTGAACATTAGTCAGAAGCTGAAAACCCACGGTAGGTAAGACACAGGACTCCCCAAATTTGCACCTGCAACCCATGAAGAGGCACACAAAACGGTCAAGTCTGATCAGGGGACTCTTGAAACTTCCCCTTATCTTCCACCCATCATTTCTGAGCACCACCCTACATCCAAGATCGATGTCCCACTAGGAACCCTGGGCATCACCTCCCAGCTCCCTGCCTGGCCTCCCTGCTATAATAAAGCCTTTTCTCCTTGCAAAAGCTGCATTTGGCCTTTCTTCGTTGCAGCGGACAATGAGTTCACCTGCAGTTCCAACCAGACCTACGGCAACAGCCCCCCAGCCAGTCTGCCTGCCCCCTCTTCTGGCCACACCTCTAACCTACTGTTCATGCTGAAGAATTATCTTCCATGCAAATCTGACCAAGTCATTCTCCCTGACTGACACTCTTCCCATCACTGGCTTTCTTCTGCCCTGGGGTGAGTCCCAAAGCTTAGGCTCAGAGGGTCCCTACCCAGCCTCCTCCAGGCCCCTCCACCACAGTGAGTCCCTCTGCCTCCCTCTCCCCCTGGGCAAACAAATCACTCAGAGTGTGCAGACCCCAGCGCTGGGGCACCAGCAACCGCACTCCCATCCATGCCACACGGCAAGTGCTGGGGCAGAGGGCACGTCCTTTATAAGGAGCACTGGACTTACAGTGTGCATACATATGGTGTCTCCTGAAGGCGCTCGGTGCAGAACTCAGCCTCTCAGGAATGGCACCTATCTTACCCACATCCATCCAGTTCTGCAGCCACATGAAGGGAGCAAGGCCCTGAGGAGCAGTGTTCTGACTTTTCCCCTTATTTTCTAAGAAAAGCAATGCAAGTATATTAAAAATGTCTAAAATTAAAATATATTAAATTAAAAAATACATTAAAAATCAGGAAGGTCAGATAAGCTAAACGAGGAAAATAAAACCATGGATCTCTCACCACTTGTATAACTTCTGTCAGAGTGAAGTCTATTGGATTCTATTTGAATAGAGTCTGATAAAAAATAGAGTTACAGCGTCAATAATCTGCCTTCATTACAGTATTGTGTGTCATGATCAGGACATGACACCCTGTAAATACAGATTTACAGCATTTTAAGGGCTGAATGGTACTCCATTGTTGGAAAATACCACCATTTATTTAAAGAGTCATTTATTAGTTTATAAATATTTGGAATCACGAATATTATGAGTAAAAATTTTTGAAGAAGCATATAAATATATGAATATTTATTTTTTTATGATCTAAGTGATTCCTTTACATGATTTGGTAAGCCAAATTGTTCCCTAGAAAGGCCGCCCCTTAAACACATTGGTGGTTTCTTCCAGTATTTACTTTCAAGTTCCTCAGCTTGATGCTTTGACTGACTTCTGACTGTGAAAGCTGAAGATTTTCACTTTCCCGGCAAAACACATACACACACAGACACAGAAAAATCCACCCATATTCTCACTCTTTCCTAATGACAACACACTAATGGTCCATAAACACAGTGCTTGGTATTTTTTACCATGGCTTTGTACTTATTATCCAAAACTGAACCACTAGTGGCACTATAAATTCAGTACCCTTTAAAAATCATGTATGTATTTAATTAGATTTCACCTAATCTTGCATACATTGATCATAAATTTGTCCCAAGTCCTTCACAGACCTGAGTCCCCTCTGGGTATGTTTGAGTACATCAAGTGCTGTGTCCCCTTGGGTTTCCTTGGATGTGTCCCTTGTGGGGCCCTCCAGCCCCGCTTCTCCACACCGGGCAGCTCCCTGGCCGGTGCACCTGGCTCTGCCTCTCTCTGGGCTGGAGCCACTGTCTCCTTATGCCCATGTCTTCGTTCCCCTCATTTTTCATCCCAGTTTTTGGATGGGCCATATCCTCCAGTAAATGGTCAGGGAAAGAAGTGAGAGCAGGTAAAACTTTTGAGACCCTGCATGTCTGACGTATTGGGACAGAATGTCTAAGGTGGTAGATTACTTTCGCTCAGCCCTTTTTACACAATGCTTTAATATGTTCTGACTTCGTGTGGCTGCTGAGAAGTCTGATTCATTCCTCAGCAAATGTTTACCAGGCATTCTTCTAGGTTCAGGGGATTTGGCAGTGAAAGAAGGGGACATGGAACTCTGGCACTCTGGGGATCACGGGACAGGGAGACAAATAATAAGTGAAACCATGTGGTATATGAGACAGGGACACATAACATGAAAGAGAAGATCAGGAAACAGTAAACTTGGGAGATGAGAACTCCTGGGCTGGCAGGGTTGACAGATTCCAACAGGAAGGAAGGACGTCAAGGGGGGTGGACACCACTGGTTCCAGATGTAAAGACATGAAATTCTCCGGTGGTGAGAGGGCCTTAGTTTCACTCATGGGGTGAAGTGCTAGGTCCTTATTATGAATCTGGAACCTCATATCTTCCCACTAATATTTCTTGCATTATTATTTGGTAATGATTCTCTCTCCTTAATTTCCTTTGGTCTCCGCTATTCCAATTTCTATTCTCTGGTTGACCCTCTCATTCCTTTCCCTCCCCAATTCCAACTTCCTGGTCTTAATGTCCAATTTTCTGAGCAATTTCCTCAACTTTACCTTTCAGTCCTTCTTTTTAAAAAATTTTAAAAGTTGAAGTACAGTTGATGTTCAATATTGTGGCAGTTTCTGCTATAAAGCAAAGAGATTCAGTTGTACCCATATATGTATATATTCTTTTTCAAATTCTTTTCCATTATAGGTTATTACAAGATATCAAATGTGGTTCCCTATGCTATACACTTGTTGTTTATGGATTTTGTATATAGTAGTGTGTATTTGTTCATCTCCAACTCCTAATTTATCCCTTCCCCCTACTTTTCCCTCCGGATACCGTCTAAGTCTGTTCTCTATGTCCATGAGTCTGTTTCTGTTTTAAAGATAAGTTCATTTGTGTCATATTTTAGATTCCACATATAAGTGATATCAAATGGCATTGGTCTTTCTCCGTCTGACTTAACTTCACTTATTATGATAAGCTCTAGGTCCATCCAAGTTGCTGCCAATGGCATTCTTTCACTCATTTTATGGCTAACATCCCATTATATAAACACATCACATATTCTTTTCTCTATATTTTTATTTTATTTTTTTTAGGGTTGCACCTGCAGCATATGGAAGTTCCCTGGCTAGGGGTCAAATTGGAGTTACAACTGCTGGCCTACACCACAACTACAGAAGCAATGCTGGATCTGAGCAGTATCTGTGACCTACACCACAGCTTGAGGCAATGCCTGATCCTCAACCCACTGAGCGAGGCCAGGGATCAAACCCACATCTTTACGGACACTATGCTGGGTTCTTAACTTGCTGAGCTACAATGGGAACTCTTCACATCTGCTTTATCCATTCATCTGTCTGTTGATGGACATTTAGGTTGTTTCCATGTTGTGTCTACTGTAAACAGTGATGTTATGAACACTGGGATGCACATACCTTTTCAAATTAGAGTTTTCTCCAGATATACGCCCTGGAGTGGGATTGCTGGGCCATATGGTAACTCAACTTTTTGTTTTTTAAGGAACCTTCGTAGTGTTCTCCATAGTAGTTGTAACAATGTGCATTCCCACCACCACTGTAAGAAGGTTGCCCGTTTCTCCACAACCTCTCCAGAATTTATTGTTTATAGACTTTTTGATGAGGGCCCTCCTGACTAGAGTGAGGTAGTACCTCATCATAGTTTTGATTTGCATTTCTCTAATGATTAATGATGTGGAGAATCCTCCTATGTGCCTTTTGGCCATATGTATGTCTTCTTTGTAGAAATATCTTCTTTAGATCTTCTGCCCAGTTTTTGATTGAGTTGGTGGTGGTTTGTTTTTTTTTTTTTTGGATATTGAGCTGTATGAGTCATATATTCCGGAAATTAATCCCTGTTAGTCACATTGTTTGCAAATATTTTCTCCCCTTCTTTTGGGTTGTCTTTTTATTTTACAATTTCCTTTGATGCGATTTTGTGCTTTTAAGCTTAATTAGGTCCCATTTGTTTATTCTCATTTTTATTTCCATTTGTCTAGGAGATGGATCCAAAAAAACTGCTGTGATTATGTCAAAGAGTGTTTGGCTTATTTTTTCCTCTGGAAGTTTTATATTATCTGGCCTTACATTTAGGCCTTTAATCCATTTTGAGTTTATTTTTGTGTATAGTGTTAGAGAGTGTTCTAATTTCATTATTTTACATGCAGCTGTCCAGTTTTCTCAGCACCATTTATTGAAGAGACTGTCTTCTCCATTGTACATTCTTGTCTCCTTTGTTGTAGATTAGCCGACCATAGTTGTGTAGGTTTCTTTCTGGGGTTTCTATCCTGTTTCACTGACCCATATTTCTGTTTTTATGCCAGACACATAGTTTTGAGACTGTAGCTTTGTAGTATAGTCTGAAGTCAGGGAGCCTGATTCCTCCTTGCTCCACTTTTCTTTCTCAGGTTTGCTTTGGCTGTTAGCGTTTTTTTTTTTTTTCTGTTTCCATACAAACCTAAAATCTTTTTGTTCTAGTTCTGTAAAAAATGCCATTGGCGATTTGATAGCTATTGCATCGAATGTGTACACTGTCTTGGGTAGTATGGTCATTTTAACAATACTGATTCTTCCAATCCAAAAACGTGGCATATCTTTCCATCTGCCTTGTTGTCTTCAATTTCTTCCATCAACGTCTTATAGTTTTCAAAATACAGGTCTTTTCTCTCCTTGGGTAGGTTTATTTCTAGGTATTTTATTCTTTTGGATGCAATGGTAAATGGGATTGTTTCCTTAATTTCTCTTCCTGAATTTTCATGGTTGGTATTTACAAATGCAACAGATTTCTGTGTCTTAATTTTGTATCCTGCAATTTTACTAAATTAATTGATGAACTCTAGTAGTTTTCTGGTAGTGTTTTTAGGATTTTCTTAGTGTCATGTTATCTGTAAATAGTGAGTAATACTACTTCTTTTTCAGTTTTCATTTCTTCCATTTCTTTTTCTTCTCTGATTGCTGTGGCTAAGACTTACAAAACTATGTTGAATAATAGTGATGAGAGTTCAACCTTTCCACTTCTATGTGTTTAAGTTATGTCTCTTAAAGGAACACGTAACTGGGTTTTAATTTTTAATCTGATCTGAAAATCTGTGTCTTTTTATTTATTTTTTGGTCTTTTTAGGGCCATACCTGCGGCACATGTAAGTTCCCAGGCTAGGTGTCAAACCAGAGCTGTAGCTGCGGGCCTATGCCATAGCCACAGCAATGCCAGACCTGAGCCACGTTTGTGACCTACACCACAGCTCATAACAACGCCAGATCCTTAACCCACTGAGCAAGGCCAGGGACTGAACTTACTCCTCATGGGTGCTAGTCAGATTCATTAACTGCTGAGCCACGACGGGAACACCCTGGTAATCTGTGTCTTTTAGTAAGTAAGTTTACTTCATTATTCAAATCATTAATATTAGAATTTAAAAATATTATTTGTCTCACTTTTTGTCCCTCTTGCTTTTTATTTGGGGTTGAAATTTTCATTTATTTCTTTCTATCAATTTAGAAATTAGAGTCTTTTTTTTTCAGTGATTTCCCCCTGAAATTTTACCACTCATACTTAACAAGGTCTAAAATTAAATAACAAATTAACTATCCTTTCCAGTTTCTAGAAGCCATGTTTTCTTCTAAGTTATTAAGGATACTGAATTCCTGAAATTCTCATCTGAATACTCCACTACATGTTTTGATTCTCCTAGATTCTGCTCTTTTCCTTACTCTGCAATATATTCACAGACCTTATTGCTTTTTTCTCTATAAGATGAAAGATGAATAACCTTATTATGTGCATTTTGACTTGGTTTGGCTTTTTGTTTACTTGTCTGGTAGTCATATCCCCTTCTTGGATCTATTATTTGAAAATATGTTTATGTCCACAAGTACCAGCCAATTAAGAGTTTCTGAAAGGCACTTATCTGATATAGCAGATTATTTTTCAAATGATATCTCTCTCCCATCACACTGTTTCTATGGATTTTTGATCCAGAGCCCTACACAAGAATCAACAACTTCCAAAATACACCATAACCAGGGCTCACCAATCACAGCCCCTGAATACAGTTCTTTGTTCATGTACTATCTCTTCCCCTCTTCCCTCCAGAATTTTGTTACAGGACTTCTAAAACTCTGCCTACAGCTCCTAAAACAACAACGGCCAGGGACACATGGAAGGGTTGGTAGAGGGCACTTGGGGAGCTTCACGGTGTAGAACCCCAAGGACAACTCTTGCCACAGACTTTCAAAATGGTCATCTCACCAAGCATATACTGTGAGATGCACATTGTTTCCCTTCTTATAGACAAAAATACCAAGTCTCCAAGATGTGAAACAACCTGTTCGAGAAAACATATCTAGTAAATTGTAAAGTCAACCCTTAGAAGCCATAATCAACTCCATAAAAGAGCCAACACTGGGGCGCCACAGAGCTATCCCACAGAAGCAATCTCATGCTGAAGTAATATATTTCAAGTTTCCAGGCCTACATGCAATAATCTGAGTTTAAAAAGAAACTTTCACATGGGTAAAACACATAAGTAGTATATTTATCTTGCACATATAACTCATGACTATTTTCCATATAAATCATTTCAAATCAAGATTTGATTTTCTCTAACAGCTCCAGTCAAAAAAAATCGTTATGAACAGCAGTAAAAAGACCCATGCATTCACTGCTTCTTTAATTGCATTTTCTGCAAAACTCTGCAGTTCTATTTTTAATATTTGATTATGGCATCAACAGAACTATATTCCACAAAAGCAATTATGTTTTGCTCAGCAAAAAATCAGAACAGAATAATATGTGGCATACTAACAACTGTAAGAATAGAAGCAATTTAGAACATTTTAGAATAATGATTGGGATAATCTTTTCAGCATTTACAGCAAATACATTTTAAGACATACTCTCAAGGAGTCTACTGCAACATTTAAGTTAGGCACTACACAAACCAAAACTGCACAGAGAAATCAGTATTTTATCAAAACATCAATAACTGCACTGAAAAACCTAAGCTTTTATTACACACTTCCTACTCACCAGCTCTCTTCATGTACAAAAAAGCAGGCTTTAACTTAAGGTGCTTTCCTTTTCTTTAACAATTTTGTCTAAAGGTTTATCAAGTAGTGAAGTGGAATTGTTTAGCTAACACAGGAAAAGCAAACAGGTTGACAACCCCCTCCCATGACCTAGAGAGACCATACTTATCTATCACAGCACCGTTCCCAGCCAAGTGCAGACGCAACCTCAAGGTCCTCCCTGACACAGGATTCCAGGCCCCTGACTCAGAATTTGTGTAGGTACGCCACATCTCACCTACATGAAGGTCCTGGACGTACAGGTTAAAGCAGCTAGGGGGCCGCAATTTCATTTGATTCATGCTTCTAAAGCAGTTAATGGTTGCACAGTTCTTCCAAATCCAGGTAGGATGGTGCAGTTAGTAGCACAACAGTGTTCTCATTAAGAACAACCTGAAGAGCTAGACAAAGTAGAAACCAAGCCCCAAAAGCAGCTGAGGGCAATGAAATTCAGAGAAGCTACAGTAAGGACAGACCCTCCCTATTGGAAGGAAGCTGGCCTCTGCATCTTCTTTTATCCTAGAGACATTGGACAACTCCAGGCACCAGAAGGATAGCCATTTGAAGTCCAAGGACAGATTTGTTTTCCCATCAGACAAAATCCTAACAAAAAGTCACTGAAAACATGGTGAAGACAAAGATTACAATTTGCAAACCCCAGAGAGAAGGCCTCTGAAGAATACAAAAGACTGTCCTCTGGATGTGTGTAGGTTATATGCAAATACTATGGTATTTTATATAAGGAACTTGAGTATCCACAGATTTTGATATTCCCAAGAGTCCTGGAACCAATATCCCATGGGTACTGAGGGACAGCTGTAATTGAATAGTGGGATACTTCAAAAACTACTTTATTCAACCTAATTTATGTGGGTTATAACCTAGTAGTCACATAATACAAGTTAAGAAAATGATCATTAAAAATGAGGATATATATATATATATGGGGGGGACGGGGACTGTCTTATGGAAACTCGAAAAGGCCAGAACTCAGAAAAACAAGACTACAGTTTGCAGCAGATCCTGGCTGGATAAAGGTGACGGCCACCAGATAATCCAGATAATGAAGTCAGTTAACCAACTTCAAAACAATTATCATGTCTAAGAAAACAGAAAAATACAAACTAAGGGAGAATAATTTCACTAGATAATTACAATCTTTAAAAATAATCAAAAGGATGGAATTCCCATTGTGGCTCAGCAGTAATGAACCAAACTAGTATCCATGAGGTTGTGTGTTCGATTGCTGGCTCCGCCTAGTGGGTTAAGGATTGCTATGTGCTGTGGTGTAGATTGCAGACACAGCTTGGATCCCACATTGCAGTTGCTGTGGTATAGGCTGGCAATTTGACCCCTAGTCTGGGAACTTCCATATGCCACAGGGGTGGCCATAAAAATCAAATATCTATATTTATATATATATAAAATATATTTATAATATGTACATATTTATATATAATATAAAAATAGCCAAAATCCATAACTCAGTAGAAGAGTTTAATGGCAAATTAGTTACAGCAGGAGATAGGACTAGTAAACAAGAAGACAGGTCAATTAAAGCAAATACCCAAACTAAAACAGAAAGAGAAAGGGAATAAAAAAGAGAATTATGTAGAAGCAGGACATGATCCAAGTCCCAGAGAGAGAAAAAGGGAATAGGACAGAGGAGATAATGGCCAAGAATTTTCCAAAACAAATAAAATATCAAATAACAAATTATCCAAGAAGCTTTGCAAAGACTTTTCTCTTATTACAATGAGAGAAAGAGAAAAAAAACTAAAAGATAAAATCTTAAAAGCAGTAAAGGGTGGACACACACACACTTTACCTTCAAAGAAGTAACAAAAAGACTGAAAGTCATTTTCTAACAGACTTGATGGAAACCACTTCAAAGTCCAAAAGAAAATAACCACTAACTCAAGAGTTCTATAACCAAGAAAACATCCTTCGAAAAATAAAGATGAGTTCCCTTCATGGCTCAGTGGTTAACGAATCCGACTAAGAACCATGAGGTTGCGGGTTTGATCCCTGGCCTTGCTCAGTGGGTTAAGGATCCCGGAGTTGCCGTGAGCTGTGGTGTAGGTTGCAGACGCGGCTCGGATCCCGTGTTGCTGTGGCTGTGGTGAAGGCTGGCGGCTACAGCTCCTGTTAGACCCCTAGCCTGGGAACCTCCATATGCCGCGGGTGTGGCTCTACATAAAGGCAAAAAGACAAAAAAATAAAATAAAAATAAAAATGAGATTAAAACTTTTTCAGACAAAGCAGAATTTGTCACCAGCGAACCTGCACTAGGAAAAGCAAAAGGAAAATGACCCTGAGGGAAACCCAGAACAAGGAATAAAGACTAATGAAAGGGATTAATCTGGAAGCTGTGAAAGACAGACATGTGGTACTGATATCTTGCAGAGTTGAGAGCAAGGGATCCCAGAGCAGCAGCAGCAGAGAAGACAGAACAACCCTGTGTACGTGTCAGAGTCCCCAGAAAGTTCTAGCACAGGCCTCACTAAGCACCTCCAGAACCAAGGCTTAACTGATGTAGAAAGTTCAAGGGCTTTGGGAGCTGGTCAAGGAAATAGACCAAAAGGAGCAGTAATACGCAATAAGCTTTATTTTATCAGGTGGCACCTGCTTGCATGAGCAGGGAAGTCCTGTAACTGACATCATTCAGGGACTTAAAGCTGGGGCACCCATCCAGAAGGGAGAGAGGTGAAACTGGAGGTAGAGGAGTGTCAGAGAGGGGCTCACATGTTCACATGACGTCAGTTAGCAGCCTGGTGGGGAGTCTGGGTCAGAGAGACCCCAAGGGCAGCAGCTTGGGGTCTTACAGCCACAATGCCTGATCTCATCAATGGCCAGCAGAAGCTCGGGGAGATTTTGCAGAGTATGCAAAGTAGGAAGGCTCTCAATGCTTTTTTATAAAATCTGCTTACTTGGGCTATTCTGTAAAATAACTGGATATAAATGGATGTGTAAAAATTTAAGTTTGGAATCAGTAAGCTTTCAAGTTAACAGGTCATAACCCAGAGTGAAAGAATAAACCACTTAGGGGCCAATACACAGAAGTCGACTTTAACTATTTATATAACAATTGAGAAGGGGGGGTAGAAATAAGTAAGGAAAACTGGGGAAACCGCTTGAAAAAAGTTAGATCCCTGGATTCCCCTCCCTTTACCCCAACAGAATTCTAGAGGTTTCTTTCCTGAAAAGGTGAAAAAATAGGTCTGTGGCATGGGGACTGAGTACCACCAATCCACAGGGTAACAGAGTGAACCAAGAGAAGGCATGTTGAAGCCATGCCCTCTGCCACTGCAACATCTTAGTAGGTGAAACACAGGATGTGCCCCACCAAAATGAGGAAGCAGAACCCAAATGAGGACTTGATATTCAGAAAATGGGTAAGTGGGATTCCAAAAGTGACAGCAAAAGGAGTGTCAAGGATGACTACTGTGCAGCAGGTTTACAGAATGATCAACTCAGGAGAAGAGAATGAGATATCTGAGAAGAAAAAGGGAACAGAGAGGTTATCTGCAGGAATTAAGTTTGTGCAGTTATAATGAGAGGCTAGAGCAAGAAAAAGACGAAGAAAATGAAAAGGCAAGGCCATTAACAACTTCAGGAAAACAAAAGAGATTTTTAATGATTTTTATTTTTTCCACTATAGTTGGTTTACAGTGTTCCGTCAGTTTCTACTGCACAGGAAAGTGACCCAGTCAACAACTGTAATACACTGCACAGCTTTGCAGTGAATAATATTTGCATACTCATGGTAATGTAAACCCAAACTGATTTAATTAAATTTGTAATACACCCATTCTGGAAGGTGAGGAAAGGGAAGCAGAGGGGTTAGTGAGGTAAAAAGATAAAAATCTTCACTGTCATAATGGTGTCTAAAACTGATGAATCAAAGAAAAGGGATCTGTACCCTATTTAGAAATGTGGAGATGTGGTATCGAGAAAAAACCTAAAAAATCAAAAGTAATTGCCCCTGGCAGTTAGGGCCAGTAACTGCTGCGCTTTCCTATTTGCTCCTTGACTATTATAACTATGTCCTTATTTTATCAGATAACACAAAAATTAATTTTTTTTTTTTTTTTTTTTTTTTT
>PVHT021183530.1:14166451-14190576 GCA_004024745.2 Catagonus wagneri | reverse complement strand
GGGGTCTAATCGGAGCTGTGGCCACTGGCCTGCGCCGCAGCCACAGCAACGCAGGATCCGAGCCGCGTCTGCAACCTACACCACAGCTCACGGCAACGCCGGACCGTTAACCCACTGAGCAAGGGCAGGGATCGAACCCGCAACCTCATGGTTCCTAGTCGGATTCGTTAACCACTGCGCCACGACGGGAACTCCAAAAAATTAATTTCTTAAAGAGATAGACATGGATATTTTTTGTTTTGGTAACATAAAACGTAACTTTCTTTTATTTCAAACCACAATACCAGCATCTCTGATGCCTATGAGAAAACAGATGATCCTTTTACTTTTAATGTGAAAGTGTTTAAACTGTCATAAATTATGCCAAAATTCCCAAATCTCCCCATTTTTCATGACACTATAGGGAAAAAAATAAATCTGAAAGTTTCTACCCACAAAGCACAAAAAGCATTAAGATCAGTAAATTTCTTCAATTATTATTTCATGAGCAATGGACTCTCGGTACTGGAGAGCAGCCAACATCATTCCAGGTGCTGCCAATGGCATGGTAGAGCCCCGGAAAATAACTCGACATGAGGACATGCCAGCTGAATGGTGCTGGGCCAGTGACCCTTCACCCAGGGTAAGGATGTCACAGACCTACCCTCTTGCCTCTCAGTGGTTTTAAGCACCTTGTGATATTTTCATAGTGGAGAGTGGGGCTGAGCTAAAGTCCTTGAATTACAGAGAGGAAAGAAATGTTATATTCCTGGTTTTGAAAAGAGTGGATATAGCAGAGTAAAATCTAAGAGTTTAGAGAGGAAAAGGCAAGCAAGTTTGCATATTAAGTGAGGGAAGAAGAAAGATCCCCAGTGGCTATGAGGCCAAAGAACTGTAGAGAGCTGCACCACTGAAAGCTGTGGCTCTCGGCTGTGCGAGTGAAGTCCCCGTCCACACCCATCTCTCCTACAAAATCCCAGTACATCTGCCTTCTGGATGCTTCAGAAAAGATGCTTTTGTATGATTAGACTGGGGCGGAGGGAAGGTGACAAAGAGACTTAAAAAGTTTTGAGTATCAAATCTGGATCAGACAGGGCAGGGCTGAGACAGCCCCTGAGCACAGAGATTTGGGGCAATGGAGCACAGGGATTTAATCTGTGGAATTAAGAAAGTCTGGGGAGGACTTGGGACATCTTCACCCAGAAGAACTGATGCAGGTCCCACCCAATTACAGCCGGTCTTGGACAGCAAGGGGCCTGGATGGTATCAGAGATACATGCTCAAATGAAAAATTCTGCAGTAGATGAGAGTGTTTGAGAATGCTTCCCACAGAATACTAATTTCTCAAGGAACGCATGTAAATCAGTGAGGTCCTTTTCAGAAAGAGTCAAGGTGTACATCAGAATAACAAATATACAATATACATAATAATATGTAGGTCAGGAAGGAAAACAGTTCAACCTTGAATAGGCCTTCTCCAAATGTGATCTTGGAATATTTTTTTAATTCAAAATACATATTTAACATCATGCACAACCAGTCCTGCCCACGCTGTGCAGGAAATGCTGGCATAGGGAATTACAGTGGGAATTCAGAGAGATACAGTAGAGTGTTTTTTTTTTTTTCCAAAATTGAAAAAGCCTTCTCTGACTATATAAATAATATATACTCATGTTTCTAAATTTAAATAATATGAGAAATAATATAGAGAAGAAAATGAAATTGATCCATACTGCTGCATGCAGAGATAAACCAGTGTATTTATACCTCTTTTCTATTTACAAGGTTTGTCTGATTTTTTAAAATAAAAACTATTCTCACGGTACACGGTTTTTCATTTAGAAATACACTGTGGACAACTGTGGACACCAATCCTTCAGTGATGGACAGTCTTGAGGTTTTCCTCTGTCGTGGAAAACAATGAGGTTAATATTGTTGTTGACCCCTCCTACCTTCTCAGGCTGCAGGCCGCCCAAACTTCTAGCAGCCTAAGAGGAGAGCCCTGATAATGGAGATGCCAGGCAGCGGAAGGGCTCTGGGAGCTCCTGGTCTATCTATCCTGGTCTTAACCATGAAGCAGAAAAAAAAATGCCAGGCAGTGCCCAAGCCCAGACGCTCTCAAGCCTACAGCCTCAACACACATCCGTATACTAATAACTTCAGCCTTTCCCATTAAGTTGTCCTCTGCACAAATTCCTACCCAACCCCTCCCCAGCTCCTGCCTACCTGGTCGTCTTGGGACTATCACGTCTGTGAATCCAAGTATCTTGTTCTGGTCAACCGAGTTATTCTTCTAATTCTACTGACTCCATCAAAACCCAGCAGACAACATATTTGCAAATTTCTCTGAAGACAATACACCTTTATAATAGTTTTTAATCCTCTTTATTGAGGATAGTTATTTTTGTACTGCATTCTATTTATTTATATGTGTGTATATGTAAATATGTGTGTATATACATTCATATATATAAAAAGACCGTTCTCTTGTTCCTGGACCTTGACAGATGCCTCTTTGCATACACCTTGGTCTGTTATTTTAAGCATGTTTCGTGGTCAATAGCATCTAACTGGCTTTTGCTTTTCGTCCCAATCCAAAACACTGTCTTTTAATAGGGGAATTTAAACAAACTTGCCTTTATTGGGATATCTGACAGTCTGATGTCTTCCTCTGCTATCTTATTTTTATATTTGTTTATTTTTTTAAACTCGTTTTTCTAATTTTCCTGTCTTTTGCTATTTTGGCCAACTTTTCTATTTGTTTTCTTCCTTTTCCTAGTCATTTGAAAATTACAGATCTTCTTTATGTTCATGTTTTTAAATACCCATTTGAAAATATATACCCAGAATATGTATGTCAATGGCACATATACCTACAGGCTCTGTGCAAGATGGCAAGATTTTCTACTCCATCTGACCTCCCAGATTTTATTGAACCACCACAACTATTCAAACTTAGTTTTATACTTCATTTGTTTAATTGTTTACTACTGCATTATTTATACAAATGCTTCTCATCTCTTGACACTTTTATAGATAACTTTTTTCATTTGGCTTATGTCCTTCGAGTAATTTCTTCTTTCAGAAATGGAACACAGAGACTTCGAATCCATTGCATATCCAAGAATAACTATTATTTGCCCATTTACATGAATGAGCCTAGAAATGTTGCACATAAAAAGCCTGGAGCACCCTTCCTTAACAATCTTATTCCTTCTAAAACATAAATGTTTCTGCATTCTCTGAGTGGTTTTGAGGGATAAAATCTAGTATCAATCCAATACTCTTTCCTTTGAAAGCAGCCTGCTTTTTCTTACCTTTGATTTTTTTAATTACTGAGATTCAGAAAAAATCAAAACTAAAATACAAACCATCAGAGCTCCCTGGTAGCCTAGTGGGTTCAGGATCCAGCACTGTCACTGTAACGGCATGGGTCTGAACCCTGACCTGGAACCTTCCACATGGATGCCATGGATGTACCCCCAAAATAAATTAATTGAAAAATAAACTGAAATACCTACCATCTGCCTATGCAATGTCTGGCATCTATTCTCCATGGCCCTTAGCTTTTCTCTCCCAGATTCTCCCATCTTTACCCCAAAGGGATCTGCCGGCTGGTCTAACTCACTAATCCAGTTCTGCTCACAAGAACATTTCTGTGTTCTGTCTGCAGATGTTGCATTTCAGTCTCTTCTTCTGCAATGCGACTTCCTCTTAGATTTCACTGGGCTCATGAATCAGAGATGGTATGAAGTTTCATTCCGCATTTCTGTTTCACTGAGGGCCATTTACCCCAAAGGCTTCCTGAAGTTAGTATCTGATGTGCCCTAAACATGAGCAAATCCTTCAAAATGCTCTGCATACTGAGCACCAAGCAGCCAGTGTGATGCCAGAAGGCAGATGCTATGCCTGGTACCCAAGGTTGGAGAGCACTGTGCAGTCAGAACCAACGTGAGAGCTCTGACGTTATGTTGAGAGTGAGCCATGTGCTTCCAGGAGGGATGGCAGAGTGGACCTCACACTGCAGCAGGGCCCTGTTTCTTCTTATTCTTGACCCTGTGTGATTTATGTGGTTATCTTTAAAGCAAACTAGATATTTCTGTTGTATTGTTCTAAGTATTTCTGCATCTTTATAAACTGTCCTTATGTTTTCATTCTTTCCAGGGCTACATCACTATCCCACAGCTACTTTTAAACAACTGTGAACAAAGGACTTCCCCAATTCACAATTCATAAGGACCCCGGCTGGGGACAGAAAGGCAGACTGCCTGAGCCCCTGCCCCTCACACTGTCTAACTGGGGGTTCCTGAGACGTGGCCCAATCTATCAATTTCTCTAGCTGCTAGAACCCACTACCTCAACTCACTGGCTGACAACACACAAGCACATCACCTGACCGTGCTGGAGGTGTGAAGTCCAAACTCCGTGTGCCTTCTGGGGGCTCCAGGGGACAATCCACTCTCGGCTCCCCCAGCTTCTGCAGGCCGCCCGCTCTGAACTCTGCTCCCCTCCTCAGCCTCCTCCCCTGACTCTGCTGCCTCCCTTTTTCCCCTCTGAGGACCCTTGGGATGACAGGGGCCCCACCCGGATAATACGCAGTAATGTCTCCATTTCAAAATCCAAAACTCAACACCACCTGCAGAGTCTCTTTTGTAAAGTAACACATTCACAGGTTCTCGGGACCAGGATATGGACATCGCGGGGCAGAGGTGTCACTCTGCTCACATGCTCAGGAATCTGCACTTTTATTTGGCTGCACCACAGTATGTGGAACTTCCTGGGCCAGGGATCAAACCCACACCATAGCAGCAACCACAGTAACATTGTCACTGACACCTGCTCTTTTAGGACACTTCCTTACTTTAGAAGTGTAAAACTCACACCATGATGAACAAACTGATCATAACAGAAGCAGAATACACCCTGGCTATTTTATTAAGATAAACTGCTGCAACGTGCAACTAACCTATTTTTTCTTGGGGGGGGGTGCTGTGACATTTGGAAGTTTCCAGGCCAGTGATCAAACCTGTGCCACAGCAGTGACTTGGGCTGCTGCAGTGACAATGCTGGATCCTTAACCCACTGTGCCAGAAGGGAATTCCCTAACCTATTTATGACAAGAATCAACTCGTAAGTGAAATATCCAGTGAGGAAAAAAAAGACATATTTAAGAGTCAGTAAAATAATAATCAAACCAAAAACCTGGGCTGTGATGTTTAGGCTCACCAGAAGTCCTTTCCGCAACAAAAGAATAAGGGCTTCTTTGACTAGCAGATGCAAATTATTATATATAGAATGGACAGACAACAAGATCCTACTGGATACCACAGGGAACTCCATTCAATATCTTGTGACAGGCCATAATGGAAAAGAATATGAAAAATATATATACATATACTTATAACTGAGTCACTTTGCTATATGGAAGAAATGAAGACAACACTGCAAATCAACTACTTCTCAAAAAAACTTTTTTTTAAAAAAGAAGAACCTCCATGGCTAGTCTTACAAATTCCTTCTTAGTGCTTTCATGCTAAGCATTCTGACAGCTAGACTCTTCTACACTCAGAAAATATACCTTCATTTCGGAAGGCTTCACTTTTCCATTTTTATGCAGCTTTTACACCAAAGGAAAAAAAAGTAAAATTTCTGAACTATTTAAACACATTATACAGAAACAGAATTTTAAATGGCCAGTGTTCTCAGTATATGCCCATATTCCAAATGTGTCACTATTTATGTATTATAAATAGCATCCAGCATCGACAGATTTTACAATGTGGGGGTTTCCTGGGCTGCCATTCACCAGCTGCTACAAAAGTTAGTATAATGAAAATGTCAAGAAACAGCATCACATTTAGAGCCCAGGAAAACACAAAAATGGAGCTGTCAGTCACCCTGAATACCTGCCAAATAGAAAGTTTTAAATAGAGTCCCAGGTCGTCAGAAGCACAGGCCACAACTTTCACTGCACAGAGATGCATCAGGATTAGGAGAAGAAACTAAGATTTGTCAGATGGCTGGTCATACCGGCTCACATCAAATGGACACATCCACATCCTTTTTCCTGTTAACTGCCAAAATGATAGATCTCCTCTCCCCTGTGCTTACTCTGTTGACGTTTACTTTTTGGATCTCGGTATCCTATGTTAAAGCTGGGATTTCATATTTGTACGTAGGCTCTATATCACATTTAACCCATTAAAAATGTCACCTTTGTTGGTTTCAGCCCTTTCTGTCCTGATTTTGACAAGAGCTGGTGAGGGGGACAAAGCAGGTTGTGACTGAAACCAACAGAAGCCATAACCTGCCCTGTGTTTCCTGAGAAGTAAGCCAGGAATCAGGTACACAATGCCAGCAGGACTCAACCATATCCAAGCCCAAGCAGGGTGAAGGCAGCTCCACGACCGGGGCTGACGGATGAGGGAAGGAGTCCCACTTAGAAGAGCCAGAAGGGCAGGTCACCCAAAAAGCTGGGCTGCGTGAGTCCCTCACACCTGATGGAAGGCCATGAACCCCCAGCGGCACAGACTGTCAAATCTGACTCACCCCATACTTCCTCTGGCTCATGGACCCCAACTGCCATGTATACACTGCCTCTAAGGAGAAAGTGATTCTGAGGGAAAAGCCCAGAAAGGAAGAGGTACTAAAGTGCTCACCACTCCACCCAGGCCCCAAGCCCACTTAGGAGTTGGCGAGGAGACCAGAGATTCACAGAGATGGATGTGGTACCCCAGGGCAAGGACAGGGCAAACAAAGGTCAGGGCCAGGTAATATGGGCCTGCATGTCCCCACATCTAAGCGATGATAAGGCAAAGCCAACTAGATCTCCAGATGACCTCAACCACACAGGGCATCAGGGAAGCAGGCACAGGATAAGTTACAGATCCTAACTCCATCTGCCCACTGACAGAGGTGCCATCCATTAGGTACATCTCTGTTCATAAGGCACCTGCTCAGAGAGAGGCCTTCACTGAGCCCCAGTCAAAGGAGAGCCCTGGCCCCTGTCTCCTGCACTGCGGTTTTATTTTCTTTTCAACACCTTTCTCCACATAAAATGGTTCACTTATTTATCACCCATCTCCCTGCTCTAGAATGTAGGCTCACCAGGCAAAGGCTTGGTGTGTCTTGTCCAACACTGCATCTCCAGTTTCCAGCATGGAGCCTGGCACACAGAGCAGGCACTCAGATCATTATGGATGGACAGATGGAAGGGTGGATAGGTGGGTGGGTGGCTGGCTGGCTGGGTGGGTGGATGGATGGATGGATTGGGTGTGTAGGAGGGTAGATGGGCGAATGGATGGATGGATAAGTGGGTGGGTGGGTGGGATGATGGATGGATGGGTGGATTGATGGGTGGATAGATGGATGAGTGAGTAGGTGAATGGGTGGATGGGTAGATGGAATGATGGATGGGTAGATTGGTGGATAGTTGAATGGATATCTAGATAGTCTGAAGGAGAGAGGGAGGGAGGAAGGAAGGAAGGATCCCCCCTGAAAAACCAGGCCTGATACAACGAGGCTTTAATGTTCCTGGAGGTCACTATCTCCCCTCAAATAGCCAGGGATCCACTCTGAGTTTTAGGTGGACTGACAAAAGGGAAATAAAATGGGCAGTGTCCGATGAAACTGTGCTAGAGGCCGTCAGGGCTGCGCCGATCCTGGTCTTGCTGACACTGCTCCCAGGAGCTCCCACCTCCCCAGGTCCTTCCAATAACTTTCATTCGCTTGAATTAGCCAGAGTTGGCTTCTGCTGCCACAAATACTGCCCATTCCAGGGCTGATGTGCCCACACTCCACTCGTTTAATCCCCATAGGGATCCAAGTGGGGAGGTATTATTACAACCTGCTGTTCCAGTGGCAGGAAACTTACATTAAGGCCACACTGGTGGTAACAGAAGAGCTGGGTATGAACCCAGGCCATTGACTCCAGCATCCTGTTCTAGACCAGTACACCACTGGTGTACTGCTACACCACTCTGACTCCTGCAGACATGGCTTTATTGTGATGAAGTAGCCTTTCATAAATAAAGAATTCCACGTAACATATGCTTTTTAGGGCTGCACCCAAGGCATATGAAGGATCCCAGGCTAGGAGTCGAATAGGAGCTACATCTGCCAACCTACGCCACAACCACATCAACGCCGGACCCAGGCCACATCTGCAGCGTACACCACAGCTCACAACAACGCCGAATCTTTAACGCACTGAGGAAGGCCAAGGACTGAACTCACATCCTCATGGATCCTAGTTGGATTCGTTCCCTCTGAGCCACGATGGGAACTCCGGTAACTTATCTTTTTAATGGATCTAAATATTTACGAATCAGGTCTTCTTAAGGGGATCCATCATCCTTAATCTTTTATAAATGCCAGACTATACCTACAATCATTGTCCTAATAACATACGTCCATAACTAGCCCCAGAGAGACTGTACAGGCATGCCTTGAACAAAAATAAAACCCACAAGATAAAAGTTACTTTGTGAAACCATTTCCCAAAATTTAGATAATCTACATCAAACTATATTTTGTTAAAATTATTTTCAGACCTAAGCAATGGTAAACTCATTAGTGTGACGATAACTACATAATCCCTGGCATCTCCAGGAGCACAACATACACAGCACAGCCTGAGGAAAATCAGTAAAGAAATTAACAAATAAAATAAATCTTAAAAAGCCTATTTTTGCACACACACAAATTTATACTGCAATTTTTATAAGGGCAAGGAGTGGGAGGTGGAATCTGAGATCAATCCATTTTCCTCTCACTCCAGGTCTAAGCATCCTCATTTTCTATTCTTCGAATTAATGAAATGAACACAGACCACTCTGATTACGAAGTCTGAAATAATGAAAGTGCCTACACATTTGCATTTTCTTTCAGTGTGAACAGGCTAGTCTGATAGTTAGAAAAACCATGACAAATTGCAGGAGATTTCCTCCTTTGTTGCTCCGAAATGGCTCTCTGGCCGTAATACACCGTATCATTGCCAAACGTACTTATCCTCAAGTAGGGAGCAGAGTGGATCATGTTAAATATGAAATTAGTGACATGTTCTCTCAATGCATCAACCCTAATTCTAAATTAAAAGGCTTCTGTCAAACTTGAGGCAACTCCTGTACATTCATTGCTATTTATAACCGAACATGAAATTTTTTTGCAATTAGAATAAAACCCACCTCCAGCCCTCGGCCCTGGCCCTTCCCAGCACTGCCCCATGTACTTGGCCAGGCCACTCCAGTGCTCCACCTGTCCCCTGAGGATACCAGCCACGTTGGGGCTCTCACGCAGGTTTTGTTGTATATTTCAGTTTGCTTACCTGTCCTGCATGGGACACTCTGCTAGGTGCCCATGTCAACCAGCCTCTTCACTACCCTGGGCTCCTCTAAGAGGTTTTCCCTAAAGAACTGTTCTAAGTCACAGCCCTCACATCTGCACTTCCACACACTTGGGAGGGGGGTCTCTATCTCACCCTCTCCCCCCAACAACTGTCAACTCCCCTGGAGCTAGGACTGAGTGCCTAGCACACATAAGGCAGGCCTTGCGGACAGCTGCTTTTTAAGGCTGCAGAAGTCATGCATAGCATGGACCCCTTGCAAATCGGCTGGAAAGGGCACAGCAGTTCACCCTTACATGGGTCTGCGGCGGGGATCTGCTCCATCCCCACCTGGCCCTCATGCCTCTCCTGCAAGCCCAGCTGCCAGCCAGGGTCTAGCTAGACGCAGAGCTCCATGCTACCTGGGTGTCTGTCTCATCCCCAATCCACATATAAACAAGTCTCAGCCAGAGGCCCAGCTCCCCGGGCCAAGCCTCCTGGTCCTGGTACTCTGCACTTCACAACTATTGGACCCCCAAACCCAGGTGGCTGTGGCTGTGCCCCACCTCCTGACACCATTGGGTGGATGTCTCCCTATACCAGTGAGCTGGGGCTTTGGGTGCATTTTCACCACAGTGAGAGACTAGAATCTGATAATGAAATTAAGAGCTGTGCCCTGCCTCAAAGGATCACAGAGGCCCCTTTCCCTTTTGAGGTTCATTTCTTTTTTGAACTAATGATAGAAAGATCTCCTTTGCCCTTAGAAATCCAAAATGCCAATGACGATGTACCTGTGTTTGTCTCTTAAGGCTCTGGTATCATATTTACATATTCACATAAGAAAGGTCAATTTATTTAATGGTATAAATCATTTCCTACTGCAATTTTTTTTTTTTTTTGCTTGTTAGGGTCTTACCTGTGGCCAATGGAAGTTCCTAGGCTAGGGGTTGAATCGAAGCTATCACTGCCAGCCTTCACCACAGCCAGAGCAACACAGTATCCTAGCTGAGTCTGTGACCTACATCACAGCTCACGGCAATGGCAGATCCTTAACCCAATGAGTGAGGCCTGGGATTGAACCTGCGTCCTCATGGATCCTCGTCAGATTTGCTACCTCTGAGCAACGAGGGGAACTCCTCCTATTGCTTTGCTGAAAATACATTATTCCACCAACAAGGGCTTAATTTCCAAAATATACAAACAACTCAACAACAACAGCAAAACAACCCAATTGAAAAAGGGGCAGAAGACCTAAATAGACCTTTCTCCAAAGACTTATGGATGGCCAACAGACACATGAAAACACGCTCAACATCACAAATTATTAGAGAAATTCAAATCAAAACTACAATGAGATACCACCTCACACCAATCAGAATGGCCATCATTAATAAGTCTACAAATAACAAATGCTAGAGAGGGTGTGGAGAAAAGGGAACCCTCCCACACTGCTGGTGGGAATGTAAACTGATACAACCACTACAGAAAGTAGTATGGAGGTTCCTCAGAAAACTAAACCTAGAACTACAATATGATCTAGCAATCCCACTCCCAGGCATATATCCATACAAAACTACAATTCAAAAAGATACATGCACCCCTATGTTCACTGCAGCACTATTTACAACAGCCAATATACGGAAACAAAGTAAGTGCCCATAAACAGATAAATCGATTAAGAAGATGTGGTACATATATACAATGGAATACTACTCAGCCATAAAAAGAATAATGTAATTTGCAACATGGACGCCATTACAGATTATCATAATAGGTGAAGTAAATCAGAAAGAGAAAGACAAATACCGTATGAACAGAAATGAACCTATCTACAAAACAGAAACAGGCTCACAGACATGGAGAACAGACTTGTGGTTGCCAAGGGGGAGGGGGACAGAGTGGGTTGAGCTGGGTTTGGGGTTAGTAGATGCAAACTATTACATTTAGAATGGATAAACAACAAGTCCTACTGTATAGGGCACTCCACTCAATATCTGTGATAAACCGTAATGGAATGGAACATGAAAAAGTGTATATATATGTGTGTATGTGTGTGTCTGTCTGTATACATATATTCACACACACACACACACACCTGAATCATCTGCTGTATAACAGAAATTAACACAACACTGTAAATCAACTGCATTTCAATAAAATAAAATTTATAAAAAAGACTGGCACTACACTATAGATTTATCTGTTGGTTGGTTTAATCTCTGTCCTAGAGAGTGTGAGCTATGGCACCTAGAAATAGATGCCAATAAATCCGCTGAAGGACCTTACCAATGTGTGGCTGCCAGGGCTCTGGCGAGGGTGCCACTTCAGCACATAACTTGTTTTTCAGGAATTGAGAAATCCTCTGCAATCTTTCAGAGGGGTCACATGGCTTTCCATGCTTGCAGAATCCAGCAATCCATGAACAAATATCTATGTACTTCACTATTTCTGCTTTGGAAGAGAATGGTGATCTGGGATAGGTCTGGTATTCATGAAAGTTTTTAAAAAGATACAGAAGTTCACGCTGCAAACTGTCTCCTTGGCTTGCCCACACAAGCCTCACATGAGAAGTCACACAATCCTTGAGCATCTGTGTGATGAGAACCATGTCTTGGCCTGTCATTCACAAGCTTCCACCAGTTTGTTGTTCCATGTGAACCCACAGCTGTGTAACAGATCATAAATAAGGTTCAGCATCCCTGAGAAGATCACATGCTATACATTACAGGCACCCAAATGCACATGGACACATCCAAGCAAACAGCTAAGTAGGGAAGAGTCTTGCTTGGTGGGTTTGACATGAAACATCAGCGACCAAATTACTTCTCCTGGAAGGAAACCTCAAAGCTCCTTCCAGGCTGGGGGCACCACAAGGCCTCACGTCGGACAAACCATGTCTCACAGCACAGAAAAGACTTGTGTTGCAAATGAACATTATACCACAGTGGAATTCTGGCTTAAGAATCAACAAAAGAGCACAGCAGACACAGGCCAGCTATCACAGGACTCCAAGACTGGGCTTCTCAAAGTGGCAGTTTGTGGAACCCAGGGACCCTTAGATATGACCAAAGATGAGAAACTGCTCTCAACCAGTGACACCTGATTCCTGCAACCATTTGAGGTTGGCGGGTATCAAGGGGACTGAACAGCTGGTTTTATTCTTCCCTATTTTCTCCCTGTTTCCTCCCTGCTTGACAATCATGTGCTTTCTCTTTTTAGCGACTTCCTCTAATTTTCCTTTTTTGGAGGATACAGGCTTTGTTTTCATTTGTGAGGGTTACTTTGTTTATTTAAGGTATACTCACCCCTGCATATGTACCCTAGAAAAATAGACACATATTCACAGAAGAACGTATACAGTGATGTTTATAGCAACTCTATTCCTGATTGACCAGAAAAGGACTAACAATAACCCAACTGTTTTCCCATGGATAAATGGACAAACAGGTACACTCATACCATGGAATATTGTCAGTTAAAAAAAAAAAAAAAGGACGAATTCCCATTGTGCTTCCTTGGTAACAAAGCTGACTAGTATCCATGAGGATGTGGGTACAATCCCTGACCTCACTCAGTGGGTTAAAGATCCAGTGTTGCCCTGAGCTGCAGTGTAGGTCACAGAAGAGGTTCAGATCTGGCATTGCTGTGGCTGTGGTACAGGCCAGCAGATGCAGTTCTGATTCAACCCCTAGCCTGGGAACTTCCATATGCCTAGGGTGTGGCCCTAAAAAGAAAAAAAAAAGGTAACTATTTATACAGTAACAATTTGAATAAATCTCCAAGGTACTATGCTGAACAACAGAATACAATCTCAAAAGCCTGCAGTGCTGTAGGAGCCCCCTTACACAACTACCTGTGAAAGACACAACTACAGTGACAAAGGTCACTGGTAAGTGGTACCTAGCACGCAGGGGTTGGGAATAAGTTCATCTGTAAAGGGAAGCATGAATATGAGGGAATTTTATGTGGTGATGGAATGATCCTTCATTCCAATGCACATAAGATGTACATGTGTCAAAATTCACGGACCCGTATGCCCCCAAAGTCAATTTTATTGTACAATAATTTAAGAATTAAAATTATTTTTTTATGGCCACGCCTGCAGCATATGGAAGTTACCGGGTTAGGGGTCGAATGGGAGCTGCAGCTGCCAGCCTATGCTGCGGCTACAGCAACACCAAATCTGACCTGCCTCTGCAACCAACACCACAGCTCACAGGAACGCCGGATCCTTAACCCACTGAGTGAGGCCAGGGATCAAACGTGCATCCTCATGGATACTAGTCAGGTACATAACCTGCTGAGCCACAATGGAAACTCCCTAAAATTAATTTTAAAATCCAAGATGCTTCTTCAGGGAAAAACAGATTGCTGAACACAATCTTTAAAAAAAGAGTCCCTGGAATTTAATGAAGCAAGGAGACATAATCCATTAGCATTGTGTTTTTCACCAGCAAAACCATAGGCTTAGGGAAATGTAGCCCCTCTGCTCCCCAGGGTGGGAGTGAACTTGCCTGACTTCAAGTCCTCAGACAGAGAGGAATACTGCAAATTTCAAGGGAGGACACCCCAGCTCCTTAGCAACCCACAGATGCAGCCAAACCCAGACAGAGGTGCATCTACTTGGTATCCCCAGGAACAGGCAAATGGGGCCACATTTTCCCAAGTCAGTGCCTTCTGGTGGCATTTTCAATGCAGGGCAAGTTTTCAATGCAGCCTGTTTAACTTTTATGTTTTATGTTTGTCAACATTACCTTTTTCTTTTCCTTCTTTTCTTTTGGCTACAAGGTGCAACGGCTTGAAATGAGATCTCAGTTCCCAGGTCAGGGATTAAACCTGGGCCACAGTGGTAAAAGCACCAAATCCTAACCCCTAGACAACCAGAGAACTCCCTTCTTTTCTTTTTTTGATGATAAAAATTACTCAAGCCTTCAAAGTAACTTTTAGGATAGTTCTAAAAACTGTCCTTTGGTTCTGATCAAACTGCTTTACAGGAAGAGAGGAAGGGAAGACATAAAAATGAGGCCCTCATTCAGCTTCTTTCAAGACAATGTTACTTTATATGACTTTCCATCTGGCTCAGCAGTAATGAACCTGACTAGTATCCATGAAGACTCGGGTTCGATCCCTGGCCTCACTCAGTGAGTTAAGGATCCAATGTTGCTATAAGCTGTAGTGTAGGTTGCAGATGTGGCTGAGATCCCAAGTTGCTGTGGCTGTTGTGTAAGCCAGAAGCTACACCTCTGATTAGACTCCTAGCCTGGGAACTGCCATATGCAGTGTGGGCCTAAAAAAACGAAGAAAAAAAAGTAATGTTACTTAAAAAACTACATGTTATTCAGTATTAAATTGTCAGCTAGATCTGGGCTGAGGACAGTGAAGAACTGTCAGGTCTATGGACCCGGTCCAGGTGGTTATTTCACCCAGTTGAGAGCATGTGAATTTCCCACTCCTCCATGGGGCAGGGGCTCAGGTGCTGCAGGTCTTGACATTTGTTATTTTCGGTTTATGCACAGAAAATCAAACTGTAAAACACCTGATCTTCACCTGGAGGAGAAACACACACCTGTTTGATTCATGTGTCATATACTCACATTATCTTTTTTTAACCTCAGCAATATTCCACTGGTCTTGTCTCTGTGCATCTGCACAGGCAGAGGACCACAGCCACCACTGTGAGGAAGTGCATGCACATAGCCTCCAAGGTTGGGAAAGAGTTTTTAGACTTAAAGAGAATTTTTATTCCCCAAAGAAATTCCTATGCAGAATCCAATGTCTAAAATGGGTGTTTTAGAATGAAATATTAGAAAATGAATACAAAAATACAATACCTTTTAAAATTGCACCCCCCAAAAAATCAAATACCTGGGAATAAACCTGACCAACGAGGTGAAAGATTTATATGCTGAGAACTATAAAATATTAATCAAGGAAATTAAAGAGGATTCAAAGAAATGGAAAGGTAGTCCATGCTCCTGGGTTGGAAAAATTAGTATTGTAAAAATGGCCATACTATCCAAAGCAATCCACAGATTCAATGCAATCCCTAGCAAATTACCCACGACATTTTTCACAGAACTAGAACAAACAATCCAAAAATTTATATGGAACCACAAAAGACCCAGAATTGCCAAAGCAATCCCAAGGAACAAAAACCAAGCAGGAGGAATAACTCTCCCAGATTTCAGGCAATATTACAAAGCCACAGTAATCAAGACGGCGTGGTACTAGCACCAAAACAGACAGACAGACAATGGAACAGAATAGAGAACCCAGAAATAAACCCAGACATCTACTGTCAATTAATCTTCAACAGAGGCAAGAATATAAAATGGGGAAAAAGACAGTCTTTTTAGCAAGTGTTGCTGGGAAAACTGGACAGCCGTGTGTAAATCAATGAAACTGAAACACACCCTCACACCATGCACAAAAATAAACTCCAAATGGCGTAAAGACTTAAATGTAAGACAAGACACCATAAATAATCTCCTAGAAGAGAACATAGGGAAAACATTCTCTGATATCAACCTTATGAATGTTTTCTCAGGTCAGTCTCCCAAAGCAACAGAAATAAAAGCAAAAATAAGCAAATGGGACCTAGTCAAACTGACAAGCTTTTGCACAGCAAAGGAAACCATAAAAAAAAAAAAAAGACAACTTACAGAATAGGAGAAAATAGTTTCAAACGATGCCAACTGACAAGGGCTTAATCTCTAAAATATACAAATAACTTATATGACTCAACAGCAAAAAAGCCAACAACCCAACTGAAAAATGGGCAAAAGACCTGAATAGACATTTCCCCAAAGACGATATACAGATGGCCAACAAACACATGAAAAAATGCTCAACATCATTATTAGAGAAATGCAAATCAAAACTACCATGAGGTACCACCTCACACCAGTCAGAATGGCCATCATTGATAAGCCCACAAATAACAACTGTTGGAGAGGGTGTAGAGAAAAGAGGACCCCCCTGCACTGTTGGTGGGAATGTAAATTGGTACAACCACTATGGAAAACAGTATGGAGGTACCTTAGAAAGCTTTACATAGAACTACCATATGACCCAGCGATACCACTCTTGGGCATATATCTGGACAAAACTTTCCTTGAAAAAGACACATGCACCCGCATGTTCATTGTAGCACTCTTTGTTAAATTATTACTCACTGAATTTTATTTATAGGTATACAACAATCATCACAATCAATTTTTATAGCATTTCCACCCCAAACCCACAGTACATTCCCCCAACCCCCAACCTGTTTCATTTGGAAACCATGAATTTTTCAAAGTCTGTGAGTCAGTATCTGTTCTGCAAAGAAGTTCATTGTGTCCTTTTTTTAGATCCCACGTGTAAGTGATAGCACTTGATGTTGGTGTCTCATTGTCTGACTTCACTTAGTATGATAACTTCTAGGTCCATCCATGTTGCTGCAATTGCCATTATTTCTTTCCTTTTAATGACTGAGTAATATTCCATTGTGTATAAGTACCACATCTTCTTTATCCACTTCTCTGTCGATGGACATTTAGGTTGTTTCCATGTCTTGGCTATTGTATATAGTGCTGCAACGAACGCTGGAGTACATGTGTCTTTTCAAGTCATAATTTTCTCTGGATAGACGCCCAGGAGTGGGATTGTTGGATCAAATGTTAATTCCATTTTGAGTTTTCTGAGGAATCTCCATACTGTTTTCCACAGCAGTTGCACCAATTTACATTCCCACCAACAGTGTAATAGGGTTCCTTTTTCTCCACACCTTCTCCAGCACTTATTGTTTATAGACTTTTTGATGATAGCCATTCTGGGTGGTATAAGGTGATACCTCATAGTGGTTTTGATTTGCATTTCTCTAATAATGCGTGGTGTTGAACATCTTTTCATGTGGTTTTTGGCCATCTGTATGTTTTCTTTGGAGAATTGTCTGTTTAGATCTGCCCATTTTTTGATGGGGTTGTTTGTTTTTTTGGTATTGAGCAGGAAGAGGTGTTTATAAATTTTGGAGATTAATCCCTTGTCAGTCGATTAATTTGCAAATATTTTCTCCCATTCTGTGAGTTGCACTGCAGCACTCTTCACAATAGCCAAGACATGGAAACAACCTAAATGTCCATCAACAGATGATTGGGTTAAGAAGATGTGGTGTATATACACAATGGAATACTACTCAGCCATAAAAAAGAACAAAATAATGCCATTTGCAGCATCATGTATGGAACTACAGACTCTCATACTAAGTGAGGTAAGTCAGAAAGAGAAAGACAAATACCATATGATATCACTTATATCTGGAATCCAATATATGGCATAAATGAAACTTTCCACAGAAAAGAAAATCATGGACATAGAAAAAAGTCTTGTGGTTGTGAAGGGGGAGGGGGAGGGAGTGGGATGGATAGGGAATTTGGTGTGAACAGATGCAAACTATTGCCTTTGGAATGGATAAGCAATGAGATCTGCTGTATAGCCCTGGGAACTATGTCTAGTCACTTATAAGGAACATGATAATGTGAATAAAAAGAATATATACATGTATGTGTAACTGGGTCACCTTGCTGTATAGCAGAAAATTGACAGAACACTATAAACAAGCTATAATGGAAAAAATAAAAATCATTATAAATGAAAAAATAAAAAATAAAATGAGTGTTTTAGGAGTTCCCATCGTGGCTTAGCGGAAACAAATCTGAATAGCATCCATGAGGACGCAGGTTTGATCCCTGGCCTCGCTCAGTGGGTTAAGGATCTGGCGTTGCCACAAGCTGTGGTGTAGGTCACAGACGTGGCTCAGATCCTGCATTGTTGTGGCTGTGGTGTAGTCCAGCGGCTACAGCTCAAATTCAACCCCAGGCCTGGGAAACTCCATATGCCATAGATGCAGCCATAAAAAGCAAAATAAAATAAAACAGGTGTTTCGTTAAGAGATATTTTTTTTATAAGTTCAAGTTTTAAATATTTATTATAGATTCAGTCAAGAGAACACTGAGTTTAGAATATGGGGTTATAGAGGACAGCCAAGGTCATGGCAGCTTATGAAAATGATTATCTTCTAAATTCAATTTCGATTACCCAGTATAGAAAAAAAAAATTGGGGGGCTGCATCCATGGCATATGGAAGTTTCCAAGTTAGGGATCAAACCCATGCCTCAGGAGCAACCCAAGCAGCTGCTGTGACTACACTGAATCCTTTAACCCACTGCACCACAATGGCAGAAAATTTTGATAACAGATCAGTTTCACTTATAATTTTAGGATACTCTTAAGTTTGATCCAAAATACAAGGGAACAGTGACATCAATGTTGAATTGTTAAAATGAACCAGGGCATGACTAATCCACTAGTTTAAGTAAGAACCAAAGGGCATAAAATATTTTTCAAATGTATTTGTAACATTTTAAGATGGATTTCCCACAGCGTGATATTTTAAAACACACCACTTCAGTGCATACTGACTCTTTAGACAAAATTTCCGTGGGATTTACTTTGTTTTCTCTGCTGACTGTAAATCTCCTTTCTAAGGACTCAGCAGGCGCCAAGAGAGTAAACTTGACAAGATCTGGGGACCAGGCAAATAAAAAGTGTCACTAAAACCTTGCTTTAATCTTGAATAGTCTTGTATATTCTGCTTCATTAACTGTCAAACACTGAAGCTCAGGAAGATGTCCTTGGCTTGTCCTGCAACTTCCCAGCATCTCCAGTCCACACAAGAGGCCAGCAGAGGATCAGCTCATTAAAAAGAACTGGGTGAATGGGTCTTCCCAGTCCATGATGATTTCTCAAAGCCTTAAAACTGGGGGTGTCTGTCATGCTTTCTTTCCTGAGCATGAGAGACAAAGGCCCAAATTTAAGAAAGAAACCATAACTGCAGTTTTTTGCCACTAACAATAAAATGTAAAAATTAAGTAAATATTAAAATTACTAAGATAAAATGATTATTTGGATTTGAAGAGGAGATGAGTAGCCTGGTCTAAATACAAAAATAAATAATTAAATAAATGCTGAAGGATGAGCCTCAAAACACAGTCTTCTATATCAAGTGGCCTGTTTGAAGAGAAACCGAGCAGTGTGTATAATATCTCAGCTCTAATTTCTGTTATTATTCACAATTCTCAAGCTAGATTTAGAGTTTGGATAATTAATAAAATCACCCCTTCCACTCACTCCTGATTATCACTCATCAGGGTCCTGTTTGTACTTCTCTTGCCGATTGTGATCATGTATTTGAACTGGTGTCTCAGCAGTTCATCAGCTCGTCATTAGTGCCTGTAGGCTGGATAAAATGTGCTTCAATTTCCAAGAAAAATGCAAATCACATTGGTACTGGCACCAAAGTCAGGAATTCCCAGAATATTATCAAATAAGACAGTTCCTGCCAAGACCTTGTCTCCTGAGTGAAGAAAAGTGGTGTCCTCCTGAGTGACAGAGAACTAAACCTCCCCTCCAGCCCTGAACATCATTCCTAAAAAAACCCTCTGTGTCCACAACCCTTCAGTGCCATCTTAGCCCTGGCCTCAGCATGCAGGAATGTGTCAGTCACTCAAGCAGGAACAAAGAATGAAAGGCAAAAGAATTGGACACATTTAAAAGTCAAATAGAACCCTAGCCAGCAAGGCAAAGATACAGCTGCCAAGGACCCATCATGGAGACTCAAACTCAGATCTAGGGGCAGAGCTGGGCACTGGGACCAGCAGAGCCTCAAATCCACAGGCCTGGATCCAAACCTTAGCTGGCCCTGAGCCACTGTGTAGACTTACACAGCACAAACTCAACTTGGTCCTTGCTTTTTGCTTTTTGTCTCTTTAGGGCTGCACCTGCGGCATCTGGAAGTTCCCAGGCTAGGGGTCGAATTGGAGCTGTTGCTGCCGGCCTATGCCACGGCTCACAGCCACGCTGAATCTTTAACCCACTAAGCAAGGCCAGAGATCAAACTCACATCCTCATGGATACTAGTCGGGTTGGTTACCACTGAGTCACAACGGAAACTCCTGGTCTTTTCATTTTTAAAAAGGGGATGACAGCCCACAGTCCTACAGGCAGCAGTGGAGATTACAGACATGATGGAGGGGGCACCTCACACAGTCCTAGGCACAAAGAAGTCCCCCACGGTGACCATCGTTACAAAGATTACAGAGGCAATCCTCAGCAGGGGAAAATAGACTTGGAATATTCAAATGCGTTTTGGAAGATAGAAGGACAATCCAAACAGCACCATGAGGAGGCAACCAGACATGCCCAGAAGTAGTAGTAGGACCACTAACCTAGTTAATGAATTCTTATCCAAGTAAAAACTGAGGGACTTTACTAGATTAAAGGAACTTAAAGGAGCTAGAGAAAGAAGTTACAAATAAGTGATGGGGACTTAACTCTAGACTGAACCCTGTGAGGCTGGAGAGCACCAATCTATAAAATCCAGACACCAGAGGATGGAGTCAGGAGAGAGTATAAACAGAAGGGCTTGCCTAGGGAGGAGCTGAGCGTTACTTACCAGCATCTAGCGTCCACACACTTTATGCCCAGAGTCTGACTCTTGATATTTAAAGAGAGAGACAGATTGACAGATATAAACACAGAAATACAGACAGATGTCATATCTGGGTTAGGAGGCATCATTTGCAGATTCCATATTTGCAAATACACTCATTTCCTAAAATTTACGTGTAATCCCCAAAGCAACACTCAAGGTTCTCTGCAGCCATCTATGGCCATGTGCGTGCAGAGCCTCAGATAATTTGAGTTGCTTGATACACAGGGTCCCAGGTGAGGTTCCCAGCTGAGGTCAAACAAGGCTCTGCCTTGTTTCAGCTCACACTGTAAATAAGTATCCTTTTCACCATCTACTTAGTGCCATGGTGGGTTTTTTTTTTTCATTGTTGTGGGTTTTTTTTTTTTGGGGGGGGGGCACTGTTTAAAATGGCTCCCAAGCATAGTTCTGAAGGGCTGTCTAGTTTTCCTAAGTGCAAGAAGGCTGTGATGTGCTTTACAGAGAAAATGCATGTGTCAGATAAGTTTCATTTGGGCCTGAGTTACAGTGCTATGGGCTGTGAGTTCAACGTCAATTTTCTAGGTGCAACCTCCTGGAAAAAAAGACTAAATAAATGTTGTCCTCATCTTACATACTTGACAGCTGAAAAGAGCATAACACAGGGGTAATAATGAGTCAAAATTTACAAAAGAAAGTACTGTTCTGGTATGGGATTTGTCAAAAATGAGTCAACAAATACATGTTAAATAAGGTGCCTTTAAACAGAAACACACATAAGACACAGTTATGTCTTGAATGATTGACAAAACCGTTGTGGTCACAGTCTCATATGAACTAACCCTGAATCTCCCCAAAAGCAACAGTTCAATATTCACTAATTCAGTGTCCAGGGCAACTTTTAGAACATAATTATCCCAATACTGAGAAACAACTGTACATTTATTTCCTAGTTCTGTCTCCTTAAAGGACCTAGAAGCAATGATACACTAGTAGCAGCTAGCACCAGACCTTGGCTTCTAAAGCCCTCTCCAATAAAAAGATAAATGGCTGATGACAGGGCTGGGACAAGGAAAATATAAGATGAACCTGAAGAATCTTTTAGTGGCAGAAAAATAAGGAAGTGTTTAAAAAATGGGGGGAGGTGTTTGATGGAAAAACAACATGTCAAAGAAACAGAAGCCAAGTGGCTAAAGATGGAACAAGGTGAGCAACAGAGTAAATAACCAAATTGCCAAGGAGAGAGGGAGTAGGGGAAGGAAGCTTGGAAGCTTGGGATTAGCAGACACAAACTATTATATATCAGATGGATAAATAACAAGGTCTTACTGTTTAGCTCAGGGAACAATATCCATTATCCTGTGATAAACCATAATGGAAAAAAAGTAAATAACCATAATATCGAATTATGACCTAAGAAATAAGATAAAATATCACAAGTCCATATTGACATCACAAATGACTCAATAAATGAATTTACATAATGAATATATAAGTTTAATAAAATATATTTATTCAGAAGTGACAAATCTTTCTTAAAGGAGAATTGCAAAAAAATAAATGTAAATGGAAGATGGGACGAGGAAGTTACCACCAGAACTCCACAGTGATGACTACTGAGACCAAGATCAGCTCAAGAATGCTAAACTCATGGTTAAAAAGGGGAAACTTGGGGCGGGGGGGGTAAATCAGGAGGTTGGGATTAGCGCACACACACTACTATATATAAAAGAGATAAGTAACAAGGACCTAATGTATAGCAAGGGAAATTTACTCAGTACTCTAAAATAACCTATGTTGGAAAAGAATCTGAAAAATAATGTATAATACATATTTTATCTATGTAATTTGCTGTACACAGGATTCACTTTGCTGTACACCTGAAACTAGCACAACACTGTAAGTCAACTATACGCTAATAAATTTTTTTTTAAATGCTAAACTTAGCAGTGGAAACTTCAAGGAGAAACAGGATATTTGCATTGCCTCAAAGTTATCTCCCCCAGAATATTTATTAACTGCTGTGGTTCTAACATACATCCACAAATTCCTTGAGCCTCCTTCCTCTAGGAGGTAGAGCGTGGCCCTCTCCTCTCGAGTGTAGCCTGGATTTGGTAACCAGCTCCTAATGAATGTTATACGGGAAAGGGGAGGATGGTGACTCTGCAGTGGAGAAACCTGGCAGACACCACCTTGATATAACCAGCAGTAAGTCGGATGTCCACAGCACCTTCTGAGGCAGTGAGAATGGTACCTTACTTCTGGGGTATCCCTTCCCCAACCTATAACCCCATCCTGATAGTGAGAAAACGTCAGACTAACCCAAACCGAGGGACATCTGACCACTGTCCTTCAAAACTGTCAAGGTCATGAAAAACAAGGAAAGACTGAGGAACCATTACAGATTAGAGGAATCTAAAGAGACATGGTGAGTAAACGATACGTGTATCTGGGACTGAATCCTGGGGCGGGGGGGCAGGTCATCAGTGGGAAAACTGGTGAAATCAAGTAAGCCTTCAGATTAGCTGATAGCAATGTTAATCTTTACTTTGCACCAGCATATCACAGTTACATAAGGTGTTAAGCTGAGGGGCAGCTGGTGAACTATACAGGAATTCTGCCCAATTCCAGAGCAATTCTCCAGACAGCAGTCAAGCTATGCTCTACCTTGGAGTTTGGTTCTATGGTGAATAAAAATCACACAATAATTTTCCAAAACATGAAGCTGGCCAGTTCTCAAATTTTACGATCTATTTAGAGACAAGCACGAGTGTTTGAAATACCCCTCAGAGCAATGGCACAGGTGGACAGCAGCCAGGAAGTAAAGGGACAGGTGAGGGAGGCCACACTTCCTCCTTAACATAGAGAAAGGACCTGAGAGACCCTGTCCTGTGACAGACCATCATGTTAGAGAAGTTTAAATACACAATTGAGTGTCATGAAATAACATAAGAAGAAATAAAAATAATAAATAACAGAAAAGCATGAGGTCAGAGCAGGGGCAGAGCAGAGTAGAGACAGTCCAGGTCCATACATCCCCGTGGCCACCAGACACGTGAACAGGTAGTGAAAGTCAGAGTGACCAGAGAAACATTCATCTCATTGGGAACATCTCTGAAGTCTGACAATACTTGGGGCTGGAGAGCACCAATCTGTGATACCCAGACACCCACCACACATGAAGTGGGGGTGAGGAAGCCTATAAACAGAAGGGCTCACCTGGGAGGACTTGAGCGTTACCTTCCAGCACTGAGAATACACACACCTTAGGCCCAGACTCTTGACTGCTGGATTTATTCCTCAGAAAAAGCTCTTGAACACACGCATCAGAAAACC
>PVHT021183530.1:14102800-14165451 GCA_004024745.2 Catagonus wagneri | reverse complement strand
CTGGAGAGCACCAATCTGTGATACCCAGACACCCACCACACATGAAGTGGGGGTGAGGAAGCCTATAAACAGAAGGGCTCACCTGGGAGGACTTGAGCGTTACCTTCCAGCACTGAGAATACACACACCTTAGGCCCAGACTCTTGACTGCTGGATTTATTCCTCAGAAAAAGCTCTTGAACACACGCATCAGAAAACCCGCCCTGTTCACAACAGCACTAACGTGCAACCACAGCTCAAATGTCTGTCCCTGGAGAGCAGGTGAGTGGATCCTGTGAAATTTTCCCAGCATAGTTAATACGCATAACACAGCAAACAGCACTCCACACAACACGAAGGAACTTTAACAAAATACTTGAAGTGGGAAAAAGTTAGTCCTCACAGATGACAGACACAGGGGTACTCTTTCTAAAAAAGGTAAAGACAATCAAAATAAAAACATACTTTGCAGGATATACAGATACAAAAAGACCATGTCGAAAGGAAAGATACGATTCAGGCAGTGGGTTAACTTGAATGGGGACAAGCAGGGGGACAGACTAAATGCAGGATATTGTCAAGGCCCCATTTTGATTGCAGTGATGAGTTTTATAAGTACTTCTTATGTTCCTAAAAATAATAACATTTAACAAGGTTGGCCACACATGCAATGGTGAGAGAGTGTATGTGAATAAAAGGGTTAAAGTTGGACTCATTTTCTATGCTTGAAGTTCACTTTATTTTAAAAGCAATATATCTAAAAGAGCAGTGAAAGAATATGATTTCTATTCATGCAACAAGCAAAGGAACTAAAAACTGACCCTGAGAGCCAGGAAGCAGGACTGGGGCTGCAATATTAAGGCCAGAAACTTGGACTTTCCATTTTATGTTCTTCAGTGTTTAGGACGCCACTACAGTACTTGTTTTTAAATCGTGATAAATATACTTAATCACTTATATGTGGAAAACTATCAGATGTGTGTTTTGTGTGGCCAGACCCTTGGTGGGTGTCCTTGTTCATTTTAGTGCCCACGGGGAGAGTGTGAATTCTCCAGGCTTCACCCACCACAGCTCTGATACCACAAAACTCAAGGTCACAAGATAAAGGCCAACTGCTGATAAGAATTAGAAACCGAGGAGTTCCCTTCGTGGCTCAGTGGTTAACGAATCCAACTAAGAACCATGAGGTTGTGGGTTCGATCCCTGGCCTTGCTCAGTGGGTTAAGGATCCGGCATTGCAGACGCGGCTCGGATCCCGCGTTGCTGTGGCTGTGACGAAGGCCAGCGACCACAGCTCCTGTTAGACCCCTAGCCTGGGAACCTCCATATGCCACGGGTGAGGCTCTACATAAAAAAGGCAAAAAGACAAAAAAAAAAAAAAGAATTAGAAACCGAAATAGAATTTCATGAACATTGATCTGTCCCTTAGGTCTATCTTAGTGCATATATCCTTTTGAATTTCTGAATTTTTTTGCTTTTTTTTTAACATTATAGTTGGTTTATAATGCTGTATTAGTTTCAGGTGTACAACAAAGTGATTCAGATATATTTTTTTTTTCTCAGATTCTTTTCCCTTATAGGTTACTTTAGAATATTGACTATAGTTCCCTGTACTATACAATAGGTCCCTGTGTTTGTCTATTTTATACATAGTAGTACGTATCTGCTAATTCCAAACTCCTAATTTATCCCTCCCCTCCTTTTTCCCTTTTGTAACCACAAGTCTGTTCTCTGTGTCTGTGAGTCTATTTCTGTTTCGTAAATAATCTCATTTGTATCATATTTTATATTCCACATGTAAGTGATATATGATATTTGCCTTTCTCTGTCTCACTTGCTTCACTTAGTATGATAATCTGTAGTTGCATCCATGTTGCTGCAAAAGGCGTTATTTCATTCTTTTTTCATGGCTGATATAAATACATATCTCACATCTTCTTTACCCAGCCCTCTGTCGATGGTCATTTAGGTTGCTTCTATGCCTTAGCTATTGCATATGTTGCTACAGTGAACATTTGAGTGTATGTACCTTTTCAAATTAAGAGTTTCTGTCTTTTCCAGAGAGATGCCCAGAAGTGGGATTACTGGACCATGTGATAGTTCTACTTTTAATTTTTTAAGGAACCTCCATACTGTTCTCCATAGTGGCTGCACCAATTCAAATTTTTGGATACAGAAAGTCCTGATCCAGTGAGCTGTCAACCAAAAGCAGGTCCCTTGCCCCACGAGACCATCAATGGCAGCTGGTGCAAAATAATGAAAGTGAGTTCCATCACCTTCTACCCTGAAGCCCCGAGCCTGTACTTGCTCATTTACAAACTCTGTTACCATCTTCCCTATCTTCCCCACAGGACATTATAAATGGGGTCCCAAGAGGAAATGATGCCAAAGTCCATTTGGATTCATTTGCTAGGGCCTCCATGACAGAGGAGCACAGGCTGGAGGCTGCACACCCGAGACCAAGGGCTAGTTTCTTCTGAGGTCTCCCTCCTTGTCTTCGGGTGGCCGTCCTGTCCATGCTGTCATGTGGTTTTCCCTCTGTGTTTGTGCGTCCTAATCTCTTCCTCTTTTAAGGACACCAGTCAGGTTGGATTAAGACTCACTTGATCTCATTTTACCTTTACTATTTCTTTAAAGACACTATCTCCAAATTCAGTCCTATTTTGAATGTATGGGGTGTTACGATTTCAATATATGAATTTTATGGGATTACAGTTTAGCCCATAATGCCATATAAATACTGTATGAATGTGCTTTTCATGATTTCATGTGAGACAACTACACTAGTAGGTCATGACATATATGTACATATGTGCATATCTAAGTGTTCACACATGTAAAACACTCTCTTCCTATTTCACCTCGGAAATTAATTTCCAGGATCCCTTTTTTTCCTTTGCTCGTGGCCTAATAATCAGTATTAATAAGGAATAATCCAAATGTAATTTTTTTTCTTTTTATAACCACACCTGTGGCATATGGAAATCCCCAGGGCCAAGGGTCAATTTGGAGCTGCGGCTACAAACTGTGCCACAGCTACAGCAACACCAGATTCTTAATCCACTAAGCAAGGCTGGGGATCAAACATGCATCCTCACAGAGACAGCACTGGGTCCTTAACTTGCTGAGCCACAACAGGAATTCCAATCTGAATGTAAATTTGTGAACGTGTATCAAACATATAAAGCAAGAATTTAGCCTTAATAAAAGGTAACATCTACTATCTGACATGTACTATTAGTCCTCCTCTGTAATCTTGCCCTGCCTGTGTCTGCACTCTGTTAATATGAGATGTAATCTGAACACTGTAATCTAAAAACAAAAAGTTTAAATGGTGTTTCAAATTTTAAAAGTCACACATATCGCTGACCCTGACATTAGCAGATTTCCAAGGAATTTTTACCTTGCAGACAGGTTAGGTTTTGTGGCTATAACATCCCTTAAATGCCATAATTCTCACTTCTGTTCATGTGTCTAAGTCCCTGAGAAGACATCATGCACTATGGGGTTATTTTATGACCCAACCTTTTTATTGTAGTAAAATTTACACAGCAAAATTCACTGACCACAAGTATACAATTCTGTAAGTTTCGACAAAGACATACACCCAGGTAACTACCATCCCAAACAAGATGCATGCAGAGCATTTCTGCCACTCCAGAGTTCTCCTTCCCAGTTGATTCCTACCTTCACAGGCAACCACTGTCACTAGGATTTTTATCATCAATGATGATGAGCTTTGCCTGTTTTTTAACTTCCTATCAGTGAAATCATAAAACACCAGTTCTTAAAAATTAATTTATGAACAAATCTTTCCCCACTGAGTTAAATAATTATTACAGCAGTGACCTTATTTCCTCTTTTTTTAACACCTAGTGCCAGCTAACAGGTATTGAAAACATTTTTATTCTGCCTATAACACAATAACATTATGCATTAATCATAAAATTTTCTTAAGTAACCTTGAGTTAACCTTGAATCTATGTAATTATTCCACCACTCATTTCCAGCATTAATATGTAGAAAAAGGTCATTCTCAAGTTTCCAACTCTTACTAGAGAAAACTACAAAACTGCGACAATAGATGTCACCATGAATATCTGGTTTCCCATTTTAGACTGGCTGTCATTCTTCACATCCGTGTTCCCAACCACACCAAGTTGCCCAGGCCTCTCACTGCAGGGCAGGCCAGCCCTGGACAAGCGGCTCTGCCTGCATGCCCCTTGCACCTCAGAGCCACCATCACTGCTCTCCCTCCTGGCCTCCCGAGTCCCAGGCCCGCTCTTCCATGGTCACCCCTTCTCACATGCCTTCAGCCTCTCCACTGAGCCCTCCCACCATCAGTGAACACACCATCTCCCCATCCTAAAACAAATCTCCCCCCAGTTCCATGAATAATTAAACCCAGGACTACCACATGACCCAGCAACTGCACTCCAAGGTATACCCACGGGCAGTGAACGCAGGTCTTGAAGAGCTACAGGTACACCCATGTCCATTGTAGCATATCCATAAGAGCTAACATTTTCTTTATCCATCGATGGATAAAGAAAATGTTGTCTGTCTATACAACAGAATATTATTTAGCCTTAAAAAGGAAGGAAACGCTGATACCTGCAACAGCAGGGATGATCTCTGAGAATATTATGCCAAATGAAATAAGCCAAGTCACAAAAGGACAGATATGGAATGAGTCCACTTATAGGAGGTCCCTGGAGGAGTCAAATTCCTAACAACTCAAAGGAGGATGGTGGCTTCTAGGAGCTGGCGGAGGGGAGAACAGGGAATTAGTGTGTAGTGGGTGCAGACTGTTATTTTGGAAGATGAAAAGAGGTCTATGTATGGATGCTGGTGGCCCACAGTAAGTGACTCATGACCCACCCGACTGCCCAAATCAGTGGCCCCCTCTCAGAAATTAGAATGCCATGCTGCTTAGCAAGTTCTACAGCTGCAAACCCACTGCTGTCTTGCCTCTTACCTGTGGTCACCGGCGGGGGGGGGCGTTGTATGCAGGGATACACGTGTGGGTGTGAATATGCTTTATAAATTAAGCTGGGCATGCACTTATGAATCCATATGCACGCATCCTACACTGTTGAAAATCTGCTCCTGCTGATAGGCACCAGATAGTGGACATAGCCTCACAGAAGCCCCAGAATCCTTCTGTGCTGCCTCCTGACTCCACCATCCCCATCCCACCCTCCTGGTACCTGTCAGCCCTTCAGCCCTGAGGTAGGAATCCTCCCAATATGGAATTCACCTCCTTCAGGAGCTTCAGGATGGGTGCCCGGGCACCAAGCAAGGCAGCTCTACTGCCTGCTGTATGAAAGTGAGCCCAGGTCACAAAATCCACTCTGCACTGTACCCTAAATGTGATTAGTGACTACCTCTCCTCCAGTGTCCTGGCATTGAACGTTGACACTGACCTACATAATTGTATGCGTGCTGCTTGCAGGTACACAGAGAAGCCATCAACAAATGACAACGTTCATTTCGAGAACCAAAAGAATGCAGAGTTTTATTTTTCCAGATAAGTAATGAAATAGTTCACATGACAGCTTTTGAAAACTCCTTCCCCTAATAAACGTTGCATTGCCTGAGTCAAGCTGAAAATGAGATGGCCCAACCAGGTACACTGGAGTTAGTGGAGTTAAACTCACTTCCTCCATCCTCTTCTCCAGGTAGCTTGCCTCACTTATTTCTTTTTAATTTTTTTATTAAAGTAGAGTTGATTTATGATGTTCTGTCAATTTCTGCTATACAGCAAAGTGACCCAGTCATACCTATATTCTTTTTCTCATATTATCTTCCATTATGGTCTATCCCAGGAGTATGGATATAGTTAGCTCACCTTGCTTGAAATTAGTTTTAGAAAAAGTAATCTGAAAACAACTTTAAAAATATAAAATACACAAATACAGTCTGGGTTTTCCAGAGATGATGGTCTAGGGACACAACTCAAACAACACCATCCTCTTGCTGCCCCCACCTCAGAGGCCCCCAAGAGTCCCACAGGCTGTACCCTCCGTGCTGGTCACTTAAAGGAAAGCCTGGCCTCCCAGAGCCCAAGAGGCAGCAGACCCTCCAGGCTGCCACCCAAACATGGGCACTTAGTCTCTGATGCTTAGGATCACCAGATACAACAAGACCTGCTAGAAATGTGAGGAGAACGCTCCTTCATTAAAAACAAACAAGACTCATTTAGGACATTGCTCAAAAAAAGACGAGAGGATATTGTGGTCACTGCAAGATGGGCCATATGAGAATGAGTACTGGACATGACAAGTATAATTGCCGGGAGTTCCCACTGCGGTGCAATGGGATTGGCAGCATTCTGCAGCAGCAGGATGCAAGTTCAATCCCTGGCCCAGTACAGTAGGTTAAGGATCTGGCATTGCTGCAGCTGGGACATGGGTTGCAGCTGTGGCTCGGATCAGATCCCTGGCCTGGGAATTCCACATGCCTCGGGGCAGCCAAAAAGGTCTAATTGCTGAACTGACTTTTCCCTTTATCTAGGAAGCAGTCAGACTAGAGGGGTCTGACTGAAGACAAGGACGGGAAAGACTGAGGTCAAGTGTGTGAGGGCAGAGCTCACACATGTCTGAAGGTGATATCAATGAGGATCAGAGGGGCAGTGGCTTGGGACGGCCTCCACCGAGGGATGGAAGGATGGACGTGTGTGAGCAGAGGTCCCAAGGAGGCCCTGGAAGGAAGAGCACCCCTCAGGGAGATGGAGGACTGCAACTCCAGAGAGGGGAGAGGAAGGAGATCGGTGCTGAGATGCAAACAAATACCGACCGTCCTCTATGCTCATGACGTGCTGAATGTGAGTAATTGCCCTTTATTTATTCTGTAGGACAGACACTCAGCAGCATAAATTACCACTATCAGTCATCCTCAAGGACCTCTAAAGCAGAGAAGATGAAAGATGATGAAAACTTTACTGCTGAAGAAGAAAAGAGACCTTAGACCAACAGCTACACTTTGAACTCATTACCAAAACGATGTGCTGACTTCAGACTCAAGATCTTTATTTATTATTTTTACCATCCTCAAAGATTCTGTATCACTTTCTGGTTTTAAGTAGCCAAGCATTTTTGTAGAGTACGACACGTGAGGAAGAGAATTCTTTATCTTTAAAAATACTTTCAATTACAGTGAAATCTTTTGTATGAAGGGCTGTTATTAACAGCTCTGAATAAGAAAAACACTTGCCTAAATGCCCATCCACCCAGTGGTTCCACTGAATGCCCAGTGACCCTGTCCAATCCCCACGGAGCCTGGGAGAGCATGAGGGTCCCAAGCTCAGGGCTGATGTGCTGATGACAAGGAGGCAACAACGAATTCTCAGGCCTCACCTGTCAAAGACACAGGATTTCTCCACAGCTCCCCACCCACTCCACCCCATGAGCCCTGCTCCTAGAAATGCCAGCCTAGAGGCAAAGTTCAGAAAACAATTACAAAGCTTAGTCTTCATTTAAGAGTTTTAAAAAAATGTTTCAGAGGGGAGGGGAATAAGTTCTAGAATATGAAGTGCCAGTTTATTGTTACCCTGGCTCCTTTAAAATGCATATTTTCTAGCTTCATGTTGTAGACTTTTCTACAGAGACAACTCTCAATTAACTCCCTAATGTTAATTAACTCCCTAATGTTAATGAACTCCCTAATGTAATATACACTTCATTGACACCGAAGCCCAGGTCTAGTGGTTTAAGGTTTCCCAAGCTGTTTGCTTCTCAGCAACACTCCGTCAGGAGCTGATGTACCCCCGACCCCAACTCCCAGCTCTACACAGGCAACACAGGTGGTGGGTGCTGGGAATCCCCCAGAAGCAGGGATTTTGAGCAAGAGGCAACCAAGGTAACCAAGACCCTTACCTGTCAGGAGCCTTGGAAATATCACGGAGGGGCCTTCCTGCCACACTGTGACAGAACCAGTTTTGTCTGGCTAATAAGACATTGACCCTGGAACATAGGCAAATTTATGCTCTTATAATTGCCTTTTCCTAAGTGGCCTCTGACACATCAGGGTCCCTGAGGCTGCACCAAACTAACAGTCCTACCTGCCTCTGACTTCAGAGAGCAGACTTTATAAAGGAAGGAAGTCCTGCTGCTCCTCAGGGAAGGGTGGTGGTCCATCGCTCCAGACTTCAGGGATGTTCTCAGAGCATCCTCCCCATCTCCACAGGGCTCATTTTGTTAAACAGTTTACTCTCAGGAGCGAAGTATAAAAGGTACTTCTTTAATCTAAAGGAACATATTCAACTGGTACCTCAACATAACACTCAGAAAGCCCTAAAGCATGGGGGGCAGTAGAGAGGACGGGGCAGTCATGTCCCGGGAGAAGTAGGGGCCACAGGAGGGGGGGGTGGCAGGAAGTGGGGGCCATAGGAGGGGGGATGGTAGGAAGCGGGGGCAGCAGGAAGGGGGGCCACAGGAAGGGGGAATAGTAGGAAGTGGGAGCCATAGGAAATAAGGGCGGCAAGAAGTAGGGGCCATAGGAAGCAGGGGCAGCAGAAAGGATAAGGCCCAGTCAGGCTGGAGGAGCAGCAGGAAATGTAGGAAAAGTGTACAGAAACAGGTGGAAGAGCCAAGTAGGTTGAGAAGAAATTAACTAGAAGACGAAGACCCAAATGATGAGTCAATAGGAGACTGTCCCTGCTTCCTCCTGCTTTTCTAACAGTCAAAGGGGTACTGACCACATACAACAGAAGGATAAGATCAGAAATGTCCTGGTTTTTAAGTGCCAGGTCAAGGCTACACCAAGAGACACCTGAGAAGACAGCCACAGTCACCAGCTGTCATCAGACAGGCCGGTGCAGGGACGGAAAACTTAATGTCTCAAGGCAGAGGTCACAGTGCCTCCATGTCTAGGGGACAATTTCATAACTATGTCCCAGTGTGGAGGTGGGGGTGGAGGACTGACTGCAGTTCAAGTCTATTTAGGAGACTTGTCTGCCTTTGGAGGGACTGAAAACACACTGTCCTAAGTGACTTGTTAATCATGGGCATTTGGCCTTGACTTTTAAAATGTATGGAATACTCAGTACTGCTGTGCAGGAGTCTGTGGACTCCACCTCTGGGAAGCAGAGCTCCAGGGAGGGGAGTGGTGGCTCTGTCCCATGGCCGTGCAGGGGGATATGCCTGCTGGCCCATGGCCCCTGGGGCCTTGGCTGATACTCCAGCCTGCCTTTGTGTACAGTTCTCACAGTAATACATCCTCCAGGAAGGACGTGGAGAAAACACCGAAAAGAAGAAAGTAAATCATCCATCACCCCCTGGGGATAACCACTGTTAATGTTTTCACCTGTTTCCATTCAGGCTTTTATTCCCTGCACACATACACGGTGCAAAACTGGAACCCTACTGTAGCAGGAATCTGGCTGTGTTCATTTAACCTAACATGACAATTTCCCGAGGACACTGAATACCCTTTGAAAATATGCTCTCAGTGGCCATAAAATTTAGAAACCACTAACATGAGCAACCTGCTACTGCTAGCGACTCAGGTGGCTTCCAATTTCCAACTAAGATAAAAAAAATCACAGTGAGTATCCTCAACATATATTTTATTGATCTCTCTGATTTTCATATGAATCTTTCAGATAAGAATGACTGAGTCAAAGGATATAAGCATTTGTTTTTCTCAAGCTTACACCCACTGACATTTCCTCCAGTAGATATGAAGTATTTATCCTCCTTTATGCTTGCCCACACTGAGGATAGATATTTGAAGGACCCTTTACCACTTTGGTAGAAAAGAAAGAAAGGAAAAGGGGGAAGAAAGAATTGTTTTAATATGCATTTATCTGATTACTCATGAGGTTCAGCCACTTTTCTGTTTATTTGCCTTTCGTATTTCTTCAGCAACTTGCTGATGAGTCTGTTGCAGACTTTTCCCATCTGATGGTAATGTTTTCCTATTGATTTATGACTGCTTTTAGTATAATAAGGACTGGCAGGTAGACAGTGTTATGTCCTGACTTGCCAATTCTGGTGATGGTGTTTGACACACATAGGATGCTAATGGATTTATAGTCAACCGTATCAATCTGTCCTTTTATTACGTCTTCTAGGACAAGCAGAGTGTCATGGCCCTTCAGCCTGGAAAGCAACCCCAGCTCTCCCAGTTGTTATCTGGGTGACCTCTTTGCCTCAATTTCCTTGATTGAAAAAGGAAGATGAAGAGAGTGCATTTACTACATGAGGTCGGGATGTGGCAGACAGTTTGGAGCTGGGCCTCCACGACCCGCCTCTGAGTGTTCAAGTGGAACCCCCTCAGGTGGGCATCCCCTGGGCTGGACCAGGGGACGCCCACAGCCTCAGAGGGAGCTAGGAATCCAGTGGTACCCTGGATGATGCGGCCCCAGCTGACAGTCTGACTGTAGCCCTGGAAGACCCTGACCAGAAGACTCACACAAGCTGTGCCAAGATTCCTGACCCACAGAAACTGTGACATATGAGTGTTGGCTGTCTTCAGCTGCTAAGTCTGGGGGCAATTTATTATGCAGCAGGATATAATTAATACATAATATTTGGAAAGTACTCAGCAGAGTGCCTGCGGCAGATTCCAAAAAAAACACAGTCTAATGCGTAGCTGCTCCTCCCATGGAAAGACAAATCCTTCTCCCCGCCTGGGGCTGGGCTTGACTGTGACTTGCTTTGACCAAGAGCACAGAGGCACATGTGAGGCAGAGACCTGAAAGGCACCTGCACACTGGGGCTTGCCCTCCTGCTACCCTTGGGACTGCGCTGCCACCCTGTGAAGGAGCCCAGCCTGAGAGACAGTGTAGCCCAATCATCCCTGATGTCCCCCCAGCTTACAACCAGCCACTACTAGACATGCATGAGGCCATCTGCTGCAGACCAACCAGTGAGCCCAGCTAACCACCAAGCCACACACTGCACACTTTCCCACCTCTCTCCTGTGCTGAACAGGTGTCTGTTGAGAAGTCATGGGGTGGTTTGCTACACAGCACTTGCTAACTGATAGAGCTGTCATTCTCATTACTACTACTGTTATTTTCTTGGCATCGATTAGACAGCCACTCGTATTTCTTAGCGGTACACTTATGCTTTTACTTTTTATATCTAACAAATCCACTGGAAACTTATTCTGGTGTACAATACTAGATGAGAACCAAACTTCATGCTTTGCCACACAACCAACTCTCCCTTCTTCACAAAACTTCAATACCTTCTTTTCATATGTTAGAATCTAGAGGGTTTTACGATATCATTTCCATTTGTCATTTCTATTTGCAGATTAGCAGACCTTGAACCAATAATCAATACCTTGAGTTCTGTTTTAATTTGGGCCAAGATAATGTTATGTGCTCTTCTATTGGACCGTGCCAGAAGAGACTCTCACAATCCGACTGCATGGAAGCCTAGAGAAGTCTCTGCAAAGGTGTCACAGAAGAGTAAGAATAGTAATACAAATCTAGGAAACACAGATGGAAGAGGAGGAGATGGTCACTGTCATAAGAGGGATGACTCCAAGGCCACGGTCCTCTGAAATCAACACTGAACCTGTCCCAAGTGCCCACATCACTCAGGGTCAAAACTCACAAGCACGAGGCACTGTGGGGGCAATGGTCAATGTGCAAGTGGATACAGCACAGCACCTGCTCTCCAGCTGGTAGTCCCACATGCAAAACCTCCATGATCGTATTTACAAATCCACACAAATACTAATACAAGTAACATAATGGCTAAGGGAGCCTAGAAGCGCCTAAGAGCAATCATGGAAAACGTCCTGGAGGGGAGTTTTCAGATATTGCAGCCTAAGATTTAGCAAAGAGAGGGTGTATACAAAGGCAACAAGCTAGAATGAATAACTGAGGTACAGCAAGCAGAGCAGAAGGTCTAAACAGATACAAAGTGAGTCTGATGAAGGGGTAAGAGTCAGTTTGACGGAGGAGTATTCAATGTCAGGTCTTCAAAACAAAGAGCAGGAGTTCCTATCATGGCTCAGGGGAAACGAATCTGACTAGTATCCATGAGGATGCAGGTTCAATCCCTGGCCTCGCTCAGTGGGTTAAGGATCCAGCATTGCCATGAGCTGTGGTGTAGATCACAGACACGGCTCAGATCCTGCATTGCTGTGGCTGTGGTGTAGGCCAGCAGCTACAGCTCTGATTCAACCCCTAGCCCGGGAACCTCCATATGCTGCGAGTGTAGCCTTAAAAAGGATTAAAAAAAAAAAAAGCAACGTTTTGTTGGGTAACATGGTAGGAGACCACAGGTTGAGGACCAACCTCTCTGCTACTGAAAGACTTCATAACATGCACAGCAATCACCCAGCTCCTCTAAGACCTGCCTTCCCCCAGGACCCTCGGTACGCAGCAAGAGGGTTATGATCTCAAAGATGAGGAGGTACAACCAGCACAACTCCCAGCAGAGCAGAGATAAAAGGCCAGCAGACCCCGGCTCCATCACGTCCAGTCACAACATTCCTGCCTCTCACTGATTCCTAGTGGAGAGCAGACATGGGTACACTGAGAAAATGACCTGTTTTCTAATTGTTGAATTGCACTGAATATCAGCTTTGATCCTAAAAGCTTAGAAATTAAGACATGAAAGTGAGTGGAGCCCTGATCTATAGGACCTGCTTATGGCCCTGAGGTTGACTGGTGGGGAGCACAAACCCTTCCCTGGTCTTCCAACCCTGGCAGAACTCCCACCATGGGAAGCCTGACCATCCAAAATGGCAGCCCCAGCCACAGCTTTGAAGGGAAGTTGCACTAGAAGCCACTCAGGACCTCAGGGCAGAAGCTCAACAGGAGTCAGAGTGAACCCTGAGCCCTGACTAGCGCCCAGCCTGCTGGCACTTGACCAGCTGCTAAGTGCTTCACTGTGCCTGCTCCTACACATCCCCGTGGCTGTGTCCATGTCTTAAGAGCAGAGGTTGTTCTGGCCAAGGCCCCCTCCTTCTCTCTTCACGTCCCCATGGCCCTCCTTCCTAACCAGCAAGAGGTTGCTGGGCATCACTCACAAAGACCACACCTGAGAGTCCTCTCAGGTGCTCCTCCAAACCCGGATCTGAAGCCTGATCTTGTTTCCCCCCAATGTGGACCACACAAACCCTGAACACCGTGCAGCCAGGTGGTAGCCGGATGGAAACCTCTTGCCTGTATCCAGTGGATGGTGGCGGCTTCTCGTACCTGAAGGAAGAGGGGTGTTGGTCTCACCCCCAAAGCCAAGTCTGAGCCTGGAGTCAGAGTCTCAGCCATTCAGAGCCCATCCAACCCCCTGCCTGGCCTTGGAGGCCTCCCCAGGAGTGAGCCAGAGCCACGTCACCCCTCCTCCCGATCCCAGCTTCTCCCAGTGCCATGAGGTTTAACGATCATAGCTAGAAATACATTTTAGTATCAAAAGGGAAAACTATTGAGGGTGACAAAACAGCTTTTTTTTCCTTCTAGCTCATACTCTTGTTCAGTTTCTCTTCTGGTTCTTCAGGAAGACATTTCTTGTCCTTTACGCAGCAGTATTTCTTTTTCTAAGACCCCACAGAACTTTTTCTCAGTTTGCTTGTCCTCAAAGAGCCTCCTCAGACCCGGATGCTCATCCCGTGTTGTGAATTTCCAAAGGCGTCTGCACTTGACTTACTCTAATGCTTCCCCAGGTGCAGGGCTAAGGGACCCATGGCCTCTGTCTCTGATACCTTCTGTCAACAGGATTCCCAAGAAACTGCCTGGTGCTCGACCAGCCTCCACCCACCGCTCATTTCCCTAGCCCTGGTCCTTCTGGGTAACCCAACCGTTTGCTCAGAATATAACCTAAAAACAAACTAGAAAGATGGAGAGGGAGAGACAGGAACCCCAGCCCACTGGCTAAGATGGGGTGACAGCCCCATAAAACTGTTGCGTGACATTCCCAGATGACGACTGTGAGTCCCCATCATCTTCCCTGAGACCAGGCGCTCCGCTCTAGGGAGGAAGGGAGCTGGGCCAGGTCCACTAGCTTATGAGGTACTTTTCGCCATTACTGTTAAGACAGAATCATTTCTAAAGTTTTCATAGGTACCGTATTTCAACCAAACTGAAGTCATACATTAGGTTATGTGAAGATTATCATGATGACCAAAGACTTATCATCCTTAAGCCCTGAGAGAATGGCATTCAGACAGGTTAAGTCACGTGGCATAGTGTCAAGAACAAGAGGTAGTGAAGCCAGGGGGCACAGGGAGACTTGGCTTTCTTGAGGGAGCCACCCATGCAGCAAGGCCCTTGGCCAGGGAGGTGACAGGTCCCCGCCCATGCTCTGTGCTGGGGAGTCCAACCTTTGTGTGGTGCTTTTTGTTGACACAATTTGTAATTCAGTACCTGGATGGATAGGAAAGTTCCCCTTGTTGGCATCAATGCCATTACAGCTATGTTAACATATGACCAGGCTTCATTAAAAACTGTAAAGCAATCTACTTTCTATTCTTAAATATAAACACCTAAAGGCAATAACTTTGGACTAACTGCTTAATTCCAAAAATAGGGAAACATTCATGTGTAAGTTACAGTTCTTAAAATTATCATGTCTAGAGTTGAGTCATTAACATACATAAGAAATTTTAGCAATTATAATCGATTATCAGAAGCAATGGGATCCTGCTGTATAGCACTGGGAAATATGTCTGGTCACTTATGATGGAGCATGGTAATGTGAGAAAAAAGAATGTATACATGTATGTGTGACTGGGTCACCTTGCTGTGCAGTAGAAAACTGACAGAACACTGTCAATCAGCTATAAACATTAAAATAAAAATCATTATAAACTTTAAAAAAATGAAAAAATAAAAAGATTATCAGGCTTCTTCTAAGCTAACGACTCTAAATGTTCACTGGAAACCTACCAACGGTGGCTGACCAACCCAAGAGGAGCTAACATCCAAGCCACCAGCCCCTCTTTCCCAATTCATAAGCAGTCGGTGATGAATAAAACCTAGCACGCAGTCTTCTTAGAAGCCCTAAATTGACAAGAAAAAAAGCTACCCAGCTTTTCAGTTATTTTCTGATCTCTTCCTAGCTAGCTTTCATTTAATGGAAAACTTGTCAAGTTACAATTTTATGTGCCTCACTCTACAGCACTTATTTTCTATAACTGGGATTTTCTCAAGACAATAACTATACTGACAGCACTAGGCTGACCGCAAGAAATGTGTTTTTACCTATTTTCTTGAATATTGGACATGCCTGACACTAACCTACTTTGTAAATTTATTGCCTTGTTCTGTGTGATCTTTGTGATAAATGTATTGTCACAGAAAACCCAGCTGACTATCCTTCATTTCCCTTCATTTTATAAATGCCAAGTTTATTTAGCTCTATTGTCACTTAAGTTTGTTAGCCAAATATAATAGCTGAGACTGTTTTAAACCAAGGCTTATACCACTACCAAAAAATCAGAAAACTTGAGTTTGTTTCTCCAAATAATTTTTGATGATCCAGAAGTACACCAATATTTTTTACCCCAAATGGCCTAATTACTCATTCGGTGGGTTTCTTTTTTTTTTCACTGTGGTAAAGTATATATAACATAAAATTTACCATCTTAACCATATTTTAGGTTATGGTTCAGTGGTGTTAAGTCCACCATTCACATTATAATCTCCAGAATATTTTTCATCTTGCAAAACTGAAACTCTGTCTCCATTAAACACTAACTCCCTATCCCAGCTCCCCTCAGCCCCTGTCAGCCCTCAGTCTGCTCTGTCTCTGAAGTTGACTCCTCTAGGAACTTAGCAGAAATGGAATCAAAACAGTGTTTATCATTTGTGATTGGTTTATTTCAGTTAGCACACTGTTCTCAAGGTTCATCCAGGTTGTAGTATGTCAGAACTTCCTTTTTTTTTTTTTTTTTTGGTTTTTGTGTTATCTAGGGCTGCAACCGTGGCATATGGAGGTTCCCAGGCTAGGGGTCTAACAGGAGCTGTAGCTGCCGGCCTTCACCACAGCCACAGCAACGCGGGATCCTTAACCCACTGAGCAAGGCCAGGGATTGAACCTGCAACCTCATGGTTCCTAGTCAGATTCCTTTCTTTTTAAAGGCTGAATACTATTCCATTGTTTGTGTAGACCACGTTTTGTTTATCCATTGTTTGTGTGGACCACGTTTCGTTTATCCATTAATCTGCTGATGGACACTTGGGTTGCTTCTACCTGTTGTTACTGTTATGAATACAGGTGTGCAAACAAATATATCTTTGAGTCTCTGTTTCAGTTCTTTTGGGTGTTTACTCAGAATTGAAATTGCTGGATCATATGTCAATTCTGTAATATTTTAAGGAGCCACGATGCTGTTTTTCACTTGGTATTTTCAATCATACAATCGGATAGAGGGCAAGTGATGGCCAGGTGACTAGTATACTCAGCGATTTCTTGGAACCACTAAGAGTTGCGCCAGTACTTTTTTAGGAAAGCAGCCCTTGTCTTTGGGGTGTGACACTTTGTGTACCAAACGGAGACAGGCTTTGGTACCTGGTGCAGCTTATCATGGTAAAAAAGAAAATCCAACCAATCAGAACCTTTTATAATAAAAATACACAAAATTCTAATAAATATATAGTTCCTGACCCTCTTAGTTTTTTTCTTTTTTAGTTTTTATTATCATTGAGTTACAATGTTCTGTCAATTTCTGCTGTACAGCAATGTGACCCAGTCACAACATATAAACAAGCTCAACATTACTATTTATTAGAGAAACGCAAATCAATACTACAATGAGGTACCACCTCACACCAGTTAGAGTGGCCATTATTAACAAGTCAACAAATAACAGATGCTGGAGAGGGTGTGGAGGAAAGGGAACCCTCCTACACTGTTGGTGGGAAAAAGAATGTATATATACATGTTTTTTTTTTTCACATTATCCTCCATCTTGTTCCATCACAAGTGATTAGATATATAGTTCCCTGTGCTATACAGCAGGATCTCATTGCCCGTCCACTTCAAATGCAACAGTTTACATCTACTAACCCCAGACTCCCAGTCCATCCCACTCCCTCGCAATCCTCCTTCCTGGCAAACAAGAGTCTGTCCTCCATGTCCGTGATCTTTTCTGTTTTGTTGATAGATCATTTGTGCCTTATTTTAGACTCCACATATAAGTGATACCATATGGTGTCAGTGTTTCTCTTTCTGACTTACTTCACTCAGTATGAGAATCTCTAGTTACAATAATGTTGCTGCAAATGGCATTATTTTGTCCTTTTTATGGCTGAGTAGTATTCCATTGTGTGTATGTATCACATCTTCCTAATCCATTAATCCATCAATGGGCATTTAGATGGTTTCCATGTCTTGGCTATTGTGAATAGTGCTTCAATGAACATACAGGTACATGCATCTTTTTCAATGAAATTTTTGTCTGGATACATGCCCAGGAATGAGATGCTGGATCATATGGTAGTTCTATATTTAGTTTTCTGAGGTACCTCTATACCATTTTCTACAGTGGTTGTACCAATTCACATTCCCACCAACAGTGTAGGAGGGTACCCTTTCCTCCACACCCTCTCCAGCATCTGTTATTTGTTGACTTGTTAATAATGGCCACTCTAACTGGTGTGAGGTGGTACCTCACTGTAGTACCGATTTGCGTTTCTCTAATAATTAGTGATGTTGAGCATTTTTTCATGTGCCTGCAGGCCATCTGTATGGCTTCTTTGGAGATATGTCTATTAAGGTCTTCTGCCCATTTTTCAAATGGGTTGTTGGTTTTTTTGCTGTTGAGTTGTATGAGCTGTTTGTATATTTTGGAGATTAAACCTTTGTCAGTTGAGTCATTTGCAAAAATTTTCTCCCATTCCGTGGGTTGTCTTTTCGGGGTTGTTTTTTTTTTTTTTAATGGTTTCTTTTGCTGTGCAGAAGCTTTTGAGTTTAATTAGGACCCATTGGTTTATTAGTGTCTTTACTGCCTTTACTCTAGGGAGGTGGGTCAAAAAAGACGTTGCTATGATTTATGTCAAAGAGTGTTCTGCCTATGTTTTCCTCTAGGAGTTTTATAGTGTCTGGTCTTACATTTGGGTATTTCATCCATTTTAAGTTTATTTTTGTGTATGGTTTTAGACGATGTTCTAATTTCATTCTCTTACATGCATTGTCCAGTTTTCCCAGCACCATATTCATTGAAGAGACTATCTTTCTTCCACTGTATGTTCTTGCCTCCTTTGTCATATATTAATTGACCATAGGTATTTGGGTTTATTTCTGGGCTTTCTATCCTGTTCCATTGATCTATATTTCTGTTTTTTGTGCCAGTATCATACTGTTTTGATGACTGTAGCTTCATAGTAGAGTCTGAAGTCAGGGACCCTGATTCCTACAGTTCCATTTTTTCTTTTCAATATTGCTTTGGCTATTTGGGGTCTTTTGTGTTTCTGTACAAATTTTAAAATATTTTGTTCTAGTTCTGTAAAGAATGTCATTGGTAATTTGATAGGGATTTCATTGAATCTCTAGTTTGTCTTAGGTAGTACAGTCATTTTTTACTATATTGACTCTACCCATCCAAGACCATGGTATATTTTTCCATCTATATGCATCTTCTTTTATTTCTTTTATCAGTGTCTCACAGTTTTCAGAGTACAGGTCTTTCGTCTCTTGAGGTAGGTTTATTCCTAGGTATTTTATTCTTTTTGATGCAATGGTAAATGAAATTGTTTCCCTAATTTCTCTGTCCGATCTTTCATTGTTAGTATGCAGAAATGCAATTGATTTCTGTATATTAATTTTATATCCCGTGACTTTACCAAATTCATTGCTGAGCTCTAATAGTTTTATGGTAGTGTCTTTAGGATTTTCCAGATATAGGATCATGTCAGTTGCAAACAGTGATAGTTTTACCTCTTTTCCAATTTGGATTCCTTTTATTTCTTTTTCTTCTCTGACTGCCATGGCTAGGACTTTCAAGACTATGTTGAATAACACTGGTGAAAGAGGACATCCTTGTCTTGTTCCTGATCTTAGTGGAAAAGCTTTCAGTTTTTCACCATTGAGAATAATGCTAGCTGTGCATTTGTGGTAAATGGATTTTATTATATTGAGGTAGTTCCCCTCTATGCTCACTCTCTGGAGAGTTTTTATCAGGAATAGGTGTTGAATTTTGTCAAAAGCTTTTTCTGCATCTATTGAGATGATCCTATGGTTTTTATTTTTCAGTTTGTTGATGTGATCTATCATATTGATTGATTTGTGGAGGCTGAAGAATCCTTGCATCCCTGGGATAAATCCTACTTGATCATGGGGTATGATCTTTTTAATGTGTATTTGTATGCAGTCTGCTAATATTTTATTGAGGATTTCTGCATATATGCTCATCAGTGATATTGGCCTGTCATTTTTTCTTTTTTTATGGCATCATTGTCTAGTTTTGGTATCATGGTAATGGTGGCTTCACAGAATGAGCCTGGGAGTGTTCCTTCCTCTGCAATTTTCTGGAAAAGTTTCAGAAGAAGAGGTGTTAACTCTTCTCAGCTGTGAAGCCATCCAGATCCTGGACTTTTGTTCTTTTTTTTGGAAGTTTTAAAATCACATTTTCAATTTCTGTACTGTCTGTTTCCTCTAGGTTGTCTACTTTATTGGCATACAGTTGCTCATAGTAGTTTCTCATGATCCTCTGTATTTCTGCAGTGTCAGTTCTAACTTCTTTTTCATTTCTAATTTTATTGATTGGAACCCTCTCCCTTTTTTTCTTGATGAGTCTGGCTAACGGTTTATCAATTTCATTGAACTTTTCAAAGAACCAACTTTTGGTTACGTTGATCTTCTCAATTGTTTTCTTTGTCTCTATGTTATAATTTCTGCTCTAATAGTTATGATTTCTTTCCTTTGACTAATTTTGGGCTTTGTCTGTTCTTCCTTCTCCAAATGTTTAAGGTGTAAGTCTAGGTTGTTTATTTGCCTTTTTTCTTCTTTCCTGAGATAAGACTGTATTGCTATAAACTTCCCTCTAGGGATTTCCCATCATATCTCAGTGCTTAACGAACCTGACTAGTATCCATGAGGATGCAGGTTCAACCCCTGGTCTTTCTCAGTGGGTTAAGGAGCTGGCATTGCCGAGAGCTGTGGTGTAGGTCGCAGACTCGGCTCAGATCCCGAGTTGCTGTGGTTTGGTCTAAGCCTGCAGTTACAGCTCCCATTCGACCCCTAGCCTGGGAACCTCCATATGCCACAGGTGCGGCCCTAAAAAGACAAATAAAAATTTTTTAAAAAAACTTCCTTCTCAGAACTGCTTTTGCTATATCCCATAGGTTTTAGGCTGTTGTATTGATAGCTTTTAAAAATAATAAAGAGTAGGAAATTCTGGTTAAAAGTGATAACTTGAAGTTTTCACTTCTGCCCCCAAACCTTACAGGCACAGATCCACAAGGACAGGAGATGCAGAAGTATGACCGTGGGTAAAAGGGTCCAATATATGCTTAAAGCCTGAATATGGACATGAGAAGGTGAGCTGGCAGCTGCAGGGTGGGTGGGGGGGAGGAATTCCCTTGCAGAATTCAGGAGACTGTGAGGTCAGAGCCACCAGGACTCTGGAAAGCAGGCTGTGGGGTGCCTACTGGGCTAAGGATATGTGTAGAAAACTGGGAAGTGTCATTGGGCCCCAGATGCCTGCACCTGCCTGGTAAAGCCACACCACCCACATCTAGGAGGATACTAACACTGGTCTCTGAGACGATGCCAGGGAAGGTCCAGGGGCCCAGGGCTAAGAAGAGGGCTAGGCACAGGGACTGCCCTTCAGCGAGCTGGAAGGGGGGCTGCTTGGGGGATGGGAGTGTTCCAAAATAAGATTGTGGTGCTGGTCACCCAAGCGCACAATTTATTAAGGATCACTGAGGTGTACACTTACATTGAGTCAATGGTGCAATCTGAAAACTGTATCTCAATAAAACTTTAAAAACAGATATAATAGAATAGAATAGATTAGATTAGATTACCACAAGTGAGCAAAATCCTAAAATACCAGAAACTGCCAAGTTTTGGATTTTTTTTCCCTGCTACCCAGTGGACTATGAGTCTAAGAACAACATAAAATCCAGTTATAAAAATTAAGAAATGATAATCATATATGATCTAGCAACCCCACTTCTAACTAACTATACACCCAAAAGAATTGAAAGCAGGGATATAAAGAGGTATTTGGACACACATGTTTAGAGCAGCATTCATTCACAACAGCTGAAGGGTAGAAACAACTGAAATATCAATCGACAGATGAATGAACAAAGAAAATATGGTCTACACATACAACAGAATATTTTTCAGCCTTAAAAACGAAGAAGAAAAAGAAACCCTCCTACACTGTTGGTGGGAATGTAAATTGGTTCAGCCAGTACGGAAAATAGTATGGAAGTTCCTCAAAAAACTAAAAATAGAGTTGCCATATGATCCAGCAATCTCACTCCTGGGCATATAGCCGGAGAAAATCATAATTTGAAAAGATACATGCAACTCAATGTTCACAGCAGCACTATTTACATTAGCAAGGACATGGGAGAAACTTAAATGTCCATCAACAGAAGAATGGATAAAGAAGATGTGGTATGTATATACAATAGAAAACCACTCAGTCATAAAAAAGAATGAAATAATGCCACTTTCAGCAACATGGATTCAACTAGAGATTATCATTCTAAGTGAAGTCACACAGAGAAAGACAAAAACCATATGATATAACTTACTTATGGAATCCAAAATATAACACAAATGACCTTATTTACAAAACAGAAACGGACTCAGACACAGAAAATAAATTTTATTCATCAAAGGGGAAAGGAGGGAGAGATAAATTAGGAGTTTGGGATCAACGTATACACACACTACTATATATACAATAGATAAACAACAAAGACCTACTGAATAGCACAGGGAACCATACTCAATATCCTGTAATAACCTAAAATGGAAAAGAATCTGCAAGCAAATATATATGCACACACACACATATATAATTGAGTTACTCTGCTGTATACCAGAAACTATCACATTACAAACCAACTATAATTCAATAAAAATGGTTTAAGAACAAATACATAAATAAAATTAATTTTTTTTAAAAGGAAAGAAATGCTGATATGTGCTACAGCATGGGTTAGGCTGGAGGACATGGTGCTGTTAAACAAGCCATTCACAAAAGAACTAATACTGTTTGATGGCACTCCTTTGAGGTTCTTAGAGCAATTGAATTCATAGAGATAGAAAGTACAATGGTGGTTCCCAGGGACTAGAGGAAAGGGAGAACAGAGACTGAGTGTTTCATGTACACAAGATGAGAAAGGTCTGGAAATAGGTGGAGGGGATGGTTGCACAACCATGTGAATGTGCTTTAGTGCACTTAAAAACGGCCAAAATGGTAAAATTTATGATATGGATATTTTACCACACACACACACACACACACACACACACATACAAATAATAGCAGCCCTCACTGTTTCATAAAACTGGAATAAAAGCAAACAAAGAAGAGACCTGAAGTGGCGTCCCAGGGGCTGGGGTGTGAGTGCCCAGGGCAAGAGGGGACAGCTGTTTTCATTATGAGCCTCTCAACACTGTTTGACTTTAACTCTGTTGTGCGCTAGATGGATTTTTTAATATTAATTTTAAAACATAATGGGGAGCAGCGGAGATGAAAAGAAAAGCAAATTGAGGAAGCCACACGCCAATAAGCCAGATGTCAATCACGGAAAGATGAGACGGGATTATCACAGCAGAAGCCCCCGCATGCTCAGGAAGGAAGTGCCAGGCCAATCCCATCTCCTTTTCCCTTTTTAATAAGGTTATGAGATCGGCATATTAGAGAAATGTTTAAGCAGACATGAGGGTCTTTATTTCAGCAAAATGTTAACACACAGGCCAGCACAGCCTCCACTGCGTGGCCTTGGGGAGATGCAGGCAGGGGTCTGGGGCCTGGAGCCTTGGCCTGGCCTGGCCTAGATGGAGGACAGGGACTTGTTAAAGAACATGGGGGTTGCTACTCCAGGCCCTCAACGGCCAGACACCCTGTCAAGATAAGATCATCTCAAGAGTCTGAAATGCTAACTTTTTTTTTTTTTTGTCTTTTTGCCTTTATGTAGAGCCGCACCTGCGGCATATGGAGGTTCCCAGGCTAGGGGTCTAACAGGAGATGTAGCTGCCGGCCTTCACCACAGCCACAGCAACGCGGGATCCGAGCTGCGTCTGCGACCTACACCACAGCTTACGGCAACGCCGGATCCTTAACCCACTGAGCAAGGCCAGGGATCGAACCCGCAACCTCATGGTTCTTAGTCGGATTCGTTAACCACTGAGCCACAAAGGGAACTCCTGAAATGCTAACTTTTAAAGGAAGTAGGTGAACTTACAGATACGAACGTTCTGCATCCTGATACTAAAATTCATGAAATTCTTAAAATGCAATGAGCAGCAGACTACAGAAAAGGGAAGTGTGAGGTCATGGGTGGCCGCCAGCCCCTCTGAAGGCAGCAGGGCTACGTGGCAGGGAGCTGCCCAGATCACAGTGGAAAAAGGGTCCACCGATGTCCCCTCACCCTGTGTCCAGAAGGACATCCAGAAATCACCAGATGAAAACTGGGTGACAGGCCTTTGAATGTGCAAACAGAACAAGAAGCCAGGGAGGGGAACAAGAGGCAGAAGTGGATTCTCCACATGAAGGACCCTGACGTGAAAGGGGAGCGAGGGCTCTTCCTAACTCTGCAGGAGGAACCAGGAAAATAGAATCGTTGTGCAAAATTAGATTTGGCTCCAATGAGCTCTTCCTGATAACAGAGTTCCCCATGACCGGTTCTAGGGGACCAGGTACCCCCCCCCAATCAGAGATTCCACAGGTGGGACCCTGACTTTTGCAGAGGGGTGACCTAACTGAACTGTAAACACCTTCTCATAGCCCACAACATAAGAAGAACAGCAGCAATGGAAAGTACAGCTGATACTTATTCCATTTTTCCCATAGCCAGGCAATGCTAGGTACACGTCAATTGCATCCTTACTCTGTAATTCCTTAATATCTGCATTTTACGATCTATTACAAATATCATCAACAACCCCTGCCCACATGAAGACGTGACATAAATGAGTTCTTCAGGAGAGTTGTACCTGAATGATTTTTAAATTCTTTAAATTTAAAAGGAAAACTTTATCCATTTGAAATAAAAATGAATTGCTTAGTACTAACACCTAATTAGTGTTAACACCCAACAGGGACAGACTTCCTCTTTTAGAGACATCAGTGGTACTGCTGACAACAATTTTCTGATTCAGCAAGTTCTCAGGTAAGTAGGCATGTCCGTTGTCTGTTTGCAGTGTTGGATCTGAGATCACTGACGCTCAGTTAGGGCAGGCTTGGCAGTGCTTGATACTCATGCACCACTGGATCAAACTATTTATGTAGCAAATATTTATTGGGAGCCAGCAAAGTGCCAGGCACTGTTCTACGTGCTAGAGAGTCAACTGCAAATAAGACAGAGGCAGGCGGTGGCCAAGAAATCAGGAGAAAGAGGTATTAAATGATAAAGGAGGAAACAGACAAGATGGTCTCAGAGTGATAAACGCAATGCAGGGGTGGCAGCTGAGGGCTCCTTTAGGCTGGGTGCTGGGGAAGGGGAGCCCTGAGAAGGAACAGGGGGAAGAGACCAGCAGAGGGATGCACTGGATCAGGAAAATCAACATGAGTTGAAGCAGAGGAAAGGTGCACTGGGGTGGGGGGTAGGGAGGTAGGGAGGAGGAGGGGAAAGAGTGCTGAGGATTTATGCAAGGGAGTGGAGAGGGCTGATTTATGTCTCTGTAGTGATCACTCTGGCTGCTGGGTGCACAGGGTCTGCAGGAAAGACAGCAAAGGGACCAGAGAGGAAGGCGCAGAGGCTGGAGTGGGCGGGGCAGCTGGGGTGTGTCTAGGGCAGAACCCAGGGGCAGGGTGAAGAAAAAGGAGGAATCAAGATGTCTCATAGGTTCCTAACATGAGCCACAGACAGGTGGGAAACCATTCTTTGGAGATAATGCCCAGGTGGTTTCCCAGCCTAAGCTGAAATCCAAGCAGTTGCCAAAATGGTAAGCGCCAGACTTGTGGTCCATGCAGCTCCCACTAACAAGTACAACATCACCGTCATCCTTAGAGACTCAATGTCTGCAATGAAGTATGACCTGCTTGCATGGAGGTGGCTCAGCTAAAGTGCTAAGGCAAGCACCCCCCGAGCATTCTTGTCCCTGTTACAGGCCCTTCTGAGGCTGGGTCAGAAGAATTCAAGGCAGGGATCACAGAGTGAAATGACCACATCATCCTGCTTTCACTACGTCACCATTATTATTATTATTATTATTATTATTATTATTATTATTGTTGTTGTTGTTGATTTACGATGTTCTGTCAATTTCTGCTGTACAGCAAAGTGACACAATAATATATATATACACACACATATATATGTATACACACACACACACACACACACACATTCTTTTTCTCATATTATCTTCTATAATGTTCTATCACAAGTGACTGGATATAGCTCCCTATGCTATAAAGCCAGACCTCACTGTTTATCCATTCTAAATGTAATAGTTTACATGTACTAACCACAAACTCCCAGTCCATCCCACACCCTCCCCACTTTGTCACCTCTTACAGGATAATTGTTATCCTTAGGATTTAAAGTTGAATGGCCAGCACAGAACTGCCCCACTCTGCTCCATCCCAGATGCCCATCCTGCAGTGACTCATCCATTTTTAAACACATTCTATTTCTGCCTCCCACACCTGACTCGGATATCCACACCCCACTACCCTCCTTCACTCTCCACTGTACACACCCCATCCACTCACCATGCCCAGCTCAAGCTCGTCTCCTCCTTGAAGCCTCTTCTGATTGCTCCTGTTTCCAAACCATTCACCTGTGCCTGGATGCTGACCGAACCACTGCCTCAAGACCCCACATTGATCCAGACTCCATCTGAGTACAGATGCCACGTGCTGCTCAAAATGCAAAACCCATCACTGCTCTGCGTTCATCCCCCAAAGGACCTAGAACAGTGTTTCCAGTTCTAGAGGCAACCCCTGCCCCACTACTGATGGTGGAAATTCACAAAAAAGAATTATTGTCTTTTTAGGGCCATACCTGCAGTATATGGAAGTTCCCAGGCCAGGGGTTGAATCGGAGCTACGGCTGCTAGCCTACACCACAGCCACAGCAATGCGGGATACAAAATTATGAAGTTATAATTTCTAAATGTATGTTGAACGTAATCGAGAAACTCCAATTTGGCAAATATTCCTTTTACAAGCTGATCCTTGGGATGGGATCTGAGTTGCAGTGTTGGATCACCAATCATGGCCAAAAGTGAGTGATTAATTAAAGGGAAGACAGATAAACAACCCACGTGGATATGTGCAGAGTTGATATAGTAATTAGTAATGCCTCAACTACATTTGAAGTTTTTCTCAATTATTATTGGGATGCATTTTTATTCAACCAGGAGGCATTCTTAGGTGAAACTCCAGATCTACTGCAGTTCTCTGCTGCTAGGTACACTCCTCTCCTGCTCCGTGCCACCTGCCAGAGAAAGACAAATGAGCCAGTGGCTGTTCATAAGGGTACTGGACACAGACAGGGAGGACCATGGCACTGCGGAGGGCGGAGAGGGACCACAGCTTTCAGAAAGGCATCTCCTCTATGACTCGAGGTTCCAAAGCTCTAGCTCAGGGGGCAGGGAAGTACCCTTCAAAGACAAGGCCACCGAGGGGGCCCAGGGCAGCCCGAGAACATCCTCAGTATTAGGGGGCCTGCAGCCCTCCTAAGAATTCAGACCCAGCGCAGCCAGATCTTCCAATTTTTCAAAAGAATTTGCAATCTATATTTTACTGCAAACTCTCCCCAATTTTTGTTTGTTTGTTTGTTTGTTTTAGGGCCTTAGGTGCAGCATATGGAAATTCTTGGGCTAGGAGTCAAATCGGAGCTACAGCTGCCAGTCTATACCACAGCCACAGCAACGCCGGATCAGACACAGCTGTAACCTACACCACAGGTCACAGCAACACCGAATCCTTAACCCACTGAGTGAGGCCAGGGATCAAACCTGCATCCTCATGGATACTAGTCGGGTTTGTTTCTGCTGAGCCGCAATAGGAACTCCTCTCCCAAGTTTTAAGTGTTGGCAAATGAACATTTGTAAACACTGAATGAGCTAAACAAAACACATCTGGGTGGACAGCCACCCGTGGGCCTTGATTTTATGACCTCTGAACTAAAGATATCCTTCGGTGTTCAGAGTGAACACGAAAATACAAATTAAAAAAAAAAAAGAAATATTGAATTGTCAGAAAAGATGTTTATACTCATTTATGCCCTGTCAGGTCTAGGCAAGAGAGCCAGGGATCACAGGCACCAGCTGGCTCCAGTTCACAGCACAAACGGAAATTCCCACATGAAGCTTACAGCAGAGTGACCTCAGGGTCAGAAGCCAGGCTCTCAGCCCTGTCCCCCTGGCTGAGCCTGGTGACTCTCACCTCACTCATGACAATCAGAAAAGCTCAAGTTCAGGAGGGCTGGACAGGCTGAGGGCTCCAAGAAGCCCTAAGAGTAGTGAGCATGTCTGCAACAGGTTAACATCTGAAATACATAAGAATGCATACAACTCAATACCCCAAAAAACAAACAATCCGAATTTTTAAATGGGCAGAAGTTCTGAGTAGACATTTTTCCAAAGAGGAAATGCAGACTGCCGAACATTAAAAGATGCTGAACGCTGCCAGTCACCAAGGAAATATGCAAATCAAAACCACAGTGAGGAGTTCCCATTGTAAAGCAAAGGAAATAATCTGACTAGTAACCATGAGGTTGTGGGTGCGATCCCTGGCTTCAAACAGTGCATTAAGGATCCAGTGTTGCCGTGAGCTGTGGTGTAGGTTGCAGACATGGCTTAGATCCCGCGTTGTTGTGGCTGTGCTGTAGGCTGGCAGCTGTAGCTCTGACTCGACCCCTAGCCTGGCAACCTCTGTATGCCATGGGGCACAGCCCTAAAAAGCAAAACAAACAAACAGACAAAACAAAACAAACAAACAAAAACCCAAAGTAAGATATCACCTCACACCTGAGAGAATGGCTGTCATTGAAAAGACAAGAAATAACAAGTACTTGTGAGGATGTGGGGAAAAGGAAATTCTTGCGATTATAGGTGGGAATGTAAATTGGTGAAACTAGTACAGAAAACAGTATGGCGCATCCTCAAAAAACTAAAAATAGAGCTACCATATGATCCAGCAATCCCACTTTGGGGTAAATATCCAAAGAAAATAAAAACACTAACTTGATAAGATACACGTACCCCCACGTTCACTGCAGCATTATTTATAATAGCCAAGTCATGGAAGCAACCTAAGCACACATTAATGGAATAAAGAAAAAATGTGAGATACATGCACACACACACACACACACACACACACACACACACAATGGAATATTAGCCATTAAAAAAAAAGAATGAAATCCACTGTGGCACAGTGAACTAAGAATCTGGCATTGCTGCAGCTGCAGCTCAGATTTGATCCCTGGCCCGGGAATTTCCAGATTCTGTGGGGCGTGGCCACAAAAGAAAAGAAAATGAAAAACAACAAAATCTTGCCATTGGTGACAACATGGATGGACCTTAAGAGTATTATGCTAAGTGAAATAAGTCAGCCAAAGAAGATAAATGCTGTATGATCTCAAATGTGGAAATTAAAAACAACAGAACAAACAACAAAATGAGTTTATAGATACAGAGAACAGGCTGGTGGTTGCCAGAGGTCGGGGTTGAGGAGGTTTGGTGAAACGGATGAAGAGGATCAACAGATAAAACTTCTAGATATAAAATAAGTAAGTCCTGGGGATGTAATGTACAGCACGGTGACTACAGTTGATAATATTATATTGTGTATTTGAAAACAGTTAAGAGAGTTGATCTTAAAAGTTCTCAATAACAAAAAAAATTGTAACTATGTGCAGTTATAGATGTTAACTGGCCTTGTGATCATTTCCCAATATATACAAATATGGAATCATTATGTTGTACACCTGAAACTTAACGTGATGTTATATGTCAATTACATCACAATAAAGATGATAATTCTTTAAAAGCCAACAGAGAGGCAGGGTGGGGTCATGGAATCAGGTGTGATCTTGGGACCTGTGTCACCTGCACAATGCCGATAACTGCCATTGCCAAGACCTGCTGGAGACAAGCAAGGCTCCTGGGCCAGCACAGGCTCACAAGAGGCGAAAGACCCTGTGAGCTCTCCGTCTGGCTGTGACCATCACCAAGTTGAGCAGGAGAGCCACAGCATGCCCTTTCTTCCACACAGGGTAGGCTCTGAGATGACAATGCTGCTGGAAGACAGCCTCGCTCCCCTAGGCCCCTTTGACAGCCTGCCGCAGCCCCAAACACTGATGGGGATGCAGAGGGACCATCCACCCCCAGCAGATAGCAGCTAACTCTAAATGGTCTGCAGCTGACCCTACCACGGCAGCCAGACAAATAAGAACCGGGGGCAGAGGGGCCCTGCTGGGACAGACAGAGGGGATCCCTCCAACTCCCAGAGGGGACGTGAGGCCATCACAGGAGTCCTGAGAAACTGGATGTTGTTGTCGATGCCACTCCTAGCTTCTGCTCCCCCTAGTCTATTGCTCAACCTGGGCAGTCACGTCTTCTGTCTCCAGGGAAACTGGACCCAATGGAAAGCTGACCACTCCATGGCGACAGGGGTCCCATTTCACTTATCAGTTATGTCCCTGCCAAGGGTGAGCATCTGTATCCTGTTCACATTAATGTCCATCCATGAGGTAATAGCCGATTAAGGAATACTCACAGACAAGATAATCGTATTTAGGGAAAATGTGACAGATGGGCAAATGAAAACAAATGCAAACTTACAAAATGTCAAGGGGCAACAGAATGAAATCTAGAGATGTAATATATACATGGAAATTTCAGACAACAAATTACACTGATTAAGATGCAACTTTAGCTATGTAATTTTTAAAACTAAAATCTATAATTCTTTTTATCCTCAAAAATAACGAAACTGTTTTTTTGCATAATGTGTGTAATAGTCTGAAAAACATATTACATACTTTATTATATGCTTAGTTTCAGAAACCACTGCAAGGTTGACCTCCCATTTCCCTATCCCCTCAAAAAAGAAAAAAGTCTGTGTTCACCTTTGTTAGGATTCGTGGTATGAGGGGCACTTAACCGACCTCTTATTTTCAGAAAGTGTTCTGGGCTAAAACATTAGAAGAAAATGTCATGAGGACAAATAAATAGATCAAACATTGGTCCCACTTTCTGAGAGGCAAGGGGCAGTGTGTGAGAGCTCCTGTTTTTTCATATCTTTATCAGTAATGGATTTTACCATCTGTTGAATATTTTTTTATTTGATAGACAAAATATGCCAACACTAAAATACTAGCAGAGGAGTTTCTGCTGTGGCTCAGCAGGTTAAGAATCTGACATAGTGGAATTTCTGTCATGGCTCAGCGGTAATGAACCTGACTAGGATCCATGAGGGCGTGGGTTCAATCCCTGGCCTTGCTCAGTGGGTTAAGGATCCAGCATTGTTGTGAGTTGTGGTGTAGGTCACAGACACAGCTAGAATCCTGTGTTGCTGTGGCATAGGCTGTCAGCTGCAGCTCCAATTCAACCCCTAGCCTGGGAATTTTCACTTGCGATGGGTGTGGCCCTAAAAATCAAAAAAAAAAAGGAATCTGACATAGTGTCCGTGAGGATACAACTTTGATCCCTGGCCTCCCTCAATGGGTTAAGGATCTGGTGTTGCTACAAGCTGCAGCATAGGTCACAGATGAGGCTTGGATCTAGTGTTGCTGTGGCTGTGGGGTAGGGTGCAGTTGTAGCTCCAATTAGATCCCTAGCCCAGGAACTTCCATATGACACAATACGGCTGTAGAAAGGAAAAAAAATAAAATAGAAATATAAAATACTAGCAGCCAATATGTTTGTTTATTGAAGTACAACTGATTTACAATGTTGTGTTAGTTTCAGGTATAAAGTGATTCAGTTTGGTGTATATATTTATATATATTTATATATTATATATATATATATAATATATATATATATATATATTTTCCCATATATATACGGGGGATACACACTTCTATACACACACACATATAATATACTTTTTCAGATCCTTTTCCCTTATAGATTATTACAAGATAATGAGTATAATTCCATGCTATATGGTAGGACCTTGTTTATCTGTTTTATACATAGTAGTATGTATATATTAATCCCAAACTCCTAATTTATCCCTCTCTTTCCCTTTCCCCTTTGATAATCATAAGTTTGTTCTCTATGTCTGTGAGTCTATTTATGTTTTGTAAATAAGTTCATTTAGATTATTTTTTAGAGCCCATATACAAGTGATATCATATATGTCTTTTTCTGTCCAGCAGTCGATATTGATTAACTGCTCATCATGGTCCAGGCATAGCATTAAAATTTTTGCATATATTTTCTCATTTAACCCTCAGAATAGTCAAGAGAGCCAGGAATTATCATGCCTATCTTATGGGTGAGAAAACTAAAGCTTAGAAAATTAAAGCAACATGCCCCAAATCACATGCTGAAGACAGCTGGGGATGACATGAGCTTGAGCATCCAATTTCAAAGTCCAAGTTCCTGAACAACTGAAATGTCTTCTTGTCATCAGTTTCACTGATTTAATTATTAATGAGGTTTTTTAATCAGGTTGCAAACTATGCTTTTAATGTTTATTGGCCATTTATATTTGTTCATTTTTTTCATATTAACAATGAGTTTTATTTCAGTTATAGGTGTACAAAGATCATAAGTCAATAGTTTTTGTGTCCCAAACCCACTGTGCATCCCCCCACCCCCCAGATTGTCTTATTTGAAAAACCAAGGTTTTCCAAAATCTGTGAGTCATTGTCTGTTCTTCAAAGTTCATTGTGTCTCTTTAGTTTCCACATGTAAGCAGTAGCACTGGGTGTCGCTGTCTAATTGTCTGACTGGTTCCACTTCATATGATAATTTCTAAGTTCATCCACGTTGCTATAAATATTGTTATTCCGTTCCTTTTAATGGCTGAGTAATATTCCATTATGTGTATGTACCATATCTTCCCTAGCCACTCCTCTGTCAATGTATATTTGTTCATTTTTAAAACTCCTCATTCATTATCTCTTTGCTGACGTTTCTACTGGAATGTTCGTTTTATTCTTATGGGTTGGTTAAATTCAACACTTATCAAAATTGTAATATATTTCCTACCAGAGCCTAACTTCTTTTCTGATTTTTTCTCTGTATTTGGTTTTACCGATGTGCCAGTTAATACTTTTTTAATAGCTAGCTGGAAACATCTCTCCTCATTCCTTTTCCTTTACAAAAATTTCCTTGAATGCAGTTTTTCTATTTCTTCCTTGGCTACTAGTCCATTTTGGATTTTACTGCTTAAGAAAATGTGATGGATTCTTTTCATAGAAAAACAGCCATTTCAGTAAGATTTTCAAATATACGAGAGATGCACAAACATCTTATGTTTAAATGTTTATCTTTGCATTACATACCCCTCTTGTTCAATATAATTTTCTGTTTTGGGGGCAAGAAGATTATTCTTATCACATGATTCCTTATCCTATTGGTCTTTTCCAAGAACTAGCTCATAGGTTTATTCATCAATTCTACTATCTGTTTCCTAATTTTTCATCTCCAATTTTATCTTTATTCCCACCTCCCCCTTTTGTTTGGATGTGTACTACTTCTTTTTTCCCTAGTTTACAAAAATGGCATGTTCAGTCCATTTACAAATTTTTTTCTTGCTTAACGGTAGAAGCACTTAAACTATGAATTTTCCTATGAGTAAAATTATTTTATAGAGTATTACTGTTATTTCCTTTTTCAAAATGTTCACTCAATATTTGATACTTATTATTTCTATGCATTTTTATACTTATACTGCAAATGAAAGCTTTCTTAAACAATGTTATTGTTTTGTATGCTTTATATAAATGGTATCAAACTATTTTTTAAAGAGTTTTGATCTCCCATTTCATCCAAGAGTTATTTGGCCTAGTGGCTGGTTTTATTTATTCATTTTATTTGTTTGTCTCTTTACAAATGACAATTAATTGCTTACCTACCCATTTATTAAATTCTAGCTGTACAGAATGGTGGTTATAGATCCATAATTTCTACATTTTAGAATAAGCTGATGCTTTCCTTGAGATCTAGAATATAATCAATGTTTTAAATGGCTCATGAATACTTAAAATGAGGCACAATAGGATTGGCGGTGTCTTGGGAGTGCTCTGAGGCGGGTTAAGGACACAGTATTGCCACAGCTATGGCTTATGGCTCGGATCTGGTCCCTGGCCCAGGAATTCCACATGCCGTGGGGCAACCAAAAAAAAAAAAAGAGGAAAAAAACATATTTGAAATAAATGGGTAGTTTCTGGTGGAAATGAATTTTTGATACAGAGCTATTAAAATGTCCTTTTATATTATTAAATTATTTCATATCTTCATTCATTTTGTCTTACAGAAATCAGCAACTTGGCAACAACTACGATTTTATCAGTTTCTCACCCTATTTTTCATAGTTTTAATTTTATGTATTTTGAGGTGGTATTTTTAGTAAAGAATTGGGACAATTTTATCTTCACTGTAGCTTTTTCCTTTTGTTACCATAAAATAACCTTACTCATTCTTTTGATGCCTTCCGCCTTGATTTAAGATTGCATCTTTTCATCTGGACCTATCTTATACACCTTAGTCTATTATTTTTAACCTTTCTAGATCCTTTTGTTTTACCCATTTTTTAAAAAAGTTATGACGCAATTGTATTCTCTGACTTGACCTATTTTAACGGGTGACTTCAAGCTGTTAACTTTAGCAATACCTACTATATCTGATCTAGTTATCTCCTTCTATCACCCTGTGTACCTGACTTTTTTTATTTCCTTGGACTTACAATTTATAACACCCTCCTGCCCTGCCCTTCCTGTTCACCTCTCCCCAGCTCCATGCTGCCTGGGTGCTAGGGCTTCATTCTCCCTCCAGGCAGCAGCCCAGGCACAGCCATCAACCCAAGCTCAACCACCAGGATGCTCTCAGAACTTCCAGTCTGGAGCAGACTGACATAAGGAGGATGGGGTGGGAGGGGTCCCTGACTCCCAGCAGCCACGCTGTGCAGACACAGGGTGGTGTCTGGGTCCAGCCCGGACCCCACACCTGCCTCTCCAGCCCAGGTGCAGTCACGGCCAGGCGGAGGGCAGAGCATCCCTCTCCTTGGAGCTGGGAAACTGGTGGCATGGCCAGCATTGCCCGGCCCCCTTTTTATTCTTGGGCTCACCCAGGAGCTTAGAGAGGCTGCAACATTAGGGCATGGGATAGGATCACTTCTGTGCATTGGACTCTGTGGACTGAACTCTGACCCCCAAAGCATTTCAGGATGAAACTGGACCACCAGAACAAAGAAAAAGAAGAGGAAAAAGGCTCCATGAAAAGAAGCCTGTCCCACATGCAGCCCTGAACCCAACATTCCTGATGGGACTGTCCCATTCTCACAGGCCAAGGCTGTGAATGAGACCTGGAGTCTGGGCCACGGGGAGAAACTTGGTGCTCAAGCCTATCCTCACCAAACCCAGAGATGCAGCTCCTACCTGGTGGAGGTGGGAGGCAAGGATGGGGCAGAAATGCCACCTGAGGGTGAGGGCAGGTGAGTGTCTCAGACTCCCCCCAGACAGAAGCCACACAGGAACCACAGAAACAAGGTCCAAGAGAGGCCTGGTGCTGGCAAGGAGCAGCTAGAATGCTCATACACACCCCTGGACGGAGGGGGCACTAGCTCAGCATGTTAGAAAACTGCCAATAACTACTCTTGTTGACCATGTGCAGACTCTGTGCCCCAGTGACTCTGCTCCCACGTACCCACCCATGACATGGCAGTGTATGTTCACCAAAAGCCTGTGCCAGAGCGTATCCTGCAGCACTGACCCCAATAACCCAAACTTGAAGCTATCCAAATGCCCATCAACAGTGAAACTGATAACAAACATGGGACATTCACCCAACAGAGCAGCCGCAGCAATGGACACAAATGAATGACAACCACTCTCAACAATGCAGATGGCATTTTATAAACACACTGTTTATGTAGGAAATCAGACGCTAAGTAATATACACTGCATGATTCCATTTATAGAAAGTTCAAAAACAAGCAAAATTAATATATGAAGCTAATATCAGAATAATAGCTAGTTTGGGGGGGGGCTGGTAACTTGGAAGGGGGTTCCTGGGGTGTACGTCAGGTGCTGTCACTTGATCTGGATGCTGGTTATGCAGAGATGTTTGTTTTGTAAAAACAAACAAACAAGAAAATGCATTGAGCTGTTCATTCAACAATTTGTGTGATTCTCTGCATGTATGTTAGACAATAAAAAGTTTAAGAAAGAAAGAAAGAAGGGCTGGGGAGAAAATCTGTTGCTAGGAGACACAGAAACCAGAAACCAGGATTCTGGCTTTGGCTGTTAGCCCTCAGAACTCAGAAGATGAATATACACTGAAGCCTATGAAACATGTAGGGAATTTTAGTACCAAAGGGACACCCAGCCTGGCCAACAACAGCCTTGGATGACCCTACACATGCCAATCACTGACCCTGGGTCCACATTTTGAGGCTGTGAAAGAGCTGTCACCCTGCAGGGGTATGCTGCCCGTCTCTGATGGGGGGAGGGCATTTAAAAAATTTAATTTTTCTCTGTTCCCTGGCCCCCTTCCTGGAACCTCCTCCCCTCTGCTGGGAGATAGCAGACCAGGACCCATGCCATTCCCTAAGTTCCCCCTAACTTCCACCAAGCTCCCTCCTCTGCCTATTAAGCCCTGTGGCCTCCCTGCCTGGGCCAAGGAGCTGTCCACTCTAGGGGGAAAAATGCTGTGCACCAGGGGTCCTGACACCCACTTAGAGCTGGATGCCCGCTTATTTCCTGGTGTGTGTTGTGTTTCCATTCTTTGCCTTTTACCGAATCTGTGTGGGACCCCAACCTGTGTTTCTAGCCGGCTTCTGGGGGATGTAGGCACCCCCAGCCTGTTGGCCACACTTCAAGGGGTAAGAGCCTCGGGGATCTGCTTGAATTAAATAGAATTAACTCATTATATAACCTCTGTTACGCATAAAGATTAAAAATATGAAATTAGATGCTTAACATGCCCTAACTTTCAAGCAGATGCAAGATTCATGCATAAGACAGACCAGTTATACCAAAAAAAGAAAAAAACCCACGTGTTTCCTCCACAGCTGAGTTTAGAGTGAGTGAGTCCTAAAACTGCACCACAACTGATGATCTAATAAAAATTCTGAAGTAAACAACTCTAAGGCATAAAGATTAGAAATACAAAATTATATGCTTAACAGATCCTGTTTCGGTACACTCTGTGGGTTGAAGGTGAGGAGAAGGAAATAAATAGAAGAGCAGCACCTGAATCCCCCTTTCCAAACTCAGAATTTAGTCTCTGACAACACTCCTTGTTCTCCACTGACTTGATGAATGAGCGGATCCCCTCTCCTGCCTCCCGTATAGCTGAATGCTGCATTTTAAAAATTAATTTAATTAATAGACTTAGAGCAGTTTGGAATTCACAGCAAAAACTGAACAGAAAATACAGAGAGTTCCCACATGCCCCTCTCCCCACACACCCGGTTTCCCCCAATGTCAACATCCCCCACCCACAGGACACATCTTACACTGGATGAGCCTTCCCGGACACTTCATCATCACTCAGGGGTCCATGGCTGACATTACGGTTCCCTCCTGGTGTTGAACATTCTATGGACCTCAACAAATACACACGGACAATGCAGTATCCACCAATATAGTATCCTACAGAGCATTTTCACTGCGCTAAAAACTCCCTGTGCTCCACCTCTTCAGCACCCCCCAAAATTCCTGAGCCACCACCAATCTTTCCATCTCCACAGCTTTGCTTTTTCTAGAATGACATATATTTGGGATTACGCAGTATGTAGCTGTTCTTACTGCATTCATTTAGTAATCTGCATTAAAGACTCCATGTAAGGTTCCGAATAATATTCCATCATCAGGATACACCACAGTCGTTTATCCATTCATTTACTGACCATCTTGGTTGCTGCCAGGTTTGGGTAACTATGAGTAAAGTTGCTATAAACATCCATGTGTAGGTTTTTCAGTTCATTTGGGTAAATATCAAGGAGCATGACTTTAGGTAAGAGTATGCTAGATTTTGTAAGAAACTACTCAACTGTCTTCTAAAGAGCCTGCATCAATCTACATTTCTACCACCAGTGAACAAGAGTTGCTGTTGCCCCACATCCTCATCAACATTTGGTGTTATCCGTGTTTTGGGTTTTGGCCATAATCGATGTGTAGTGCTGCCTCACTACTGTTTTCATTTTTAATTCCTTAATGACATGCGGCATTTCTACTAATGCTGACTTTCCATCATAATATCTTCGTTGCCAAGGTGTCTGTTCAGGTGCTCTGCCCATTTTTCAATCAGGTTGTTTTCTAATTGTTGAGTTTTAAGAGTTCTTTGTATATTTTGGATAATAGTCCTTTTTTAAAATTTTTCCTGATTTACAACGTTGTGTTAATTTCTGCCATATAGCAAAGTGATGTGGTTATATATATATATATCCATTCCCATATAGATTATCACAGAATATTGAGTAGATTTCCCTGGTCCCCACTGACCATCCATTGACAGTACTTTATAAGATATGACTTTTGCCAACATTTTCTGTCTGTGGCTTGTCTCCTCATTCTCCTGACAGTGTCTTCCGCAGAGCAAGAGTTTTAAATTTTAATGAAGTCCTATCAGTTCTCTCATGTATCACAACTTTGGTGGTGTTAAAGAGTCATTATCAAACCAAAAGTCACTGAGATTTTCTCCTCTATGTTATCTGCAGTAAATTTTATAACTTTATGTTTTACATTTAGGTCCATGCTCCATTTTTAATTTTTGTGAGTTTGCATGTGGATGTCCCATTGTTTTTGTAACACTCGTATTGGCCTGTTCTCCACTGAATTGGCCTTCCGCCATTGTCACCTGACTATACTTACATGGGCCTATTTCTCAGCTCTCGATTCTGTTCCACTGATTTGTGTGTGTATTATTTTGCCATCACCACACTGTCTTGACCTCCAAGTTGGGTAATGTCAGTCTTCCAGCTTGGGTTTTCACCCTCATTATTATGTTGGCTACTTTGGGTCTTTTGTCTTTCCATATAAACTTTAGGGTAAGTTTGTGGATATAAACAAAATAACTTGCTGGGACTGCTGATTTTCACATTTTAAAGACAACTACAAAACAAGTGATTTTATTAACTCATTGAATATTATAGAACTTACTATATACTATATTTTTAGCTGTTATAAAACCTATGATTTCTCCTCCAAAGGCTTTTCCACTATGATTTCTTTACTCCTGTTTACCTTCTCGGCAGTCCTTAACCTTCTGCAGGACACAGAAGACACACACAGGTAGACACACCTGAAAGGGTGATTAGGGCTCTTCCAGGGTGTCAAAGCTCAGAAGGAATAAACAGAATTTTTTTTAAATTAGCATTTTAATTTGTTACAATACAGGTTGATAGTAATAACTCTCGTTCATGAACTAGAACAATTTGAGATTCACATGCAGTAATAAAAATGTTTAGTTAAAACAGAAAGCTTCCAGGAGTTCCTGCTGTGGCTCCTGCTGGTTATGAACCGACTAGTATCCATGAGGATGCAGGCTTGATCCCTGGTCTCACTCACTGGGTTAAGGATCCAGCATTGCCGTGAGCTGTGATATAGGTCACAGATGTGGCTCAGATCCAGTGTTGCTATGGCTGTGGTGTAGATCAGCAGCTGCAGCTCTGACTTAACCCCTAGCCTGGGAACTTAAATATCCCATGGGTGCGGCCCTAAAAAGAAAAAAATAAATAAAACAAAATAAAATAAAATAGAAAGCTTCCCTATGGATTTCTCTATTCATAGCACTAGCCTGTGTGCCACACCATGGATTATATGTGGATTTGGGGGCCCCTTTCAAGACCTTCACGTGGGTAGCCAAAGTTATTCAGAAGAATAACTTCCCAGCAGAATAAACCTCTAGTCACACCACTGCACTACAGTTAGCTCAGGAGGTCCAGGAACATCGCTGCATGAAGACTAAAAGTGTTCAGATCACAAACTCTGAACAATGTACAGAGATAATATAATAAACACAGATGCTACCAAAAGAAAATAACCCTTTATGTGACACTCACTCCACACATACACACTCACACTTTTCGTGTGCTTATTACCTTTTGCTAAGAAAAAAAGGCATATAATACTTGCAAACAAATCTAGGTTTTAAAATGGGCATGCTAAAAGATATACTCACTTAAAAGGTATCCTTCCATTAATTTATACAAGAGTTGTTTTGCAGGGGCCCAGCACACCTTAACTTAGAGAGCTCACTTGAATAAATTCTTTACTGAATGAAAGATGAAATTAAGTAATAAACTGTCTACTGTCTACAATATAAAAGCAAAAAGTCTTTTAAAACAATGTATCATTATATCTAAATACACACAAAAAGCTATGGCAGGGAAGAAACCACTAAGTTATGAGTGGTTTTTCTATTGCTGTTTTTCTATTGCTTGATGGGTTTCATTGAGCACTTAGCCTTTTTAAAGCCTGAAAGCTTTAAGCTTAAGTCTCACCCTGCAAGGCCAGATTTTGTTGGTGACAACTAAACATTCCTGGATTCTGACCTGGGATATCAGCAAAAAAAGGAAGACTGGGCCACTCCAAGGCCTGACCCTCCAAGGAAATACTGAAAAATAAGGCCAAAACGGTCAGAATCAACTGTCAAATTCTAGAAAACAGTAAAAGGTTCACAGCTACTAAGCAAACACTGAAGCAAGGAAAAGGCAGCGTAAAAATGGAAGAAGAGCTCTGTGTGTCTTTATCTGCCACTGTCCCACCTCTCTCAATGGTGCAGCATCTTAAAGGCAGCAGCCCACATCCCCAGCACAGGACTCTGGTCCCTGGGTCCAGAAGAAGAGCAGACCTTATTTGCAAAATACTGCGCTTATAGGTCCTTTCTAATCTGCCTGGAGGCTGCTGAGGACCAGCACAATGGGCTCATCTCTGTTTCACGAATCTTGGAGCTCACGCGGGGCATAAAATCAACAGGCACTAAGGCAGTGGACAACTGACAGCCACCTGGGACAGAGGACTACACTGAGGAACACAGCAAAGCTAAGTTAGAGAGTTTACAACACAATTTCTCTGATGGAACAAACATGTCAACACCCTCTTTCAACTGGAAAAAAAAAATTGTTGAAACTCATCTAGCACTTTTCTTTGATTCTATTTCATCAAAGAATCAAAAACTCAGTATTTCAAACTTAAATATTTTACAATCAAAGAGCAAGGCCCAATCTGTTAAAGCACCCTATTCATCTGGCACAAGTCTTTTAGTTCTGCTGTTGGTTTGAATTTTGTTTGTGCATTTCTGGGTGGGCAGGGGCAGCTAAAATTCTCAGGCAGGGAAAAGAATCTCAAGCAGGCTACACCTGACCCATATTTACTGCATGTGATGTACTTCATTTCTCAAACCCTTCATTTAACTGTACCAGAATGCATTAAACTGTATTCCTGAATAAATATCTGTGGATGGAAATGCTTGCTATTTATAAGATCTATAAATAAAATAAATCCAATCAAAAATCTTAATACACAGAACCTGACACACTGATTTAAAAGTTCATAGGGAAAACATTTAAGAGTAAAATTTTTTTGGCCACACCCACGGCATATAGAAATTCCTCTGCCAGGGATCAAACCTGCACCTCAGCAGTGACCCAAACCACTGCAGAGACAACACTGGATCTTTAACCCACTGTGCCACAGCAGGGACTCCTAGAATTTTTTAAATTAAAGAAATATAAGAAAGCTGCCCTAGGAAAAAACCTCAATTTATTATAAAGCTATAATAACTATAACATTGTGATGCCAGTGTCACAATTCACAGAGACCAAAGCCAAAACAGAAATTCCAAAAACAGATCCACACATACTGAATAACTGGCTATCTATTAAAAAACAGAAACAAAAACAATTCCATTTCATACTACATGTGAAAGTAAACAAGATTATAGATGAACATGTAAAATTTTTTTAACTTGTAGAAGAAATTCTGAAAATTTCTTTATACTATCATGATATAGAAATATCTCTTAAATAAGACAAATACCATTTAAGAAAATATTTATATATTTAACTACATTAAAGTGTACACCTCTTATAGTAAGTGACAGTCTAGAGTCTAGGAGAAGATATCTGTAACACATTATTTTAAAAGTATCCACAATGTATAGAGATCCTATAAATTGGTAGGAAAAAATGCAAAAACCTTTTAAAAGTATCCACAATGTATAGAGATCCTATAAATTGGTAGGAAAATTTTAAAGGGATATGAATATGTAATTTAATGAAAAAGAAATCTCCATACCAAATGGCATAAAAGTAAACTCAAACTCATTAAATTCAGGAAACACAAACTAACAATGATGAATACCTTGAGGCTGATTTACTGTAAAACTAGTAAAGTGAAAGCTTCTCGTGGGCCCTTTACAAGGCTCTGGCTTCCCATGGTATTCATAGAGTCATATGCTTTTGCAAACCTTGTAAAATTCTTTGTTCATGGACTTTTTGGAATCTAATAAAGAGGAGGTTAACTGGTTCAGATACATTGATGCAATTTGTATTCATATTGGTATAATTAAAATATTGTCAGCCTTTCCCAATGTGATTGTTGTCCAGTGACACTTCTGCTGCCCTGTGCCATCTCACCCCATGTAATGACATGTGGGCATGGGACCAGAGGTCAAGCCACTATAAAACATGTCACTTGCACCTTTTACCAGAAGGACAAGGAAGCATTTAACATTAGTCCCTGGAGAAGAAAACTTGAAATGTTCTAAAATTTTACCATTCACAAATGAAAGAAATCAATACAAGTTTCTGACCTCTACAGTAATCCTAAATATGCTAAAATAAACTTTTCTAGATTATTAGGTGGAAAAAAACTTTAAGGAATAACATCAGTGAAAAAAAATCAAATGAAGGGGATGTAAAATTCTACCTCTCAATAAAAGCAAAGGAAAAACTGCAAAAACTGTCATCATTAACTTTTTAAGAACTCTGAAAATTATCAAAGGCTTATAGCAACACAGAGAGTTTTTATTCAAGAAAAATGGCTAAATCTCAGTAAGAACAGTGAGATCTGTGTAGCTTTTTTTTTAACTACAGTCCCATCCCCCACTCCCCAGTGGCAGCCTTGAAAATAGCAGCCCACAGTCATAGTATCAGAGGGAGCAGAATGGGGCTCTTTCATAAAGAAATGTTATTATTTCTTTCAACCCGTCTGGTGGTTGGTACCCTGGAAGACCAGATCAAAGGCTTATTTTTATTTTATCTGACTAGGAATTCTCCCAGTGCTAAAGTTACTACCCAGGGATATTTGTTGAAAACATTTCTAGGCAAATGTTTTATTCTCTATTGCCTAGGGTAATACATAACAGTTTGGGCAAACAATATACTAACGAGAAAGCTTAGGATGAAAGGTTGGGGAATAAGAGGCCCAAAAGAGCTTTGAAAAGTACTTAAATATTCCTGGGAATCTGAAAATCCATGCAAATGCTCCAGAATGGCCTAAGAAGGCACTAAGCTCTCATCCCAAAGTTGTCAACCACCTGGCTGACTAATGAAGGTATGCCCCAGCATGCACACAAAGCCCCTTGGCAAAGACTGAGGCATTTTGGGGGTTCCAAGCATTTAAAGAAACTTCTAATCATTAGTAAACCACCAAGCTCTCAGAGCAGACTGCAGCAGCCACACACAACAAAGAATATAGAGGTCACCAGATGCGTTCAGAAAAGTTATCAACAAAGAACAACTACAAAGGGCAGCAACAACAAAGCCTGGTGTGGGAGGGGAGAATATAATTTCTAAAGTTATGACATGACAATATGCAAAATTCCCACTTTTCAATAAAAAATGTGAAACATACAAAGAAACAGAAAAATATCACCCAACATGGTGGAGGGGAGGGGAAGCAACTAAAAGAAGACACTTTCTCTGAGGAAGCACAGACGTTGGACTTACTAGACAGAGACTTTAAATAAGCCTTTAAGAGTTAAAGGAAACTATGACTAAAGGACTAAAGGGGTGTTCCCATTGTAGTTCAGCAGGTTAAAAACATGACTAGTGGGAAGTTCCCATCGTGGCTCAGTAGAAACAAATCTGACTAGTATCCATGAGAATGCAGGCTCGATCCTTGGCCTTAGATAGTGGGTTAAGGATCTGGTGTTGCGTGAGCTGTGGTGTAGGTCGTAGATGCGTTCAGATCCTGCATTGCTGTGGCTGTGGAGTAGGCCAGATGCTACAGCTCTGATTCGATGCCTAGTTTAACCTCCATATGCCATTGGGGGGGGGCCTCCATATGCCAAGGGTGAAGTCCTAAAAAGATTAAAAAAAAAAAACCACAAGAAAAGACAAAAAAAGAGAAATTGACTAGTATCCATGAGGATGTGGCTTCAATCCCTGGCTTCACTCAGTGGGTTAAGGATCTGGCATTGCCACAGGCTGTAGCATAGGTCACTGACGTGGCTTGGATCTAACATTGCTGTGGTTGTGGCAAAGGCAGGGAGCTGCAGCTCCAACTTGATCTCTAGCCTGGGAATTTCCATATGCCACAGGTGTGGCCCTAAGAAAGAAAAAAAAAATAACTAAAGGAAAACAGCAGAATACTATCTTACCAAACAGAGTCTACAATAAAGAGACAGATATTATAGAAGAAAAATAATAGAAATTCTGGAACTAAAAGATATACTAACTGAAAGTAAAAATTCTCTATAGGGGCTCAACAGCAGATTTTATAAAGGAGATGACAGAATCATTGAGCTTGAAGATAAATCAATTAAGACTGTCCAGTCTGAGAAACAAAAAGAAAAAAAAAATGACGAAAAATGAACAGAGCCTCACAGACTTGTGGATACCATCACAGAGGAAGCACATATGTTGGACTTACTGGACAAAGACTTTAAATAAGCCTTTAAGAACTAAAGGCAACTGTGACTGAAGAACTAAAGGGGAGTTCCCATTGTGGCTCAGCAGGTTAAGAACCTGACTAGTGTGGACAATCTCAGAGGCATAAAGAATATTTGAAAAAATAATGGCATAAAAACATTTCAAATCTAAGGAAAAACATGAATCTACACACCCAAGAAGCTCAAGGAGGATAAACTCAAACACTCATCTATATACATCATAATCAAACTGGCAAAAACTAAGGAGAGAATCATGAAAGCAGTGAATAAGAATCAACTCATTATGTTCAATCACCCTTCAGTAAGATTAAAGACTAATATCTCATTGGAAGTCATGACACTCAACTTTCGGAAATTCAGAAGAATAAAAAGCCATCAATGGAAAATTCTATATCCACCAAAACTGTTCTTCAAAAATGAAGGAAACATTGGGTTACTGAAGGTTCTAGCAAGGACAAATTAGGCAATAAAAATATATAAAATGCACCTGATTTAAAAAATAAATAAAACTATCACTATTGTCAAATGACATGATCCTATATAAAGAAATCCTTAAAGAACACACACACACACACAAATTAATGCTTATAATAAATTCAGCAAGGTTAGAGGATATAAGTTCAAAATACAAAAATCATATTTTTCTACAAATGAACAATTTGAAAATGAAATTAAGAAAAAACTGCACTAACAATAGTAGCAAAAAGAATGAAATATTCAGAATTTAACCAAAGAAGTATAAGGTTTGTAAACTGAAAATCACAAAACATTGCTGAGAGGAATTAAAGAAGACAAATAAATGGAAGACAGCCATGGACAGACTCAATGTAATCTGTATCAAAATCTCAGCTAGATATTTTTCAAAAATACTACAACTCATGTGGAAATGCTAGGGACCCAGACTAGCCAAACTATCTTGAAAAGGAACTACAAAGTTGGAGGACACACCTGATTTTGATACTTATTACAATGTTATAGTAATCAAGACAGTGTGGTACAGGCATAAGGGTAACTAAACAGATCAACGGAACTGAGAGTCCAGAAATAAACTACCCAATTTGTGGATAACTGATTTTCAACAAGGGTGCCAGGACCATTCAATGAGGAAAGAAGACTCTTTTCCCAAAATAGCACTCAGACAACTAGATATCCACAAAGGAATGAAGATAGACTGCTAACTTAGGTCGAAACAAAAATTAACTCTAAATGGATCTGAGGTCTAAATTTAAGAGCTACAACTAAGAGAGAGCTACTGCTGTGGCACAACACTATCAGCAGTGGCTTGGGAGCACTGGGACTTGGGTTTGATCTCTGGCCCAGCACAGTGGATCCAGTATTGCTGCAACTTAGTTCATGGCTGCCATTTGGATTGGATCCCTGGCCCAGAAGCTGCATATGCCGTGGGCCAGCCAAAACCCAAAAAGAGGGGTGGTGGGGAGAGATACAACTATAAAACTCCTAGAAGAAAACCTAAGTATAAATCTTCATGACTTTGAGTTAAGCAACAGTTTCTTGGGCTAATTGCACATACAAGCAAAGAAAAAATAAACTAGACCTCGTCAAAATTTAAAACTTCTGTGCATTAAAGGGTATTATTTAGAAAGTCAAAAGACAACTCACAGATTTAGGTATTTATAATATTTACAAATCTATCTGATAAAGTCTGGTATCTAGAACAGGTAAAGAACACTAACCACTCAACAATAAGGCAAATAACCTAAGTAGAATATGAGCAAAGAATCTGAATAAAAATTTCTCCAAAGAAGATCTTCAAGTAGCCAGTAAGCACATGAAAGGATGATAAACATTAACTGTTAGAGAAATGCAAATCAAAACCCCAAGATCAAAACTAATTCGTTCACTCAAAACAAAAAATGAAAACAAGTGCTAGAGAGGATATGGAGAAATCTCGACTCTCATATCTTTCTGGTGGGAATGTAAAATGGTACAGCCGCTTTAAAAAGCAGTCTGGCAGTTTCTCAAAACGTTAAACAGAGAAGTAAACTCAGTAATTCTACTCCTTGATATGTGAGATAGATTAGAGAACTGAAAAGTTATGTTTTATGTTCATACAAAATCTAGTACACTAATGATCACAAGAGCATTCTTCTTAACACCAAAAAAGTAGAAACAACCCAAGGGTCCATCAACTGATAAATGCTTAAATACAATGTGGTATATACACATAATAGAATTATCATTTGCTATTAAAAGGATAGAAGTATTATTTCATGTTATAACATGGATAAACCTTTAAAACATGATGCTAAGTAGCAGAAGCTATATAATAGGGAAGAACAAATCCGATTCCATATTAGATCTGTTCTGTTGCCTGTGCTTAGTCATACTGCTTCTGCATTTTTTATAAAAGAATGTTGCCTATAGCCTGAAACATACAGGATATATTTAAAAGGCTTAAAGGGCTCAGACCTTTAAGAGTCTACTCATACAGAGATAAAATTTGCAGAACAGAGAATAACGTGTTTTATTGCACGTTTACAGGAACATCCTGACCTGATCCCCCTGGACAGCTGCAAGAACAAAGGACTCTGACACCAAGGAATTTGCAAGAACTAACCATGCCACTCCCTCACATTGCCTTTTAAAGTGATTTGATTAAATCCTTTAAGAAGTTCAGGGCTTTCGGGGGCTGGAGCCACCGGTCTCCTTGCATGGCATGCAATAAACCTTCTCTGTTCCAAACTCCAACACTTCACTACTGTTTGGTCTATGTGTCAGGCACATGAACTTGTGTTTGATAAAAAAGCCAGGCACAGAAGGTGCATATTGTATGAGTCCAGCTTAATGAAATGTCCAGAACTGGCAAAACCACAGACAGAAAGTAGGTTATTGACTGGTACTGGCTGAGGAGACGAAGAAACTCAAGGTGACTACTAATATGTACAGGATTTCTTTGATGGTTATAGAAAAGTTCTGAATTAGTGGTGGTGGTTGTAAAACAATGAAATATAATGAAAACCACTGAACTGTATACTTTAAAATGGTCAGTTTTATGTTCTGTGAATAATATGTCTATAATAAAAACAAAAATAATAAAATCATTTTAATCAGCAATGCTAGAAGGAGAAAACCTAAATATCTGTTAAGAATATAGAGAAAATAAAATTACAAAATCATTGACATAGGAATAGGCAATCAAGGACTATCTGGCAACATAACACAGTATTACATAAAAGGTATCACAGAGGTGTGTCAGGCAATTCTTTACTGTTTTTTTTTTTTTCTTTTCTAATTTTTAGAGACGTACCTGCGGCATATGGAAGTTCCCATGCTGGGGATTGGATCAGAGCTACTGCTGGCCTACACCACAGCTGGCCTACACCACAGCCACAGCAACACCAGATCTGAGCCATATCTGTGACCTACACAGCAGCTTGTGGCAACACCAGATCCTTAATCCACTAAGCGAGGTCAGGGATCAAACCTGCATCCTCATGGACACTGTATCAGGTTCTTAACCCACTGAGCCACAATGAGAACTCCTGTTTAATTTTTTTAAATGTGGTTTTTCTAGATTGTATGATCTAGCTGGTACACTTTAAAGCATTTAAAAAACTTCTTTCTTGTGGTTTATTTTCTTACTCTAAATAAATATCAACCTTCATGACTAAACTTGTATTTGATATTTATATTCTTTCTGTTAAAAGAACAATAGAAGTTGGGTCCCATGAAACTCAGAGAAGAAGTGGGGAAAACAGTAACCCTTCTTGGCCCCTAAAAGGAGTTCAAATCGAACTAAACAACTGGAAAGGCAATTTGAAGATTTTAGCGGTATTAGGGTGCTTATCCCTTGACCTGGGAATTCTACTTCTGGGTATGGGCTTTCCCAGTGTGTATGCACCTGAGCACAGGACATACAAGCGGACATCCCCCACTCCCTGCCACCAAGTGGTAAAGGCTGGTCACCAGAAACAGGCTGCATTGTCATCAGGGCAGATGGCCAGGATCTACTCTGCAAAGGAATCCTAAACAGGCGGTAAATGAACCCTATATAATCAGAAGAATGTGGGAAAACAACACAAATGCTACATGAACACAGCAGAATGGCCACACAACTGATACCACTTGTACGATTAAAAAAAAAAAAAAAAAACACACATGCAAGCATTCCATGTTTATTTTGGAGACATAGAAATGAAGTAAAAAGGAATGTTCTCTTTCTCCAAAGAAGATACACAGATGGCCAACAAGCACATGTAAAAATGCTCAACATCATTGATGATTACAGAAATGCAAATCAAAACCACCATGAGATACCACCTTACACCAGTCAGAATGGCCATCATTAACAAGTCCACAAACAACAAATGCTGGAGGGGGTGTGGAGAAAAGGGAACCCTCCTGCACTGTTGGTGGGAATGTAGGCTGGTGCAACCACTATGGAAGACAGTGTGGAGGTACCTTAGAAAACTATACTTAGAACTACCATATGACCCAGCAATCCCACTCTTGGGCATATACCCAGACAAAAATTTCCTTGAAAAAGACACTTGCACACGCATGTTCACTGCAGCACTACTCACAATAGCCAAAACATCAAAACAACCCAAATGTCCATTGACAGATGACTGGATTAGGAAGATGTGGTATATATACACAATGGAATACTATTCAGCCATAAAAAGGATAAAATAATGTCATTCGCAGCAACATGGATGGAATTAGAGACCCTCATACTGAGTGAAGCAAGTCAGAAGGAGAAAGATAGATGCCATATGAAATCTCTTATAACTGGAGTCTAAAACACTACACAAATGAACATCTCAACAGAAAAGAAAATCACGAACTTGGGGAACAGACTTGTGGTTGCCGAGGGAGTGGGGGAGGGGGGTGGGAGGGAATGGGGTTAACTAGTGCTTCCATGATGGAAAAGCAAGGAGATCCAGTTGTATAGTACAGGGAACTATGTCTAAATCACATGTGACAAATCCATATATGTACATGTAACCAGGTCACCACACGGTGGTTGGAAAATTTGATAGAAATCTGTAAACCAGCTATAATGCAAAAAACTAATAAAGAATAAAAAATAATAAAATAAAATAAAATAAAATCAATTCTGAATCCTGAAAAATAAAAGGAATGTTCTCTTTGTTTACAAAAGGAACAAGATAGGTTGGGGGAGGATACAAATGGGACTGTAACTGGATCTATGATGTTTTAGTTCTTTAAAGACAGTGTGAAGAACTGATGCAAACATTTCAAAGTTTAAGTATCTGATTCTGCATCGTGCAAACCTGTATATTCTTAGGCTCACTCTGACCTTTACTGTCTGAAGCGCAGTTGAGAACATTGACCTGAATTTGGTAGACGAAAACTGTTAACACACTGTTATTTTACTTAGCATTTCATGAAGGGCTGATGACTGTTTTTTCCCATACTTTGTTGATAAATTTGTTAAGTAAAACAAAAACAGTCATCAGCCCTTCATGAAATGCTAAGTAAAAAAAACCACGAATTTACAGCAGGTATGTGTGCAGATACCAAAAACCACGTGCAAGTGAATATTTAAGTACTCAGAAAACATGTTCACGTGTGGCAGGCAGACTTTCTGTAAGCATGGGGAGATGGGCTCACTTTGTCACAGGGATGCCAAAGAAGCTCAGAGTGTTGAAAATTTCTCAAACTGCTCCCAAGTATGCAGGGCGCAGCCCCAGCCTGGAACCTCCCTTATCTGCACAATCATCAGAACTGACCTGTACCAGCTGACCACCAAGTAAACACATGCAGCTAGTGTCCAGCAGTTTCACTCAATTCCCTGGTAACTCTAAGAGGTAAGGTGCCCTAATCCCTATGTCGCAAGATGGGAGCAGAGTAGAGGTCAAATGTGCATGGGAAAGGAAGCAGTGGGGCACTGTCCCCACTCCATCACCCCCATCCCACTGGTTCTGGCCCCATTTCCTCCAACCTCAGGGGCACTAACATACTTTAGCACATGTGCTACTAAAGCCCCTTACTCCAGCACATATAAGATGCCAACAGCTGCAAGATGTCCCAACAGAAGAACCACACTGCTTACAAATACTGACACTGTCCACTGGGAAGACCCACCCAGGCTCTGGGAGTGCTGAAAGTGAAAAGATGCACATCCTGGACTCAAAACACCTGCACACTAAATTATCAACAATGATTATTTGAGAGTTATGAAATTAGGGCAGGTTTTTTGGCCCATATGTATTTTCTAAATTTTCTACAGTGATTAATATTACTAAGATTAGAAAAAATGACAAACAGAAAAAAAGAAAGCAAGAAAAAGGAGTCTCCATTGTTGCTTAGTGAATTAAGGACCCAATGTTGTCCCCATGAGGATACAGGCTGGATCCCTGGCCTCGCTCAGCAGGTTAAGGATCTGGCTTGACCGTGGCGTACACCAGCAGCTGTAGCTCCAATTCGACCCCTAGCCCAGGAACTTCCATATGTTACAGATGTGGGAAAGAAAGAAAGAAAGAAAGAGAGGGAGGAAGGGAGGAAGAGAATAAGGGAGGGAGGGAGGGAGGAAGGAAGGAAGGAAAGAAGAAGAAAGAATGACAGGACATTAAAGAAAAAAATAAAATAAATGAGCCAACAAGATTTACCGTGAAACTAATGAAGCTTAAGCTTTGGAGGCGAGGGGGTGTCCTACCCACCCATTCTCCATCCAAACCCCATGGGAGAGGCCCTTGCCAGTTTGCTTTTGTAGTTTTAGTCCCCAAAGGGCAAATACTTCAGGCCCCAGGAAGCCATGATCTGTCTTGGAACCAACAAATTCGGTATACCTAACAAGCACATGCCAGCTGCTTTAAAGAGTGAGAGAAATGGAAACATTTCAACTCGAGGCCAAAAAGCCAGGTAATCATACTTGGACAATAAAACCTGTATTCTCCTTCTCCTTTTAATAACCATCACCTCTGCTGCTACAGAATGAACTCCGTCCAAATTCCCACATGCTGAAGCCCTAACCCTCCCCGCCATGTGATGGTATTTGGAGATGGAGTCTTTGGGAGGTGATTAGGCTAGATGAGGACCTGGGAGTGGAGCCCCATGATGGGGTTATTGCCCTTATAAGAACAGGAAGAGAGAGGTCGCCAGGAAGTGAGCCCTTACCAAGAGCTGACTCCACTGCTATCTTGGACTCCAGCGTCCAGAATTGTAAGAAATAAATGTCTGTTTTTAAACTCCACCCAACACACACACACATACACCCAGCCTATGGTGTTCTGTTATAGCGGCCCAAGCTGTCTCAGACACCCGCCCTCCCTATAAGGACCAAACCTGCTTATGTACCCACCCAGAGGTAACCTCTCATCTCTTTAAGCCATTCCACACTGAAGTTTTATATATAAGCAGTGAGCTGCCAAAACTGAATAAATGCTATTCACCCAAGAACTATGTTTTCTCTGGGATCTGTCAGGTTCTTTAAAAAGTCAGCCTCTTTTCATCTGCGGTGAGATTTTCTTTTTAAATCCCTCTTTATACACTTCCTTCTGTGTGATGTCTTAGCCTTAAGTACTGAACCTTAAAGGAAAGCTGTTTTCCATTCATTGCCTTGTTTTAGATATACTCTCCCTGACCTTTGAAAATGGAAAAAGAAAGAATCTGGAGCCATTTGCTTTGAACTGCCAAGCAGTGAAAAGACCAAGTGACAAACCTGCTTAGAGCCTCCAGCCCCCAAAGCCCTAAAGCCATATGCAACGCCCTCAGCCAAACAAACAGTTAGGTAAACATCAAAATGTAATGACACTAAAAGTTAAGTGCTCTCTTGGAAAAGAAATAGGAAAACCCTAAAATTCCATAGAACCTAGTTTGCAAACCATGGATCTGCAGTCCCATCAAGTAAGAAGTAAAGAGAATGTGGGCTCTTTTCCTCTGCAAAAGCCAGGCCCCCTTCACCTTTCCATGGAAGAGGGGGGCACACACCAGGGGCAACACATATATCCTGTAATACTAATTGGGGATACTTGAGACTCAAGACATGGGAGGTAAACAGATGTTCATTGTAGCCAGACTTTGACTACATTCAGAAATGGTGAGTATTTGGTAACAGCGATCCCTCTGGATCTGCCTGTCTGCCCCCATCCCACAAGACCATTCTTACGGGAATGCAAACTCTCAGCTTAACGGACAACACCCATCACCGGGAGCATCTCCAAGCCCATATCCTCATCTCTGAGGTCTGGATATCCTGAGATTTGGGGCACATTCATGTAATCAATGCATATTACTAATGAAGTGCCTGATTGGCGACCAGTGCTGAGCCAGACCATTGGTGGACAAAATGAACAATCTCACCTTGTGGGGCTGACATGCAAGAGGAGAGATGTCCAAAGTAAGTAAGCATCTAAGAGGGTGATGAGTGTGCCAGGGGAAAGGCAGAGACCAAATATGGGGGACGGCCAAGGCTTTTGTTTTAATTTTTTATTGTGCTAAAGAACACATAATAGGAGTTTCTGCTGTAGAAAAAGGGATCGCGACGTCTTTGGAGCACCAGGACATGGGTTTAATCCCTGGCCTAGCACAGTGGGTTAAGGATCTGGCATTGCTGCAGCTGTGGCATAGGTCACAACTGTGACTCAGATCTGATCCTTGGCCCAGGAATTCCATATGCCAAGAGAGAGAAGAAAAAAAACACATAAAATTTACCAACTTAACCATTTCTAAGTGTACAGTTCAGTAGGTAAGTACATTCACACCATTGTGCAATGGATCTCTAGAACTTTCTCAGCTTACAAAGCTGAAACTCTGGACCCACTGAACAACTCCCCACTGCCCCTCCTCCAGCCCAAGCAACCACCACTCTACCTTCAGTCTCTATGAATCTGGCTATTCCAGGGGCTTCACATAAGTAGAGTCATACAGCATTTGTGCTTCTGTGCCTGGCTTATTTCATAATCATCATGTCCCCAAGGTTCATCTACCTTGTAGAATATGTCAGAATTTCCTTCCTCTTTAAGGCTGTATAATATTCCACTCTGTGGAAAGACCACATCTTCATCCACTCATCCATCTATAGACATTTCAGTTGCTGCCACTCTTCCAGCTACTATAAACAGTGCTGTCATGTACATGGGTGTACAGATCTCTCTCTCTTGGGGATCCTGTTTTGCGGAAAGGCCTAGTTTTAAACAGAGCAGTCGAGGTGGTTCTCGTGGAGGAGGTGGTATCTGTGGAAAGGCTTGAAGGCAGTGAGAGAGAGGCAGTCGTGGACCACCTCGGGGAAATGGGGCAGGCCAGGGCCACGCTGTTCAGCTGCGAGCATCGTGGTATAGTGCGAGGACCAACAGGAGGCTACGTGGGTGGGGATGAAGAATGGGGGTGGGGAGAAAGAGACAGAGATAGCATGAGGGAATGAGAGACCTGAGGTCACAGCAGACTGAGCAAACATAGGGAAAGGAGGAGACTTTACTAAGCCTCCATGTAAAGGAGCTTGTGAAGGGTGGGTGTGCAGATGGTAAAGAGGTACTGCAGTCATCAGATGAAGATGACTGACTGTGGCTCAGACGGCAGTGGCAGCAGAAGGAAGAGGCAGCCTACATTCCCATTCACAGGGGGATGTGGAGTCAGGGACAACTCTAGTGTACAGCCTGGGAAGAGTGGAGCTGCCATCAGGTGGGGCGGGAAGTTGTCCCAGGGAGCAGGGCAGGTGGATGCCCAGTCTGTGTCGCCCACTGATGGCCAGGTCACAGATCTCCTGATGTGTCTGTATCCAAACTTCCCCCTTGATAAGGACTCCAGCCAGGCTGGATTAGGGCCACCCCAATCAAGGTTAGGGATCTTGAAATGGGATGCCCACCAGATTATCTGTGTGAAAGAACACATCTAATCAATCACAAGCCACAAGAGCCCTTAGGAGCAGAGCACCTTCCCTGCTGGACTCAGAGGACTGAGGCAAGAGAGGTGTGAGAAGGGCTCCATCTCTGTCGCTGGCTGTGAAGATGGAGTTGGAGGCCCTGAGCCAAGGAACGTAGTGGCTCCCAAAGGGTAAATGACCGCAGCTGACAGCCAGCAAAGAGAAAATGATCTCAGTGCTATACACACGAGAAACTGAACTCTGCCAGCAACCTGAACTGCTGATACAAGGCAACGGATCCCCTGCCGAGAACCTCCAGGAAAGAAGACAGTCCATCCAGGCCTTGACTGTGACCTGGTAAAATGAGCCACAGAATTGCTACAGAACAGTGAGACAATAAACTTGTGTTGCTTTTTCTTTTTTTTTTATTTTTCTTTCCTTTCTTCCTTTCCTTCTTCTTTTTTTCTTTTTCTTTTTTTACAGCTGCAGGTGCAGTATATGGAAGTTCCTAGGTTAGGAGTCAAATCCGAGCTACAGCTGCCAGACTACACCACAACCACAGCAACGTGGGGTCCAAGCCGAGTCTGTGACCTACACTGCAGCTCATGGCAACACTGGATCTTTAACCCCCTGAGCGAGGCCAGGGATCAAATCTGCATCTTCACAGATACTAGTCAGGTTTGTTACCACTGAGCCATGACAGGAACTCCCTTGTGTCACTCTAAGCCACTAAACATGTAGTAATTGTTGCAGAAGGAAGAGTAAAAGCAGAACATCTGCAGCCAGGGCAGTAAGGCACATCTCTTGACCAGCAAATACCTGCCCAGGTGTACATGCTAGAGCAAGTGCCCTCTGACCATGGGATTGTCCCACACTTGGGCTGTCCAACATAGTGGCCACCAACCACTGGTGGCTCTTAAGCATTTGGAAGGTGGGAAACTGTATTCATACTATACTTAATTAATTTAAATTGTAATAGTCACAGGTAATCTATGATTCCTCATTGGACAGTGATGCCTAAAGCAAAGGTTCTCAAACACTGTTGCACATTAGAATTTCCTGGAGAGATTTTTAGATGTGGATGCCCAGGCTGCATGCCAGATCAATTATATTAGAATACCTGGGGCTGGGAGTAAGAAGTCAGCATTTTTTAACTCTCTAGGGGATTCCAATGTGCAAGCAAGTTTGAGACCCAGTACCCTGGGAAAATGGTTCCTCAGGAGCACACACAGTCAGATACAAGTATGGTAGCTGAATCCCCCTTGTAAGAAAGACTGAAAAAGTGGAACGCTCTAAGGTTACCAACCACACAATGAAATACTAAGTACATGGCATTTAAAGTCAATGATGAGATCTACACATACCAACAGGGATAACTCTAGAAAACAGTGTTGCCAAAAAGAAGAAAGTAGAATAAACACGACTGATAATAAAATATCATTTATAATGTGAATTTTAAAATACACCAAACAATGGTCCATGATGATTACAGACACATAGAGCAGCAAGTATAAAAGTGCAGGCAGGAAGAAAACACACCAGGTTCAAGACGGCAGCACCCACAGAGGAAGGAGAAGGAAGGAGGATGGGTGGGGGCTGGGGGCCACGTGCAAGGGGAGCTTCAGTTGCGTGTGAACTTACTTCACTTAAAAAGATTTGAAGCAATTACAGCAAAGTATTATTTGTTACAACTGGATGTTATGACCCAAGTGCACACTGTATATATATTCTCTGTGCTCTTCCAGTATATTTACTTTTCCAGAGTAGCAGCACAGGGGATGGTGTCTTTCAGGAGATGGCTGGATGGTGTCTTTCCTGAGGCAAAGAAACTGATGCCTTCGTAGGTATTCTTTCAGGTAGAGAGCAAATTCTCTTCAAGAATTTAAGGACTAAAACAATTATAAGTCCTTACTTGGAAAAAAAAAAAGCTACTAGATAACAAAATCTGGCCACATGTAAGTCAACCAAAACAAAGAAGTTAGCCCTTAGTAAAGGAAACTATTTAGGAGGATAGAGGCTGTGGTGCCCAGGGCTGCAGGGGTGCACCAAAAGCATTTAAATATGGGATGACAGTGAAATATTATAGGAAGTAGGGGCGCAGAGGAGAATACAAATGTTACTAGATCTGCCTTGTAAACATAAGCTCTAACTGGGAAAACACAAGCTGCAAAGATGGAAAATAGTAATATTAATGTGCCAGACAGCCTATAAATTATAATAATAACTCAACTTCACAACAACTTTTTGAGAAAGATACTGTTGTAATTTACTTTGTCTTAAGAAGATTACTCCATCTTACTAAGGAAGAATACTGAGTCAGTGAGGCATCAAAATCTGCCCAAGGTCAAGCACAGCACTGAGACTTAATCGTGGGCTGTCTGGGTACAAGCGTTAACCCCTATGCTACCCTGTTTGGTGAAATTAGGTATGTGTCTGCTAATTTCCTCTGCATTCACAATAGGTATTCGAGAAACACCAGGCAAACCTGAACTTCTAATTTAAAAAAAGAATGACTCTGGATCATCAACAAGGACATACTGTATAGTACAGGGAAATATATTCAATATCCTGTACTAAATGATAATAGAAAAGAATAAGAAAAAGAATATATATTCATACACACATATATATAACTGAATCATTTTGCTATAAAGAAATTAATACATTATAAAATCAACTGTACTTCAATAAAATAAGTTTCTAAAAACATTAAACTGGTTTAGCATTAAAAGTTTTTAAAATAGGAGTTCCCATTGTGGCTCAGTGGTAATGAACCCAACTAGTATCCATGAGGATGTGGGTTTGATTCCTGGCCTCACTCAGTGGGTTAAGGATCTGGTGTTGCTGTGAGCTGTGGTGTAGGTTGCAGGTGTGGCTTGGATCTCACATTGCTGTGGCTGTAGCATAGGCTGGCAGCTGTAGCTCAGATTCAACCCTTAGCCTGAAAACTTCCATACGTTGCAGGTGTGGCCCTAAAAAAAGAAAAAGTTTTTAAAATATAATAAATTTTTTAAAAAAATGAATCCAATTACTAAATACTTTTCATACCTTTTTCCACTGGTTCTATTTCTTATTAAAGAAAAATAAAATTTACATTTTAATATTTACCCTTAAAGTAGAAATTCAATATAAAACTCTACATGCATCCCCCTTTACTTACATCCATGAACAGAGGGATGCCTGAATCACTGTTACCAGATATCACTGAAGGCTCATCGTTGAAGGTGGCAATTTGTGTGTGCAGTTTTTTCCTTTATTTTCTTATACCTTTCTGTATTATCTGAATGTCTATATTGGGTATTTATTGTCTTTCACAACAAAGTTATTATAAATAAAATGTCCAATGATATTTTGAAAATACCAGCTAAAAGAGAAAACACCAATCCATGTGCCTTCTGTAGAAACCCATGGAAATGGAGACGTATAAGTATATTAACATTAAGAGGAAGAACATTCCCCTGAAAATAATCCACAGGACCAGAAATGTCTTTCGAAGACTGGCATCCCAGGTGGACTGCAGGCAAACCACACCCCTCTGAGTGTGTCTGCCTGAGCCCAGGTCTCCTTTGAAGGAGGAAGAAAGCTATGTTCAGGAGGAGCTAAAGAAAAGAGAAGGCAAGCCACAGAAACTGAAAATATAAGTACAGAAGAAGAGTACACACTGAAGTAAAGATCAGCACCCGAAAAACCAAACTTGTGGTAGAGGGAAAAGTTGAGAAATTCTATCAGAATGCAAAAAAGGAAAAGAATGCTGATTGACAAAGTCTACTGTAGTGAGCAAAAAAGAAGAGATGTCACAGAATATGAGAACAAAATATGTAGATAAAAGGTATTTCAAGATGAACTGCTATTTTCCAAAAAAAAAATATATATATATGTATATATATGTATATATGTATATATGTATATATACACACACATATATATACATATATACATATATATACATATATATATATATATATATGACTGTGGTATGAAAGCAGACAACCATTTTATGAAAGAAAATCTCTCACCACCAGTATGTATCATACTGCCTGAAATGTTTTTCTAAGCTGTATAACGGAATCAATTTGTCTTATAGCATAAATGATGGGTAAGGAATGGAGACACACAAGGGTAAAAATTTTGTGTACTTTCATAATTAAAATGGTATTAATCTGAAGTAAATTCCTATAATTTTTTATTTTAATCTCCAGTGCAACCACCATAAAATAAAATAACTCAAAACACAGTTAAAAAAAAAAAGACAAGAGAATAAAATGCATACTGGATAAGAAAACGACACACTGGAAAAATATGTATTTAACTCTAAAGAAAGCAATAATGGATGAATAAAGAAATGAAGAAGACATAAGACATAGAAAACAAATAGCAAAAGGGCAGGCATAAATACTACCTTACTGGCAATTACATTAAATGTAAATGGATTAAACACTTAAATTTTAAAAGTCATGGATTAACAGAGCGGATTTTTTAAAAACATCCCACTATATGCTGTCTATAAGGCAAACACTTTAGACTCAAATACACATGTACATTGAAATTGAAAGGATATGCAAAAAGTAACCAAAAGAGATCTGTGGTGGCAATACTCATATCAGATAAAATAGACTCTGAGAGAAAAAAATACTACCAGAGCTAGAAATAATAATAATAATAAAATATCACTCTAACTAGAAGATACAATGATTATAAATATATGTGCATCTAAAAACAGATCTCCAAAATATATGAAGCAAAAGCTGAAGAAATTTAAATATAAATAGACAATCCAACAGTAACAGTTCTATGTGCCTGGGTCACTTTGCTATACAGCAAAAATTGAAGGAACATTGTAAATCAACTACAATTTTAAAAAAGCAATAATAGTTCTAGGGTTTCCACTTTGAAAATGGATAGAATATCTAAACAACGGATCCACAAGAGATAACAAACTTGAACAATGCTATGAACCAGCTCAAACAGGAGATATCTACAGAACACTCCACTCAACAAAAGCAGAATATATATTATTCTGAACATCACATGGAACATTTTCCAGGATATATCACATGTGAGGGGATAAAACAAATCTATAAACTCGAAAGTACTGAAATAATATATAGTATGCTCCTGACCAAAATGAAATGAAATTAGACATCAATAATGAAAGGAAAACTGGAAAATTCACAAATCCGTGAAAATTAAACAACTCTCTACTAAACAATCAATGAGCCAAAGATAAAAAATCTCAAGAGAAATTGGGGAAGAGGGGTTCAAGAAGGTAGTTTAGGAAGATCGTAAATTCACCTACTTTCACAAACACACCATATCTACACTTACATATGGATCACATTCCTCTGAAAAAGATCTAAAAACTGGATGAACTGCTTCTCCACAACAAAGGAAAAAAGGACCACACTGAGACAGGCAGGAAAGGCAGAGACGTGGCCTTGCAAAATTCCCACCCCTGTTGCAGCAATGCACAATAGGGAAGGATGTCACCAATCCAGCATTTATCTCAGAAAAGCGAGGGGTTGGTGCCCCATATCAGGCACCCCAAGTGACTTAGCAAACCAATAGGACTAAAGACTAAGTGATCGAACTGCTATAGAAGACTGAGATTTCCTTTTAAAGGGCTAGCATGCAATCTCACTCACCCCAAGATCTAGCAAAAAAAGAAGTTTGAAAAGTACTTAGGCTATAAGTGAAGATGACTAATTCTGCTAAACTAAAAAAGCACCTGCTGGAGGGGGAAAAGTCAGTTGAAACTCTTCTTGGAAACACTTTTACTACATTCCCCACCTACCCTGCTAGCATAGTGGGCAAGCTCAAAGGCATCACTGACCTTCCACCTCCCTAAGAGAGGTAGGGGTAAGTGTCTGCAGCACTATCCCATTGCCATACTAAAGCCCAAGAATGCAGGCAGCTGCAGAACTCCCCAATGCCTTGGTTGGGGTAGGTGATCAAAAGTGGTCATGGTACTCATCTGTTTGCCTATGGCCAGCACATGCACACAGGCAAAGCACTCTTCCACTGCACTGCTGAAACGTATGGGCAGTGTAGTCAAGATGTTTTCCCATTGCCTTTCTGAAGTTGAGGAGCGTGTCCTGCCCCTACATTCCTAGGGTACCTTGCTAAAGTCAGTGGACACATGCAATCCACAAAGGCTTTGATTGCTTGGCCCTGGTGGCCAAGCGGGGGTAGTGGTACTGGGCTCCATAGGGCTGTAACCATCAGAAAGACAGTTCTCAGCATGCCACCACGCACAAGGCACTGCAAAAGCAGCAGACTGAAACACAGCTCCAGTTTTATGAAAAAGGCCTGTTTACTTAGCCTGTAACTTTCCCCTGAGGCTTCATATTTCCCACACATGTAGCAGCTGAGGAGGCACTCCCAGGGAATGTAGGCAGAGAGACATAATTTCTGTACACACCTTTGGCCTCACCTCAGCTCAAAACAATCACCCCAAAAGGAACTCATCTGGAGACCCTATCTTTGAAAATGTCACTCAGGGGACACCTCCTAATCTCCTGTACTGCAGGCCAGCAGGGACAATGACTGTGGTCCCAGAGGCACAGGGCTGTATGTATTTTCAACTTTAAAAGTTGTTGTCTGAGGGTACGGCCCCCAGTCAGCCTGAAACTAAGTGCTAAATAAGATTCCTTCCCTTCGAACACTGAAAACTCTCAGCACACACAAGACAACAGGGACATATCAAGAATAAACCAGGCAGTTTAGACAATGAAAAGGTTCTAGAGACAGTCAAAAACTAGAACAAGGTTGAAGAAGAAGGCTCATCACCTAAATATGGCCACTCCTTCAGGACTGAAAGAGGTTTTTTTCTCTAACGCACAGAAACGAACCAGGAGAGTCAAGAAAAATGAGGCAGAGAAATATGTTCCAAACACACACACACAAAAGAAAATCTCAGGAAAAGACCTTAATGATATGGACATAAGTAACCGACCTGATAAAAAATTAAAAGTAATAGTTGTAAAAATGCTCACCAAACTCAGGAGAAGAATGGATGAACACAGCAAGAACTTCAAGAAACAGAATACATAACAAGGTACTTATCAGAAGCCACAGAGCTGAAGAATACAACAGCTAAGCTGAACCAAGAACTCACAACAGCCTGAATGAAGAAGAAGAGCTCAGTGAGCTGGAAGACAAAGCAATGGAACTCACCAAAAAAGAGCAGCAAAAAAAGAAAAAAGAAAAAAAAAGTTTAAAAAAATAAAGAAAATTTAAGGGACCTATGGGACAATGTCAAGCAGAATAACATTTGTATTATATGGGTCCCAGAATGAGAGGAGATAGAGAAAGGGGCACAAAACTAATTTGAAAACATAATGGCTGAACACTTCCTGGGGAAGGCAACAGACATCAGGTACAGCTAGCCCAGAGTTTCAAGATGAAGCCAAAGACACCCAACCAGGACATTTTAACTAAAATGTCAAATGTTAAAGTTAAAGAGAGAATCTTAAATGAAGCAAGAGAAAAGCAAATTGTTCATATAAGGCAAATTCCATGAAACTATCAGTATATTTCTCAGCAGAAATGCTGCAGACCAAAACAGAATGGCATGATATAGTCAGTCTTGGAAGATTGTATTTTTCTAAGAATGTGTCCATTTCTTCTAGGTTTTCCATTTTATTGCCGTATAGTTGCATATAGTAGTCTCTTATGATCCTTTGTATTTCTGTGATGTCCGTTGTTACTTCTCCTTTTTCATTTCTAATTTTATTGATTTGTGTCATCTCTCTTTTCTCTTGATAAGTCTGGTTAAGGGTTTATCAATTTTGTTGATCTTTTCAAAGAACCAGCTTTTAGTTTCATTGATCTTTTCTATGGTTTTCTTCGTTTCTATTTCATTGATTTCTGCTCTGATCTTGATGATTTCTTTTCTTCTACTAACTTTAGGTCTTGTCAGTTCTTCCCTCTCTAGCTGCTTTAGATGTAAAGTTAGGTTGTTTATTTGAGCTTTTTCTTGTTTCCTGAGGTAGGCTTGTATTGCTATAAACCTCCCTCGTAGAACTGCTTTTGCTGCATACCAGAGATTTTGGACTGTCCTGTCTTTGTTGTCATTTGCTTCTAGGTATTTTTTAATTTCCTCTTTGATTTCTTCAGTGATCCAGTGGTTGTTTAGTAGCATGTTGTTTAGTCTCCAGGTGTTTGTATTTTTTGCCATTTTTTTCTTGTTGTTGACTTCCAATCGTATAGCATTGTGGTCAGAGAAGATGCTTGATATGATTTCAATTTTCTTAAAGTCACTGAGGCTCGATTTGTAGCCCAGGATGTGATCAATCTTAGAGAATGTTCCATGCGCACTTGAGAAGAATGTGTATTCTGTTGCTTTTGGATGGAATGTCCTATAAATCTCTATTAAGTCCATCTGATCTAATGTTTCATTCAGGGCCTGTGTTTCCCTTATTGATTTTCTGTCTGGATGATCTATCCATTGCTGTAAGTGGGGTATTAAAGTCCCCCATTATGACTGTGTTATTGTTGATTTCTCCTTTTAATGTTGTTAGCAGTTGCCTTATGTATTGCGGTGATCCTATGTTGGGTGCATAGATATTTAAAATTGTCATATCTTCTTCTTGGATTGATCCTTTGATCATTATGTAGTGCCCTTCCTTGTCTCTTAAAATGTTCTCAATTTTAAAGTCTGTTTTGTCTGATATGAATATTGTTACTCAGGCTTACTTTTGATTCCTGTTTGCATGGAATATTTTCTTCCATCCTCTCACTTTCAGTTTGTATGTGTC
>PVHT021183530.1:14066407-14102700 GCA_004024745.2 Catagonus wagneri | reverse complement strand
TTGATATGTATGTTCTTATTGCCATTTTATTAACTGTTTTTGGTTTTTGTTGCTCTTTTTTCTTCCCTTATTCTCTTGTTGTCTCCTCTCACAAGATGGCTATCTTTAATGTTGTATTTGAGTTGATTTCTCTTATTTGTTTGTGTATCAACTGAAGATTTTTGGTTTGTAGTTACCCTGAAGTTTTGATATAGGAGTCTATATATAAATGAGACTGTTTTAAGTTGTTGGTTTCTTAATTGCATGGGGACCTGATGTGGGCCTCAGAACTCTCACTCCTGTAGGTGAGTCTCTGTGATATGGTTACTTTCCAGTCTGTGGGGATTCCCACCCAGGAGGTATGAGGTTGCTTATATCACATAATCACCTCTCCTACATTTTGATGTGGTCTCCTCTTTGTTTTCTGGAGTAGGATGTCTTTTTGAAAGTTTCCAGTCCATTTGGTTGAAGGTTGCTCAGCACTTGGTTGTGATTTTGCTGTTTTTATGAGAGAAGCTGAGCTCCAGTCCTTCTATTCCACCATCTTAATCCCACCTCCTGAACAGAGATTCTTCCAAGAAGGCATACGGAGAGCCAACAGACCATGAAAAGATGCTCAACATCATTAAATATCAGTGAAATCCAAATACCAAAACCATGATGAAGGATCACCTCATACCTCTCAGAGAGGCTACTGTCAAAAAGACATGAAATATCACGTGTTGATGAGGGTATATAGAAAAGGGAATCCTTGTTCTCCTGCTGGGAATGTAAATTGGTGTGGGAACCATAGAAAACAGTATGGAGGTTCCTCAAAAAGTTTAAAAGAGAGCTACCATATGGTCTGGCAATTTCACTTCTGGGTATTAATCTGAAGAAAACAAAAATACTAATTTGAAAAGATGCAAGCACCCCTATGATCATTTCATCATTACTTACAAAAGACATGATATTTTTTTAAAAACCTAAATGTGCATCAATGGATTCATGGATAAAAAAGAGGTGTCATACACACACACACACACACACACACACACACACACACACACACAATGGAATACTACTCAGCCATGAAAGGAGTGAAATATTGTCATTTACAATATGTATGGATAAAGAGGGTATCATGCTAAGTGAAATAAGTGAGACGGAGAAAGACAAATATCACATGGTTCTACTATGTGTGTAATGTAAAAACAAAACAAATAAAACAAAACCCAGACTCAGATACAGAGAACAGATTATGGATGCCAGAGTGGAGGGCAGTGGGAAGGTGTTGGAATGATTTAAGGGGATCAGGAATTATAAATTTCCAATAATGAGTAAGTCCTGAGGTTGTAAAGTACAGCATGGGGAATATATAATAATATTGCATTAATTTTGTATGGTGATGGATAGTAACTAGACTTATTGTGCTGATTATTTCTTAACAAACAGAAATGTTGAATCACTAATATAATACTGTATGTCTGTTATACACACACACACACACACACATATATAAATCAGGAAATGCTTTGATATGTATGAAAACAAAAACACAGCATGCCAAAATTTATGGACTGTAGTAGAAACAGTGCTTAAAGGTAAATTTAGAGCAATAAGTGCCTACATTAAAAAAGGGGTAAAATCTCAAGGTAACCTAACCTATTTAAGAAACTATGAAAAGGTCAAACTAATGCAAACAGTGAAAAGAACAGTAAAGCTTAGATTGGAAATAACAAAATAGAGAATTTTTAAAAGTAGAGAAAATCAATGAAACCAGAAGTTGTTTCTTTTAAAAGATCACATTTTTAAAACTGAAAAAACCTTCAGCTACACTGACCAAATAGAGATGAAGAAGGAGGTATAGATAAAGAGAAAAACAGAGAGGGAGGGAGAAAGAGGACGCAAATGACTAATGTCAAGACAAAATTGAGGAGTTCCCGTCACAGCTCAGTAGTTAACAAATCTGACCGGCAACCACGAGGATGCAGGTTCAATCCCTGGCCTCATATCCAACATTGCCATGAGCTGTGGTGAAGGTCGCAGACGCGGCTCAGATCCCGCATTGCTGTGGCCCTGGTGTAGGCTGGCAGCTATAGCTCCGACTGGACCCCTAGCCTGGGAACCTCCATATGCCATGAAAAAGAGAGAAAGACAAAAAAAATTGAGAATATTACTACTAATGTTACAGAAATAAAATTATAAAGAACTACTACAAACAACTGCATGCCAACAAGTTAGACAACATAGATGAAATGGACAAATTCTTACAAGGTTACAAACTACTGACACTGACTGAAGAAAAACAGAAAATTTGAATACATTTATAATAAGAAAGGAGATTAAATTAATAATCAAAAAGCTTCTTTAAAAAAAAGTCCCAGAACCAGATGGCTCCACTGGAGACTTCCACAAAATATTAAAGAGTTAACATCAATCCTTGACAAACTCTTTCAAAAACAAAAAGATGGAATAATTTCCAACTGTGAGACTAGTATTAGTCTCATACGAAAATCCACAAACATATCATGATAAAACTACAGAACAATATTCCTCATATATAAGACTGGAAACACTCTCAAGAAAATATTACCACCAAGCCCAGCAACATATAAAAGAATTATACACCAAGACCAACTGGCACATAATTCAGGAACTTAAAGTTGATTTAACGTACAAAAATCAGTATAATATAAAATATTAACCAAAAAAAACAGGGAGAAGAAATTAAATGATCATCTCAATAGACATAATAAAAGCACTTTAAAAACTCCAATAGATTTTCATAATTTAAAAGGAAAAACAAAATAAAACCTGAACAACTAACAAACAGGAATTTCTTCAACCTGATGAAGGACATCTACAAAGAACCTACAGCCTACATCATCTTTAATGGGGAAAGACTGAAAGCTTCTCCATTAAGATTAAGGACAAAACAGCATTACACTGGTGGCTCTAGCCAGGGTGACTAGGCACCAAAGTTAGATAAAAGGCATCCAGATTGGAAAAGAAGAATTTAAACAATATTTTCAGATGACACGACCTTCTAGATACAGTCTTACGGAATCCACAAAAATATTATTAGAACTTATAAATGAGTTCAGTAAGATTGTGAGTTACAAAATCACTCTACAAAAATAAGTTGTATCTCTGTACATGTACAATGAACCATCCAAAAATAAATTTAAGAAAACAATTCTGATTATGACAGCATAACATATAAAATAAAAATGAAACTTTAACAGAAGAAGTACAACACGTATACACTGAAAACTACAAAATATCACTGAAACAAATTAAAATTTAAATAAACAGAAAGTCTTTATTCCTGAACTAGGAGAATTTAATATTGCTTAGATGACAATATTTCCCAAATTGATCTATACATTCATTACAAGCTTTTTGCAAAATGGATAATATAGATCCTACAATTAATATGGAAATGCTAGGGACAAGAATAGCAGGACTCACATTTCCTGATTTCAAAAATCATTACAAGCCTGCAGTAATCAACAGAGTACCACTGGCATAAGGATGGAAAAGACCTGAGGAATTCCCATTGTAGCTCAGTGGGTTAAGAACCCAACTAGTATCCGTGAGGATATGGGTTCAATCCCTGGCCTCACTCAGTGGGTTAAGGATCTGGCATTGCTGCAAGCTGCAGCACAGGTCACAGAGGCAGCTCAGATCTGGCATTGCTGTGGCTGTAGCAGAGGCCAGCAGCTGCAGCTCCAATTTGACCCCTAGCCTGAGAACTTCCATATGGCACAGGTTCAGTTCTAAAAAGAATTTTAAAAAAAGAAAGAAAGAAAAAACTTGAGAGTCCATAAATAAATCTAGACTTTTATGGTCAACCGATTTTCAACAATAGCATCAAGAAAATTCAATGTGGAAAAAAAATAATCTTTTTCACAAACAGTACTGGGACAACTGGATAGTCAGTCACCTGCAAAAAAATAAAATTAAACCCCTATCTTTACCATATACAAAATCTAAGTCAAGATGGATCAAAAACCTATATATACAAGAGCTGAGGAGTTCCTACTATGGCACAATGGGATTGGCAGCATCTCTGCAGTGCCAAGAGGCAGGTTCCATCCCCTGCCCAGCACAGAGGGTTAAAGGATCCAGTGATGCCACAGGTGTGGCATAGGTCTCAACTGCAGCTGGTATGTAATCCCTGGCCTGGGAACTCCATATGCCATGGGGTGGCCAATAAAGAAAAGAAAAAAAAAGCTAGAAACTGTGAAATGTTCAGAAGAAAACATAGATGAAAAACTTCATTATCTTGAACTAAACAATGGTTTCTTAGACGTGACACCAAAAAGTACAAGCAACCAAAGAAAAAACAGATAAACTGAACTGCATCAGAATTAAAAATTATTGTTGTTAAATGGACACTATGAAAAGCATAAAGGAGTTCCCAATGTGGCTCAGTGGTAACAAACTGGACTAGTACCCATAAGGACATGAGTTCGATCCCTGGCCTTGCTCACTGGTTTGGGAATCCAGCTTTACCACGAATTGCAGCGTAGGTTGGTTGTAGACATAGCTCGGATCTGGCACTGCTGTGGCTGTGGCATAGGCCAGCAGCTGCATCTCCGATTTGACCCCTAGCCTGGGAACTTCCATATGCTGTGGATGTAGCCTTAAAAAGACAAACAAATGAATAAATAAAAGTATTACGGCAATGCACAGAATTAGAGAAAATATTTGCAAAGCATATATCTGATAAGGGCCTGGTGTCCATACACATAAAGAACCCTTAAAACTCTGTAAGGAAAAAACCCAGCAGAAAAATGAACCAAGTATTTGAATACACATCTCCAAAGGAGATATTCAAATGATCAATAAGCACAAAAAGATTCCCAAAAGCTTTAGTCATTAAGGAAAAGCAAATCAAAACCACAATGAGATACCACTTCACAAGCACTGAGTAGCTAAAATCAAGAAAGTGCAAAATATAAGTGTTAGTGAGGATGTGGAGAACCTGGAACCCAAAACATTGCTAGTGGGTGTGTAAAATCATGGGGCCACTTCAGAAAAGTTTTTGGCAGTTCCTCAAAATGTTAAACACAGACTTACATTTGGCCCAGCAATTCCACACCTAGGTATATACACCCAAGAGAACCGAATGTATATGTTCACTCAAAAATTTGTACATAAATGTCACAGTAGCATTAGTCATGGTAGCCAGAAAATAGAAACAACCTAAACGGCCATCAACTGATGAGTGGATAAACAGATGTGATATATCTTTACAATGTAGTATTACTCAGCCATATAATGGAATGAATTATTGCTACATGCCACAACTTGGGGGAACCCTGAAAACATTTTGCTAAGCATAAGGAGCCAGATACAAAAGGCTACAATCAAAATGTCCTTTTAATAGGTAAAAATAACAAACTGTGTTGTATCCACTCAACAGAATACTACCAGGGAACTGAAATGAATAAGCTACTGATGTATGTAGCAACATAGCTGAATCTCAGAGGCATTACACTGAGTGAAAGAGGCCAATCTCAAAAGGTCACATACTGCATGACTCCATTTAAGTTACGTTGAGAAAAAGACAAAACAGCAGTGATGGAGAACAGATCTGTGGTTGTCAGGAAGTGGACGGGGGGAAGACAGTGAGGGTATAAAGGAGTCCAATGACATAAGGGAGCTTTTTAAGGTAATGAAACTATTGTTCTCTATCTGGTTTTGATGGTAGTTATAGGACTGTATGTGTGTATTAAAGTTCATAGGACTATACACCCAGGAAACAAAAACCTACCCACAAAAACAAAATCAAGAAACAGCAATAAGCCCCTCTTCTAACATGTACATTCTTTTGTAATTAATTGGAAAAAATGTTTCCAATTTGAAAAAGAGCAGGTTTAACTGAGACTTCTTTCCAAAATGAGCTAATTAGTTCTGTATTACTAAATCCAAATATTTGCAATAGGCAGAGTGAGTAAATATGCTATAGCAGGCAAAAGGTACAATCTCTGTATATTGAAGTACAAGAATTAAATATTCAAGCCTTGATGCAAAAAGTAAAATTAAAATTCCATGTGTATGATATAATGCTAAGTTTGTTGGGGAGAGACTTCTTAGAGACTGAACTGAAAGGTCCTTACAAACATTTTAATCACCTGATAAAAGTAAAATGGGAGAGAAAAATAGTCACAACTCCATTCTATTACAGTAGAAGTGTCCCTCTTCCAAAAGCAAGCATGCCCTTCAAACTTCTAAAAGATGATGTTTCTCTTACGTCCCCCTGGCCTCTCCAAATTATTCTCCCCAACTCCCACTGACAAATTCCTGGCTTGGAGACAAGCTCCAGTCCACAGACTTCTACCTCTCAACAGCCTTCTGACCATAAACTTGAGAGCAGCCAGTTAGCAAGTCCCTGCTCTCTTCTGATGGTGCGGCATGTCACCCTTCCCATGACACCTACTTTTTCTAACCCTGCCAGCCTAACCCCATCAGAGAACCAGGTCCGCTCCCGCACATCTGTCCTCTCATCCATCATCCCCATCTGGTTACATCACCTTATCTTCCACAAAATCTGTCCTGCAATGGTCACCAGCAGTCTCCATGTCCTGAGATCATGGGATGCATTTCTGATCTTTTTGCTCAGCTTCTCAGATGTCATCAATCTAGCCGGACACATGCTTCTTCTGGTCCCATTTTCCACTCTCAACCTCTTTTCACACCACATTCTCCTGATTTTTCCTGACCTGGCCACTCTGTGCTGGTTGCCTTTGTTGACTCAGCCTACTCCCCTGTGCTTCTCAATATTAGGTCCAGGTAAAGTCCCTTATTCCTTTGCACTCTCCTCTTTGTGATCCATTTATCTTCCTACTTCCAATGCCTTCATGTCCCTGCTCACTTCGTTTCAGGATATTTCTTTCTTTCTTTTTAATGGACACACTGATGGCATATGGATGTTCCCGGGGCAGGGACTGAATCTGAGCTGTGGCTCTGACCTATGCACAGGTATGGCAGTGCTGGATCCTTTAACCCACTGTGCCAGGCCAGGGATTGAACCTGTACACCTGAAGCAACCCAAGCCATAGTAGTTGGATTCTTAACCCACTGCACTAGGGTAGGAACTCCTCAGGATATTTTCTTTTTTTAATTTATTTTACTGAAGTATAGTTGATTTATAATGCTGTGGTTTCTGATGTACAACATAATTCAATTATATGTGTGTGTGTGTGTGTGTGTGTGTGTGTGTGTGTATAGTTTGCATTTGTTAATCCCAAACACCCACTCCATCTCTCCCTGATCCCCTCCCCCAGGCAACCACAAGTCTGTTCTCTAAGTCTGTGAGTTTGTTTCTTTTTCATAAATAAAGTCATTTGTGTCATATTTTAGATTCCACATGTAAGTGCTATCACATGGTATTTATCTTTTTCTGATTTACTTCACTTTGTATGATCATATGCTCCATCTATGTTGCTGCAAATAGCATTACTACATTTTTCATAGCTGTGTAGCATTCCATTGAATATATGTACCACATCGTATTTATCCATTTCACTGTCAATGGACATTAAGTTTGTTTCCATATCTTGGCTACTGTAAACAATGCTGCACCAAACACTGGGGTACACATTATCTTTTCAAATTATGGTTTTCTCTGGATATATGCCCAGGAGTGGGATTGCTGGATCATAGGGTAGCTCTTGTATTTAGTTTTTTTTTAGGAACCTCTATACTGTTCTCCATAGTACCTGTACCAACCTACATTCCCACTAACAGTGTAAAAGGATTCCCTTTTCTCCACACACTCTCCGGCATTTATTTATTTATTTATTTATTTATTTATTTTTCTTAATGGATTTTATTTCAATTATAGGTGTACATAAATCATCACAAGTCAATTTTACAGATTTTGTATCATGCGAAGTGAAACAAGTCAGACAATTAGCAACACCCAATGCTTCCGGCATTTATTTTTCATAGACTTTTTAATGAAGGCCATCCTGACTGGTGTGAAGTAATAACCCATTTTAATTTTGATTTGCATCTCTAATAGCGATGTTGAGCTTTTTTTTTTTTCATGTGCCTGTTGGTCATCTGTCTGTCTTCTTTGGAGAAATGTCTATTTAGGTCTTTGTTTCAGGCCATTTTCTAATCTGTCTCTGAGATCTTAGTAAATGCTGCATTAAAATGAGGATGTATTAAAAAGAGGAAAATGAAGCTTGAAATATACTGTTTCACATGACCCTCTCCTCAGCGAATGAACAGAAAAACATGTATGTCTAAAACATTCTCAGAAAAATAAACCAATCTAACTAGTGCTCTTCCCTATTTCACCCACCCCAGGTGTCTCAGAGAACTTGCAACCACCCTTTTCTCATCTGCTCTCACTGACATTTAGTCCTGTGTAAAATGAAACAATTTATTACAGTCATCCCTTGGTATCCATGGGGGATTATTTCCAGGATGCACTTCAGACACTAAAATTCATGGATGCTCAAGTCCCTTACACAAAATAGCGTGGTACAGTCTGTCCTCCATATCCTCAGATGCGGAACTCCTAGGTTTTTCCTAAGAACACCTGCCTCATTTCCTCCCCAGGGTGTGGAATTAGAACAGTGCCAACAGAGGGGTCTGCAGAGCCCACTAGTCTTGCCACCTGAGCTCTGTGTGGGCTGTGGAGAAGCTGACAAAGAGATGGCATGCTCCCCTCAGAAAAATGAACACACACAAAAAAAAACACAAGCTTATCTATATACAACTTCAAGGGTCCACTGGCTCAAGTTCATTCCCTGACCCATAGACTCAAGCCAGCACCCTGTACTGTGGGTTCCTGAGGGCTCCCCTTAACTCACGCAGGCCTCCACTCTCTATGGCTCCCCAGATTCACTGCTAAGACTGCAAGAAACCAGGCCAGTGCAGATGACCAGCCCTGCAGAAACCACGCCATCCATTCACTAAACCCATGTTTGCTGAGCTCACCCCACATTCTAGGAAAGAAAAAAAAAAAGATGAGCCGGACGGACAGCTGCACATCCTTCTAAACTAAGGAGGTGCTGCTCAGTCTCCTAGATCCCACTCCCAGCAAAATCTAGCCTCCATCACCAAGTGAGAGTGGCACATTCCTGCCCATCAGGCCTACAGTCACAGCCATCTGGTACGATGGCCTTGTGCCACTGGAAAGATAACAAGCCTGTTTCAAATGGTAAAGGGACCCAAAAATAAAGATGTAAAACCAGAGCCCCTAAAATGAGCCAAATGCTGCTTCCTCAGCAAACATCTTCTAACGGCAAATCAAGCACAAAGGTCTTATTACAAAGAACCGAAATTCCAGACAGAGAGAGAATTAGTTTCACAATGAAAGCCTGTATGCCAAAGCTCTTTGATAATTCACTTAATTATAGGTCCCTGCCTTTGAAAATTATATTTTTGTGTTTCAAATATCCCCCTCAAAAGAAACACCCAAATTCCATCAATACAAGAATGGTTACACAGATTATATTTATAAAATAGAGTACGATGCGTCCACTAAAAATAGCTGGGTAGGAGTTCCCGTCATGGCTCAGTGGAGACGAGTTCGACTGGGAACCATGCGGTTGTGGGTTCCATCCCTGGCCTCACTCAGTGGGTTGGGGATCCCGCGTTACTGTGAGCTGTGGTGTAGGTCGCAGACGCAGCTTGGATCTGGCGTTGCTGTGGCTGTGGCGTAGGCTGGGAGCTGCGGCTCCAACTGGACCCCCTAGACTGGGAACCACGGGTGCAATCCTAAAAAGACAAAAAAAAAAAAAATACAGCTGGATAAAATCTTATCACAGCTGACCCATGAATGTGGGGGTTAGAGGCGCTGAAAGTTTATGGAAATCCTCATATAATTTTAGAGTCAGCCCTCCATGTCTGCATGCAGTACTATAATCCTGAAAACAATCCAGCTATAAGTGAACCCGTGCAGCTCAAACCCATATTGTTCAAGGGTCAACTGTGGATTACCCAAGTGATGTGTATTGCTTTATCTGCCTAAAACTTTATTCCCCTTATAAATTCCCTTTCAATCCATGTGATCCCACCTGGACTTTCAATCATACACCCACTGCAACTGTTCCTGGGGTATGGGATATATAATCACAATGTGAAAAAAAATCTATTAGAGTCTCTGCTGGGCATTTCCCACCTGGAAAAAAAAGTCTCTTGCATGTCCAACTACAAGGCTGTGTGCACATGACTCACAAGAGCTTCGAGTGGCAGAAATCCACACAAAGAGTGTGTGTATGTATGTGTGTGTGTGCACGTGCATATACAGCTGACCAGTATAACACAGAAAGGCTATGTCTCACACAGTTTATAATAGGGTGGGAGGCAAAGACAGAGGAAATGCTACTTTACAAAATTCAAAAGAAATTTTAGGATTACTGGTGATTTTTTCCTTTCCCTTTAACATGTTTCAAACTGAAGGAAAAGCACCCCAGTCTATCACTGACAAGACCCCAAGTTGCATTCCTTAACTCCACTTATCAAGTCAGTTATTTGGAACTGGAAACATAATTTTCCAAAGAAACCATGCTCTGAAACTGTTGAGGTGAAATCCCAAGCCAAATCCATAAGTGCTTATTTAAACCATAATTTATTCTGGGGAAACTACGTTTTTTAAAGTCCTTCCTATGTGCCAGACACGACGTCTTCCAAAAACATTAACTCGTTTATTTCTCAAAACAATCTCCAATGGGGTTTTACTTTCTACATCGGGCAGCTGTGAAGTGTGCGATAACGGGCCACGCAGAGCTGCAGGACAGGTCTTCACATGATTTCCCATCACTACAATCACACCAACAACTACGATGCTCCCCTGGGGAGGGAAAGAAGAGCTCCTTGCACCAAGACCAGACTCCCAACATGCACGCCGGATCCCGGGTCTGCAGTGGTTCCCTGTCACCCTCTTCTCTATTACTTGTATAAATGCACACCACCCTTAAGCCCTGCCCTGCTTTTTTCCCTCTAGTCAGATTCCAAGGGCTCTCCCTCCCCTTCCCACCCCTCTCTACTTCCTAATGCCTTCTCGCACCATCCAGCTTCTGCCCCAGCCACTCCAGCTAATCAGTTCTTTCCCAGCCCAACCTTGTGGATGCACTGTGGTCCTCATGTGTTCTGTGGCATAGGATGCTGCTGTCACACCCCTGCTGGCTCCTGCGACACCTCTCTCCTCTTCCCACTTCTTGGACCACTGCCCCATCTCCTGGTTTCATTCTCTCTTCTAATGTTCCTTAGGACACCACTGTTCTCCGGATTTCTGTCCTTAGCCATGAGTCCTTCTCAACACTGATGCCTGCCTGAGTTACCACCACTGATGCAAAGACTCCCAAACCTTTATCTAGGGACCTGCCAAGAAAGATCAGGACTGGGAGTCAGATGCCTCAGCCCTAAGGATGCAACCCTGAACCCAAGATCTCTTCTCTACCTGCCTCCTGGCTCGGTGCCCAACCCACCTTAGGGAGGTCACATGTCATCCTCATCCCAGACTCCATCCTTATAGGTGCTTTTGTGCATATACTCCCATTCAATCCTCATGAAAACTTGTGGGCAGACAGGACAGGCACCACGTTTCAAGGGTTCCTTGGATCTGTTTGGATCAGGTATAGTTAAATACTCAGACAAAATGCTTCTCACAAGGGGAGTTTGTCAGAGTTTTCTAGAAACAGGAGGCACAGCAGGCCATGTAGAGCCACATGGGGAGGCTCCAGGGTCCGTCAGGAGGCAGAAGGAGGGGAAACAAGGCTTTTATCATGGTTTCCACAAGAAGGGATAAGCAGGATTAGCTTTGGCTGGTTTGAATAATTTCATAGGGCTCTAGGCTGAGGCTGTAGAGACTGTCCCCAGTTGGCACCTGGTCCTGGGGTAGTACCAGCATGTGGATGGGTGGAAAGCGGCCCAGAGTAAGGCACCCTACTGTGGAGGTGCTGGCGATATGCCCTCTGGACTGGTGGTCTGGATTTGAAAGGCTCTCGTGCAGAGGTCATTTGCTATCTCTAGGAATTAGCTGGCCCTGGGAGGGGCAGTCTCTCCAAGTCAACAAGGGCTGCAAGATGTCAAAATATGAAAATATATAAAATAAAAAGACATGATTAATATACACTGAAACAACCCTGTCTTACAGAGAATAGCATAAAGAGAGGTTCACTGTTTGACCACGTTCAAATGGGCTAATAAAAATTCTACCTTAAGAGTTGACCCAGCAACTACATCCATTACCTCTGTTTAGATCTCATGATGCAGTTTTATGTCCCTTCTGCTTCCGAGAAGGGAGCTAGAGGTGAAGCAGGTTTCCCTACTAAGGAGAGGCGGGGAGGGACTGAGCCAGGCCTTCCCTCCAATCCTTCACCATGCAGCCTCCCAGGCCCCAGTCCCACCAGCAGCCCTGTGGGTGCACTGAGTCCCTCCCAGTTATGAGTGTTGGCAGGGGCTGCCTTTCCTGCTGCCATCTCCCACATTCACATATGCTGAAGACACCTCTGTTGGGGAGAAGATGCTCCAGAACATACATTTTATTCCAAAACGAGACTTCAGATTCAGTCTGGAACTGTCCTCTCAACCAGGAAATAGGACTGAACACTTTACAACTCTCTGAGCCCAGTCCTGCAGCAGTGGGTCCTGCTGGGAGGTAGAGAGGGTTTGGCACTCACTCTGGATCTTCATATGACCGTGCTGTTCCTGACACTTGGGAAACAGCATCCAGGCCAGGTACTGACCCTTAAGTATTAATGCAAGTGACGTACGGGTTTATATAAAAATCTCAACCTAAAACTCTCTACACAATTAAACTCTTAAGTGTTTTCCATTGCTCTACACAGCTGCCCAGGAATGCAACTACCTACTGGGTCAACTGAGAGAACTTTGCCAAGAGCTGGTCACTCTTCTGGTAAATCACGTCACTGAAGACAATACCCCATCCTGGCTGCAGGGGCAGCTATCACATCCACGGTGCTGGTGGGTAGAGGAGCAAGCACCTGGTCATTCACTATGAGTCTTAGTAGGGGATGTGTCTAAGGAGCAAATATATATCATCTTATTGAAAATTACTTTCATTTGTTTTGCATAATACACTTAGGGCTTTAGAAATGTTTACTGAAATAAGTGAGACTATATTAGATTTTCTCTTTCATTTGGGGATATAACAAAAACATTGCTAAAAACAGGCTGCAGGGGAGTTTACTTTGTGGCACAGTGGAAATGAATCTCACTGGGAACCATGAGGTTGCAAGTTCGATCCCTGGCCTTGCTCAGTGGGTTAAGGATCCGGCATTGCCGTGAGCTGTGGTATAGGTCACAGATACAGCTAGGATCCCACATTGCTGTGGCTCTGGCTTAGGTCAGTGGCTACAGCTCCGATTGGACCCCTAGCCTGGGAACCTCTATATGCCACAGGTGTGGCCACAAAAAGACAAAAAAAAAAAAAAAACAGTCTTCAGGGTCTGATGGGGTTCAGAACATGGGCCCAGAGTGGGCTCCTGCAACCTCTGGGCCCTACCTTGGATCCAGTAAGCATTTCAGAGCTCAAAGGCAGACCGATCTCCAAAACGGCTCTCCACACAGTCTGTAATCAGCGACAGACAGAACAGAGAAGAGAGAAATGCTGTCTTTCATTCCTCCTCTCAGTGTTCCTAGCACACTCGCCCCTCTGCACATCCTCTGTCCTGGACTGCCTGCAACTTAACTTTCTTGAAGTTCTCTTATGACCTCCAATGGCTCTTTATCACTCCCAGATTCTTTGCTTATGCCCAGCTCTCCTTGAGGAGATGGGGAGGCAGCAGGGAGGGGAGCGGCAGTTTTATCCCCCTGTGCAAGAAATGTTTTATTTTATTTTATTTATTGTTTTTTGGGTTTTTTTTTCTTTTTAGAGCTGCACCCATGGCATATGGAGGTTCCCAGGCTACAGGCTGAAATGGAGCTACAACTGCCACCAGATGCCACAGCTACAGCAACACCAGATCCGAGCCACATCTGCAACTTACACCATAGGTCAAGGCAACGCCAGAACCCTGACCAACTGAGTGAGGCCAGGGATCGAACCCACATCCTCATGGATCCTAGTCGGGTTCGTTAACCGCTGAGCCATGACAGGTACTCCAAGAAACATCTTTTTAAATGCCTAGTATCTTTTTTTCACCAGAACTCCTCACAGACATTCCAGACTTTGAAACTGACCATGAAAATTTAAACTAACTCTGAATTTCATAGGGAAAGCACTTAATACTTGGAAAGTGGGCAGGTGCGGAATAACAGCCATCTTTCACCTTGATGAGGGCCTGGGAGGTGGAGCAGACTCCTAGCTCAGAGGTCGAGAAACTTGAAAGAAAAATACCAGGGCTGACTTGAGAAGAGCCAAGCACGAGGGTAGGAAGGGTCAAGGGATCAGAAGACTGTCTGAAACCTTCCACTTTTAATGTTTATCTTATATTATGGGGAGCATTTTTTCATTTACTTCACCACACTGTGACCACAAGAAAATATTTTATTCAGAAAACATCGCTGCAGCCAAACAAAAAGCCCAAGAAGCGATCTCTGTTTGCTAAAACTTCCGAGTCCATTTTAAATATATTCTACAAGGACAAAATGTAGTTAATACAGGAAGGAAAGAGTGTTTCTAACATGTGGTATTCATGGCTGAGATGCACTACAAAAAAATTCACTTGACAATTTAGGCATCTTTTCAGAGTCGTAGGCAGAAAACAAGATCATACCTTCCCCCCGGGAGACACACATCCCTGGTGCACCACACACGTGTTTTAGTAGCTCCAACATGGGCTGTGCTAGCAACTTCCGAGAGAAGCTGCAATTACAGATGGACTGTTGGTCACTAATGTGCCAAACAGCACCGTCTTCTAGCCTAAAACTAAAATCTCGCTTCAACAAATGGGATGACCAGATTAAGTTAGTTTAATGCTTGAGCTTGAGTTTCAATTTTTAAGGCTTTCTCTACATGCTGTACAGGTACCTAGTATCTGCAGGGTATTGGTTCTAGGATCCCCATGGATACCAAGCCCCTCACATAACATGGCATAGTATTTGCATACAACCTACACCCATCCTCCCATATTATTTTTTTAAGATTTTAATTTTTTTCTATTATAGTTGATTTACAATGTTCTGTCAATTTCTGCTGTCCAGCAAAGTGACCCAGTCTCAAATATATATACACACACACACATTCTTTTTCTCACATTATCCTCCATCCCATATAAGTCATCTCCAGGTTACCTATAATAAGTAAAACAATATAAGTAATATATAAACAGTTGCCAGGGTATATAGAATTCAAATTTTCTTTCTGGAACTTTCCAGAATTTTTTTTTTCAAATTACTTCTGATTTTGTGGTTCGTTGACTCCACAGACACAGAACCCACAGATACAAAGGGCTTGACCACGGAATTTATCCCTACTAGATTTTAAAACCTACAAATTCTAAAATCTTCCCAAGAATGAAAAGCAACTCTTAGACTGAAATACTTGCATAAATTCCATTGGTATTTCAAAGATAATGAATAAAAGATATTAAATTATTCTCAACTACCCACCTGAAACTAGGTTACATACTTACCACCCAAAGACAGCAGACCCTTCCAGGCTACTGTGGTTTCTATAAGAGCAATAGGACATGACCATGCACTGAGCACATGCTCCCTGTTCCGTACACAGATTATTTCAGTTAATTCTCTCTGATCTTGGCTTTCCCACAGGACAGGCTCCTTATCACCACTCTGCAGGTGCAGAAACTGAGGCTGAACCCCTCGCCTACAGCTGCCTGGGCAAGAAGAGCCAGGCGGGTCTAGTGAGGCCCCCCACTCTCTTTGGGGGACACCATGTCCATCTGCTTTCAGGTCCACAGCACACCGAACTTCAACTCCAGAAGAATTCCAAGCAACAGACCTGTTTTTCTTATAAAAACTATGCACTTTGGTTAGTAAGCAATAGTGACTTCAAATATATCAGATGCTGTTATCCTAAAGAACAGCTCCGCACAACTGACATACTTGTAACCAGTAGGGAAAGAGGCAAGAGCTGGAGAAGTGACCACGACACAACAGCTGGACCAGACTCAGGAACAAGAGATACCTGTTCAGCTTTTTCTAAATGAAATACTAATCAGCCTACATCTGTGGATCTGGTGAGAAACTGAATTTCATAATGTAGAATAAGAATCCCAAGGGGTTTATGTAGCTCAGAAAATTTGGGGGAAAGGTCCACCATGGTTATCATTGAGCCTCACACATTCCAGACCCATATGGTCCATGCCAAAGGCACTGACTGTGGCAAGGACTCTGTCCCCAGACATCTATGGCCATCCTCTCCGTGGAAGTTCCCTTTCACCAAAAAGCCAGATATAAAACAAGATATAAAACACCCCGATATAAAACAAGAGCCTGGCATTTCTCCCTGAGAGCAAGAGAAATTCCCAGTCTGGCAGACCAAGAATCAATGCTCTCCTTGAGGGAGGAGGAGATGGGAAAACCACCCCGGCCTCAGGAATGAGCCAGAGGCAGATGCATTTGGGTCTATTTTAAATCTCTTCAGTTGTACTACGCCAGGGCACTGGGAGCCCCCAGGACTCAGGAACTTAAGAAGGTGCATCATGCTGAACTGCATGCTGCTGCCCATAGTGGACTCTATGTGACATACAAAAATGGCAACTTTCTAGGTTCAAGCCAAGACCATACCAGTGCAGGTGGCCCCTGGTGAAAAAGGAGGGTGTCTTGTCTTACTTCCTCTCTGACCAGGAGAACGTGGGCATGTTTGAGCCAGCCCAGCTCTGACTCCAATTCTCCTCTCACAATCCTTAATTCTGAGAACTGACTTCCCGGCTGGAGCCTTAGAGAGGGCGGGTGTGCACCTAACTAAAAGTGTTCTGCGGCAGCCCTGGGTGAGACTTCATAAACGTGGCTCATGAATTCCAAAACCCAAAAGTGGAAAACTGAGCTTCCAGGATATTATGATTACTGTTTTGCACCTAACGCTTTTATTTAAATCCCTTCTTGTTCTGAAAAATATTTTAGGGATTTCACTTCCCGTGAAAAAAAAGAGTTGCTTTAGCAACAGTACCGAAGTAAAGGATAAAGAAGTATACTTCTTAAATGTCTATAAATGACCTGGCCTCCAAGTTTGAAAAACACCTCCTCTCTTTCAGTAATGAATTAAATATGAATACATCCCAGAAGTTCTTTTACGAGGTGAGGACGTATTTATTTTTAGGTAGGATAGGAGTTAAATTTCTGGTCCTCTTGGTCCTTCAGAGGTGCGCCTGCAAAAAGTTACGTGAGCACAAAGCCTCAAAGAGGTGGAGATTTAACTGTACCCAAGGGTAGGAAGCTCCAAGGCGTGGTCACCACACTCTGGCCAGAGATGAAGTTTTCACTGTTGCAGACAAAATGAGAAAAATAAGGGTAGTTCTCAACACAAAGAAAGTCACCAACAACTATGTGTAGATGGATGGACTGAATGAATGAATGAATGAATGACAGGAAACGCTTTTCAAAACTCGTGAGAGAAATTTATTCCATATAAAGAACTATCCTGGAGTTCCTGCTGTGGCACTACAGGGTGGGTAGAGTCTTGGGAGCGCTGGGACACAGGTTCAATCCCCAGGCCAGCACAGTGGGTAATGGATCCGGCACTGCTGCAGCTGCAGCATAGATCATGACTGCAGCTCTAATCTGATCCCTGGCCCGGGAACTCCATACGCTGCAGGGCAGCCAAAAATGGAAAAAAAAAAAAGAATTATTATAAAAATAGAATAAGGCTGAACTTTAAACCAAGAGTATCCTTTGTAAGTATTTCTTACTAAAATATCCTGGAGTTCCTGTTGTGATTCAGTGGTAACGAACTTGACTAGTATCCATGAGGACACAGGTTCAATGCCTGGCCTCTCTCAGTGGATTAAGGATCTGGCGTTGCTGTGAGCTGTGGTGTAGCTCGCAGATGCAGCTTGGATCCTGTGTTGCTGTGGCTGTGGTGTAGCCCGGCATCCGTAGCTCCAGTTCGCCCGCTAGCCTGGGAACCTCCATATGCTGCAGGTGCAGCCCTGAAAAGCAAAATAAAATACAATAAAACAAAATAAATCAAATCAAATCAAATATCCTTTTACTTTATCACAATAAAATAGTGTGATAAAAGATAACAGTGTTAAGTCTGAAAAAAGAAAGTTAGCAACCTTATGTCAGAAGAAAATATTCTTGAACTTTTACCTGTCTATAAAACCTGACAGTGGGAAGACCACTGCTTTGAGGCATCAGTTACAACCCTCCTAAGAGGAGTAGGACTCAGACACACAGAATTTGGCCAGAAAACACCCCCTGGAAATAGGGTTGCAGACCCAGAGGCAGCCTACCCAGCAGCGATGTTCCCATCTTCCTCACAGGCAGACCCAGTATTGCGTGGGTTGTCAATCCTTTCCCCAGGTGACATGGGGTCCAGTATATCTCCCCCCAGCTCCAGGAAAGGGTTACTATTAGCCCGTTCCCCTTGCCTGGGGTTGGTGTAGGGATGAGCACATGACTCAAGTCTGACCAATGAGGCATGAGGGGAAATCTGATAGGAGCTCCTGGGAAAGATTTCTTTACCCTCAGAAGAGAGGCAGGGATGAGCCATCTCCTGGCGTCTCTGATGCCTAGGACTACAGCAGCCAACCAGCCTGAGGACAAGCCAGGACACTGTTAACAGCAGAAAGGTGGAAAGAGCCTGCATCCTTGATGATGTCATCAGGCACTAAATGAACAACCTGGACATCATCGTGAACTGAGCTGTGTCCTCCATGAAAGACACACTGAAGTCCTAACCCCCAGTACCTCAGAATGTCGGGTCTTTTCAGTTTTAATCAAATTAGAATGAGGTCCTTAGGATGGGCCTTAGTCCAGTATGACCGGTGTCCTTAGAAGAAGGGAACATTTGGACACAGACAGACACACACACACACACGGAACAAAGATGATGCAAAGACATGAGGAGGACATCCTGTGGTGATAGGGCAGAGTGGGCCAACGGGGCTGTGGGGGGCCAAGGGGCTCCAGCAGCTGGGAGGAAGCAGAAAGGGTCCACCCAGAGTCCCGGGGGAGCCCAGCCTGCTGACACCCGATGTCAGACATCCAGCCTCCAGAACTGTGAGGGAACAAATGTGTGTTGCCTGAAGCCACCTGGTCTGTGCACTTCGTTACAGCAATCCTGGAAGATGAATACACCTCCCTCCCCTGCAAGAAAAGACAAATCTTCCTTCTGCCTAAGCCACATGGAGTTGAAGATGTCTACACTAGAAACCTGACCAATATGAATTCCTAGGGTGGTGCTGGTCCCAAGAGGGAGGGACTTGCCAAACACAAAAGGGGTCCACGGGGAGTGGCTGTCCAACACAGCTCGCCACGTGTCCAGCTGGCCTCAATATCCTCCCTCCATCCTCACCACACACTTCCAACTTCCTGCTCCATACTCCATGCCATCATCCTTCTGCGGGCAGAACCCATCACATAAATTCTCATCTCCATTCAGGAGCCCACATGATGTCTAAGTTTCCCCTGAGTGCTCCCCCTTTGGTCTAATTTCAAGACTAACTTGATTTAAGACCAGCAATGCACCCTATAAAAAAGATGTGCAAAATCCAACTATTTATCATCAGACCCACAGCCTGGCCTGAGTCACCACCACCTCCCCTGGGATCACCTCAGCCCTACTCCCCAACCCAGGCCCTTCTCCAAAGTACTCTCGACAGAGCCACCAGGATGGACCTGTTGGAACTGAAGTCCTGTAATCTCATTCCTCTGCTCAAAAACTTCTAGCAGCTCCCACTGTGTTCAAAGAAAAACCCAGATCCCCCAGGTCACCCATCTGGGTGAGGCCCCAGGTGATCAGGATCCTTGCTGCATCACCTCCTCCTATGCTCCCTGCAGCCACACTGGCCTCCTTGCTATCCCTGGAGCTCACCAGGGAGGCTCATGCCTCAAGGCCTTTGCACATGCTCTGCCATGGCCCAAAATGCCCTCCGCCAGACACCTGCCCAGCTCATTACCTTGCCCCTACAGGTCTCCACTAAAAAAGCACCTCACCAATGAGGGCTTTCCTAGACCCCCCCTTGCTAGAAAGAGGCCTTACCACTCTCCTTTCCACTGACACTTCATACCCCCTGTCCTGGCTTTATTTCTTCACACTTCACTGTACATTTTGTTTATTTATCACATTTATTGTCTGTCATGAGAAGTGGGCACAGATGTGGTCAGTCAGACCACTTAGCCTGGCCTATGTGGAGCTGGAAAGATGCAGGCATAGAATAGACAGACAGCTAGATCCAGTGGGGCTGGGCTTTGGCCAAAAGAGTACGATCAGGTGGGAGAGGACAGGGAAGGGGAAGTGGCAAATGAAGGGTTATAACGGCTGATCTCAGAAATGAACCTGGGTAAGGAAGGCAGTGAGGATGTGAGGGGGTGAAGGGTATAGAGAGATAATCAATGGATTACAGATCAATGTGGGTTTGGGGAGGAAGTGCACCCACAGCGATGCAGGTGATGTTTTCTAAAATTACACTCTCTGGCCTGGTAATTAAGGATCCACCTTTGTCACTGCGGTGTCTCAGGTTCGATCCCTGGCCCAGGAACTTCCATGGGTGTGACCAAAAAATAAATAAATAAAAATAAAATTCTGCTCTCTCTCTGGTCTAGTGGCTTAGATTCCACTGGTACACATCGCAGCTAAATTCAAATCTATGCTAATCAGCAAAATCCGAGTTGAGTTAGTGTATAAGCTTTCTCCTTTATCACCGCAGGTTGGTACCTGCCTTGCAGAGCAGGTACAATCAGGGGAAACCAGCCTCCCAGGGCAGGCGTTCAAACACACTGTCAGAGCAAAGACAGCCAAGTGGGGACGGACCACGGGGATGCTGAGTCACACTCCACCAAAGACACGGCCGCCACACAACACACCTGCTGCTGGGATCAGCAACTGGAGGTTCACACCACAACTCCCCCTGCTCCTCTGTCTTAGCACTTCGTTTAGGGCAGTCATAGAAGGTTCTTCATGTCCAGGCCACGCTGAGAGCCGCAAGTTTCAGGGTTCCGGCTCATTCTCCTCATGCTTTAAACTGACCAGGCATTAGGAGCAACCAACCCCCCTGCCCTGGCCCTCAGTCTCCTCGGGCCCCTCTTCCTCGTCTGTCTCCAGAGCTCTCCCTCAGGGACTCGTCCTCAGACTGACCAGCAGCAGCCATCTCAACAGCTGATTCCTCTCTGCCTGCCACCACGGCCAGAAACCACCAGCCAATCTTGGCTGGACGGTCAGCCTTCTGCCTCACCTGGGGCAAACTCTCAGATCCAGATGCCCTGCCTCCTTGCCCAGACTGCCCACTGCCTGTGCCCACTCCCTTCTCCAGCTGTGTTTTATTCTGCGGTTTTGCTTGTGAGCAACAGAACACAAGCTGTATTCTGAACAAAGTGGAAAGCGGAATTTGTGAAAAAATATTGGGCAGCACTAAGGTGTTCATCGACAGAGGACCAGATCAAGAACATGTGGTGCATATGCACGACGGAATATTACTCAGCCATGAAAAGAAGGAAACTGTATCATGTTTTACAGCAACATGGATGAACCTAGGTATTCTCACAGTAAGTGAAGTAACTTAGACAGAGAAAGACAAATACTGCATATCACTTACATGTGGACTCTAAAAAAATAAAACAAAGCAGGAAAAAAAAAGAATACTGGACAGCTTACAGAACCCCGAGAAGGGCTACAAAGCCAGGAGCTAAGCCGGCAATCCTGCCCCTGGCAGGAGGATTAAGTGCTAGCTCTGAGCAGCAGACCATAGGTGGCACCCCAGAGCTGGCCCCAGCACACCCTCAACCACCAGAGCACCTCCTGGGAAACCCACTGATTCTGCAAATTCACTGCCACTGTTCTCGCTTTTCCCAGAGTCACTGGCTCCCAAGACAAAGTCTAGGCCAAGCAAAGCAGGCCTCAGCCTAACAAGGTCTGTGGCCAAAGCAGGCCTCAGCCTGAATCACAGCTGCCAGCTGAAGTCCCCCACCCCTCCTGACACCCCAGCTGCTCTGGGAGGCTTACCCCACAGTCTCCCGATAGGATGAAAGAAGAGAGACCTCCAAGAGAGAACCCTGGAGGGAATCCCAACACAAACCTGTCAACTCTGTTTACCCCAAGAGGGCTCAGGAACTTGTTTCTGGGCAGCAGCCCAGAGAGGGGGGAGAGTGACCCGTTCACAGAGGAAAACCAAGCTTTATGGTAACATGGCTACCTTAAAATAACATAGTGAAATGGACACAACATTATAAACTAACTGTACTCTAATAAAAAAAAGTTGTAAAAAGAAAAAAAAATAACATAGTGAGAGAGCCGTAACACGTCAGGAGACAAAGGCTGTTAAAATTACCTGACGTCATAAAAGTAACTGACAACTTTCCCACCACCTTGTCCTTAAGCATTTAAGGTGCCATCTATAAGGTGATGCACCACTAACATTACACACGGGAGCCCCCCACACAGTGTGATCCAGAAAGTGTGAAAGCCAACCAGGGCCCATACAGATGATACCACTGGAATTTTTAGGCATTTTCTCTAAACATAAGTACAAAAAAGCTGTCCCTAAAATAAATGAAAAGTAAACAACAAATCAGTCCCATAGCCTTGAAAAGTTATGCAAGAATATTCTAAAGACTGCTGGGCTAGAAATAAACCCTGTCTGAGGATATGATGAAAATGTTTTTAAAAGATACAAAGCCTGTGAAAGAATTCAGCTGGCATCTCAAGGCGACAGAGCCAGAGCCCAGTGATCACAAGCCACCATGTACTCACAGACCTGCGCTGACTATAAAAGGCGTCACTTGACAGGGACCCACCAGACCCACATCCGAAGACCAACAGCAACGCAAAGCTGTATCCACAGGGATTGAGGCTCACCTGCTCTGTTCACTGGCTTGCTCCACTGTCCCCTACTGGGTACCTGCTCTGGGCCACGCATGGTCTTGGGGACAAGGTGGGTACACCTGACCAGGCCCTGCCTCAAGGAGCCTCTGCTCCAGTGACGAAGACAGAACAGTTCTTAAAATTGAAGCTCAGATGGTAATAAAAAAAATATATATATATTGAACAGAAGATTAACCTGGGAGGCAGGGGGCAAGGGGTGGTAGAAGATTCTTACATCAAGAGGAGGGAACAGGGTCAGGAGAGCCCCCTCTGAAAATAACCAAAGGATGTACCCTGAAGCATGAGCAGGAGTCAGGAGTGCGAGTCCAGCTGGAGGTAAGTCTCAGAAAAGAAGGACATACTGTTTTCTAGACAGAGGGGAACAGGGGCATAAATGTCCTGTAACTGGGCAGGAGTGCGAAGACCAGCAGGGTCTGGGAGACATACAGAGGCATGTGACTAAGCACACAGAGCTTGCAGCAGCTGTCATTCGGTCTAGCGGAACCTCACAGATCAGCCAAAAAGAGATATTTTCTCCAGGAAAGGCAGGAAATGTGAGGAGGGGGCATCATGCTGCTGGGGCTACACATCAGAAACACCACACCTGCATGAAAGCAAAACTGGTCTTCCCACAAAAGCCTTCCTTAGATAGTTTCCTGAATCAGGCAGTTCTGTTTTGATTTTAATTGGTAAGTACGTTATATTTTCTCCCATCCAAGTGAAGTCTTCTTGCTTTTTTTTTTTTTTTGGTTTTAGGGCCATACCTGCAACATATGTAAGGTCCCAGGCTAGGGGTCGAATCAGAGCTACAGCTGCCGGCCACAGTCACTGGAGATCCATGCTGCATCTGTGACCTACTCCACAGCTCATGGCTACACCGGATCCTTAACCCAGTGAGCAAGGCCAGGGATCAAACCCCATGCCCTCATGGATACTAATCAGGCTAGTTACTGCTGAGCTGTAACAGGAACTTCCCTTAACTTCCTGCTTTTTAAAATTACTTAACAGTCACTTTTTAAATGGATTTTATTAAAATTTTTAAGTTGTGGTAAAATATAGTAATAGCATAAAATCTACCATTTTAACTCTTTCTTAAAATGTATTTTATTGTAGCTGATTTAAAATGTTGTATTAATTTCTGTTGTACAGCAAAGTGATTCAGCTAAATGTACTCCTTCTCATATTCTTTTCCATTACCATTTATGATAGGATATTGAACATAGTTCCCTGTGCTATACAGTAGGACCTTGTTGTTCAGCCATCCTATACATACTAGTTTGCATCTGCTTAACAACTCTTAAATATACCATGCTGTGGCATTAAGGACATTTATACTGCTGTGCAGCCATCACCAGCATCCACACATAAAACCATCTTCAACCTGCAAAACTGAAACTCTAAACCAATCAGGCACTAGCGTATGCTCTTCTAGTCCCAGCATAAACCATCCTATGTCCTGCCTCTATGGCTTTATAGTCTAGGGACTTCCACCACGTAAGTGTAGTCAGACAGTATTTGACTTTTTGTGACTGGCTTATTGCACTGGGCATGTCCTCAAGGTTCATCCATGTTGCAGCAGGTGTAAGAATTGTCTTCTCTTTTAAGGGTGAGTAACTTTTTTGTTTGTTTTTTAGGGCCCCATCCACCGCACGTGGAAGTCCCCAGGCTAGGGGTCAAATCATAGTTAGAGATGCCACCCTTCACCACAACCACAGCAACTTGGGATCCAAGCCGTGTCTGCAACCTACACCACAGTTCACAGTAACACCAGATCCTTAACCCACTGAGCAAGGCCTGGGATCGAACCCACATCCTCATGGTCACTAGTCGGATTCATTTCTGCCGCGCCACAACAGGAACTCCCGAGTAATATTCTACTGTATGGAGAGACCACAGGTTGTTAGCCATTCATCCATCCATAAATATGTGAGTTGATTCTACTTTTTGGTTTTGTGAGTCACGCTGCTATGAACATGGGTGTACAAGTATATCTTCGAGTCCCTGCTTTCAAAGATACTCTTTAGACTGAGTTAATCATATATGGTTTACAACAAGAGTCCCGCTCAGGCTAAACAAATCACAACTGTGCCCACTAAAGCGGCATGTACACCAAGGGCTCCCACAATGCCTGTGAACCGGAAGCAGACCCCTGCTCCCGGGACACGCCTCCAGGACTCACTCCACTACTGACACAGGTCATGATCTCAATTCTAACAGGGGACATAATTTGGTCTGAGGAACTTGATAAGGAGATAGTCTATTTTTCCCTTCCAAGTTACCTAGTGAGAAAAAATGCTGTTTGACTTACTATTGGAGAATTTAAAATTTAGCTACTGATTTAAAAATTTAGAAACCAATGACTCATCTCAGGCTCAGAAAGACAGCAAAAAATTCCCCCAAAAAACTTTTTTCAAATTTGTAACCGTTCCTTAAATTTCATAATGAAGGTGACTAATAAGATTGGCTTGATTCTATTACTAAAAGTCTCTATTCCCTTTGTTATCTGTTTATTATTTTTCAGTTTTTCTGCAAATATGGGTTAACTTTAGAGGTGTTTATAAACACACGTTCTATTAAATGTAACTTTTAAATGTCTTTATCTTATTTTATGTATTAATTTTATGTATATTTATATTTATTTTATTAAAATACTTTTATTCTGAAGAATTTTATTCTATATACTCAAATCTGAAAAATTGATTCATGGCCCTTTAAGGAACTTATTAATTTTATAAAGTATAGCAATACTGCAGAAGAAAGAATCAGAACATTCTCCAAACCAGATAAACAGATATTAGAGTAAGGATGTTTGCACATTCAGTATCAATTGGTGCCTGGGACAAAATAATTCAGGGTTAGTTCAAACTCAAATTCATAGAGATAAAGAGTAGAACGGTGGCTGTCAGGGGCTGGAGGGAGGTGGGGATAAAGGGCCGTGATTTAATGCATATGGGGTTTCAGTTTTTCAAGATGTAAAGCATTCTGGAGGCTGGCTGCACAACAGTGTGAATGTAACTAATGCTACTGTACTGTACACTTAAAGCTTAAGATGGTAACTTTTACGTTATGTGTACTTTACCACAATTTATAAATTTAAACAATTTTTTTCAAATTAAAAACATCACAGTTTTTGAATAACTAATCCTAGGCAGGACGGACCACTGGACTGCTCCAGAGCTGGCTCAGGTTAAGGAAAACCTTCACTGCAATTACTCATAACTTCCCAAGCAAAGAGGAAGAGACTTTTGCTGGAGTGAGGTATATCTGCTTCAGAGGAGAACGGGGACATCTGAGTCAGTACTGGATTTCCTTACGTCTGACACTGACATTTCCTCACACTTAACCATGATGTTAAGATGCCCCACACAATCAATGTCAAACAAATCTGCCACTTGCCAAGCAGATGTGCAGATTGAGAAAAACTGTCGCTGGCAAACTCAACTAAGAATACAAGGTACCGGTTCCTGGCGACACATATCTGTGTTGGTGGTACCAGGTGGTTGAATGTGAACTTAAATTTGAATACCTAACTGGCCCATAAAATGTATTCATTTGGCAAAAACTTCCAAGTCTTTTGGGTAAATCATAAAACATTAAAAGTCAGGACAGGTTGATGAAACTGCCTGATACACTGGGACATTTCTCTACCCAAAGTTTCAGCTGACTTTCCAGAACAGCTGTTTAATTTCCACAGATACATAATGCAATTATGGAAAAAGTAAAATTCAGAGATTAACCAAAGAGGGAATACAGACATCTGTTAATTCAATATGTCTTGAAATTATGTTGTCAATCTTAAAATAGCACAAGTAGTCAAGAACATGAGCATGGAATACAAAAAGTATAATAAAGGCTGCCAACACAATCATCAAGGGCCAAAAGAGATAATAGAAAAAATTATACTATGAGAAGAGAACTTAAGACTCAAACCTGTGATACAGAAGAAGAAAACAGTATGAAGTATGGGGATCAATGCAACTGCCATTGGTTAGATATTCCGTGAAAACTACATTTATTATAGTATTTCTTTTTTTCCAAAAAGATGCTGCTTAATAGATGGTAGTGTTTACAACAGAAAGTACATCATCGGTTTTACACTATAGTAATTTACGATGTGATTAGCCTAGTCATTTTTGCCACAATTAAGGACAGTTAGTTGCTAAAGGTCATCCTGTCTCTCACTTTTTATTATTAATGCAATGCAAACTCTCTGATGAAGTAGTATACAGATCTTTTAATCAAAAAAAATTTTAGTCAAGTATGGGCACTATAAATCTAAACTCCAGTACTACTAATACACATCTGTTACTCCTAAGCATGGTTTAACAGATTTGATATTGGTGTCATTGACTATGCTTACCTGAGAAGAAAACAGTTGTGCAACCAAGGAAAATACTGAAAGTAAACATAACAATTCTGCATCACTACTAGAGATTTAAATTTTACAAAAAGTATCATAAACTTGGTAAGGCTACTACTGCCTTTACCTCGGAACCATTCTATCTCTCAACCATGAAATTTAGGAGGCTTCTGTTCTGACACTCTGTGGGATCACTTGATACTGAAAATTCAAAGTAAAAAGGCCAAAAAGGTATCAAAATTAACAACTCTAATACTCAAGGGAAAGCCTAGTTCAAGACATTGCAAAAATAAAGGAAGAATATTCTTTAGGATTCAAGTACTTTGACGTGGAAGGAAAGCAATAAAACACCTGAAGATACTGAGAAATAACTCCAGAATCACCAACAGATAATCACTGGAAAGTATAAGAACAACAGAGCCAGTATAAGAACAACAATGCAACTGCAGGGGTTCTTCAGACTCCACTTGACAAGATAAAAGTCCAGGGAGCAAAAACCAAATTGGGAGTAAAGATAACAGGGGCAAAGGAAAGAGAAGGACCAGACCTGAGGAGAGAGGCCAGAGCTCACTGAATATATGGCCAAGGGGTGCTGTCACTTCCTAAAACCAAGAGAAGGAGCGATAGAGCTATGAAACTACAGCTGTACCATCTAGAAACACAGGCAATAATAAAATCAAAAGATAGATAAAAGTTTTAATAATAAAAAGCAATGCAGAAAAAGATAGATAAGAGGAAAGTTTTAATAATAAAAAGCAATGCAGAAAAAGAGAAAGATCATTCCAGAGAAAGTCACTGAGAGGACAGGTAAAGTGGGTCCAACATAGATGTAACAGGAGTCCTCAGAAAACTAACACTAAAAATTATAATATCTGAAGCTTAAAAAAGACTTAAAACTACATACTGATTCAATTTTTAAATGGGTAAAGTACTTGAATAGACATTTCTCCAAAGAAGATATAAATGACCAATAACATGAAAGGTAGTCAAAGTCACTAACCATTAGGGAACTGCAAATTTAAGCCAAAATGAGGTATCACCTCATATCCATCAAAATGACTGCTATTAAAAGACAAGTAGGTAAATAATAAGCACTGGCAAGGATATGGAGACCTGGAAATCTGTGTACTGCACACATAAATGTAAGATAGTGCATGCTATGTGGGAGTAGCATGGCTGTTTCTCAAAAAACTGAAAACGGAATTACCATATTACCCAGCAATTCCACTTTTGAGTATATACCCAAAAGAACCAAAAGCAAGGACTCAACAAGATGCCTGTACATCCATGTTCACAGTAGTATTATTTTCAACAGCCAAAGGTGGAAACAACCAAGTGTCCATTGATGGATGAATGGATGAACAAAGTGTAATCTATATAAACAACATAATATTATTCAGGCTCAAAGAGGAAGGAAATTCTGACACCTGCCTCCATGGAAGAACCTCAGCATGACATTATGCTCAGTGAAATAAGCCAGTTACAAAAAGACAAATACTGACTGATTCCATCTATTGAGGTGCCTATAACAGTTAAATTCATAGATTCACAGAGTAGAATGCTGCCAGAGGCTGAGGGGAGGAAGGAATAAGAAGTTGTACAGAAGTTCAGGTCTGTAAAATGAAAAAGTTCCAGAGGTTGTTGAACAACAATGTAAATATACTTAACACTGAAATGTACATTTAGAAATGCTTAAGATACTTTTCTGTACACCTGAAACTGACACAACACTGTAGGTCAACTATAGTCCTATAAAAAATTTTTTAAGTAAATGGTTAAGATGGTAAATTTTGTATTGTGTATTTAACCACAATTTTTAAAAACTAAATTACATATTGAAAGTATACATCACGTTGCGTAAAAAAACAAATACATATACACATATACATAAGAGCAGCCACACGAAGACATATTCTAGCAAAATTATTAAGGAAAGAAGGATAATGGTACTACAAAAGCACAAGAAGTTACCTCCAATATCATACCTATACTTTAGTTCTTTGAGGGGAAAAAAAGGTACCTTGATGCCAGTAAGAAAAGGGTTATATTTTTCATTGTAGGAGTTGCATAAATGGGGTTTTGTTATACTACCCTCTATACTCATCTACACACTTGAAATATTTGATCACACAATCACACCTACTGGCTCCCATAACTGAGATGGTCAGAAATCAATGCTGCCTTCAGGGCAAGCTTGAACCAGGAGCTCCCTCTCACCAGTGTCCCAAATCTTTTTCACCTTCTGCTTTGCCTCTATGACATCAGTTTCATCCTTGGGCTCCATAAAGAAATCCCCAGGTTTTTCCCTTATCCTGACTAAATACCTATGTATGTACCAGTCTCAAATCATCATTCCATAGGAAGGAAGCAAGAGCATTCCTTCTAGAAATTCCATATAGGTTCTGAATTTACTCTCTCACATTAACTGAAAGTGGGTACTGATTTCTGAAATCAGCTGCTATGACAAGACAGTGGGACACAATCTCATCCTAAACTTACCAGGACCCACACATGGAGTCACAAGTGAAGTCACCCTGAGAACAATACAAAAGGGAAATGCAGGTGAACAAAAGAGAAATGGGTTCCATGAGGCACCTGCAGCAGTTATAACAGAGACCATCATCCTTGTTGTCACCTCTTGGTCTTACAGACACTATCCCTCTGCTGGCCTCTTTGAATCCTGAGACAAGATCAACACACCCATGTTTGCTGCAAGGTCCTTGCTTTGCTGCACGAACATAATAACTTCCATACAAAACGCACATGGTCTTTTTGAGATAGGACAAACTTTTACAATACTCATCTGAGGAAGACAGAATGACTTAGAAATAATTATCTCTCACTTCCTCCTAATCTGACCAAGACAAAAAAAAAAATGAAGGTAAGGCCAGCACGTAATTAAAATACAGTTGACAGTCCATGAGCAAGTCCTACCCAACGATGAGAGAGACTGAAAACTTCCTCTGGGGTACTCAGTCAATGAACACTCATTCATCTACTGCAAAAGCAAGTATTATAAATAATTTAACTCTCCTAAGAAAGAATCTTTCTGATTATTTTATCTTGATATTATTGTACTGTGGAAGTCTGACACTTACCAGAGCAAATAAAAACACCAATGCTCTAAATGCTAATATGATCATTAAAAATATATTTGGATTGACGCTCTCTTGATAACTTTTGCTTCCTTGTTCTTAAAAAAAAAAGCTAAAATCTAAAGAATTGAAGGGCTTTAAAACCACTAAAATGTGAACACCCTCTTATTTAAAACAGAACTCCTCGAGTTCCCATTATGGCTCAGCGGTTAACGAATCTGACTGGCATCCATGAGGACATAGGTTAGATCCCTGGCCTTGCTCAGTGAGTTAAAGATCCAGCATTGCTGTGAGCTGTGGTGTAGGTCGCAGACATGGCTCAGATCTGGCATTGCTGTAGCTGTGGGGTAGGCCGGCAGCTGCAGCTCCGATTAGACCCCTAGGCTGGGAACCTCCATATGCCACAGGTGGGGCCCTAAAAAGCAAAAAAAAATAAAAATAAAAAATAAAACAGAATTCCTAAACAAAAGTTAACCCACTCAGTCCTGGTGTTCTTTATGCTCATTTACCTGTCTCCAAGGCCCAACCAGTAAGAGACAGCAAACATTTACTAAGTGTCTCACACATTCTGGAAGGAATCTGAAATACCACACTTCCTCAGCCCTTTTTCACAGATGAGGAAATTTAGGTCAAAGAGGGTAAGTGATCTTCCCACAGTCACAGAGCTAATAACTATGAGAAATCACAGGAGCAATCAAGTTTCCTCAACTTCAGCCTGAGGCCCGTGCCATCCTGGACCTTGCACCTCCACAACAAGGGAGGTTGCCTGCCTCCAATGCACTCCTCCCACAGGCAAAGAACGCCACAGCAGGATGTATTTACATCAAATTTGGGGCCTCGCAGCATTGCTTGAACACTCTTCTTACATCTGGAGAATGTCCCCAAGGTAAAAGCAAGCCTTCCTCTAGTCCCCCTTGCAGCCGGGACTCAGGCCTGTGACTCAACTTTGCCATAGGAGCAGTGTAAGAGCAGGCACGGTTGGGAGGCACCAGTGGCCTGTGGTGGGGCTGGCATGGGATCCCCAGCAAGCTGGGGTGTTTCTGCTGAGCAGTGGTTGCAGAGCATATTCATTTATCACAGCCCAGTGCTGTGTTCCTGGCACTGGTCCTGGCTACATGGAGTTTTGTGAAATTGGACTCTTTTTTTTGCAAGTAAGAACACTGATTGAGGAGTTCCAGCTGTGGCACAGTGGGTTAAGAATCCAGCTGCAGCAACTCAGGTCACTGTGGCACAGGTTCAATCCCTGGCCCAGTGCAGTGGGTTAAAGAATCTGGCATTGCCGCAGCTGAGGTACAGGTCATAGGTGTGCCTCGGATTCAATCCCTGGCCTGGGTGAGGCCATTAAAACAAACAAAAAAGATATATATTTGGGAGTTCCCACTGTGGCTCAGTGGGTTACAAACCTGACTAGTATCCATGAGGATGCAATTCAATCTCTGATCTCACCCAGTGGGTTAAGGATCTGGCATTGCCGTGAGCTGTGGTGTAGGTCGCAGATGCAACTCAGAACCCACATGGTGTTGCTGTGGCAAAAGGCTCGTAGGTGTAACTCTGATTCAACGCCTAGTCTGGGAACTTCCATATGCCTCATATGTGGCCTTATGGCCTTACAAACAAACAAAAAACAAAAACAAACAAAAAAAAAAGAACTCTGACGGACACTGCACCTGTGTACTTAGTTATCAACATACCCTGCAGACATGCCTCGGAGCTATATTCAAAGCAAAGGGAGCCTCTCTTGGGAACTTCACTTTGCATCCCCAGTTCTCATCTATCTACCCAAGTCAGAAACTCTAACTACTCAAGTTAAAAATATAAATGCTTCTTTTCTACCAAAAAGGCAATGATGGAAAGAATAGGCTGTTTAAAATGTCCCTGTAAGCTTATTTGGGGAACCAAGAGATTCCTTGCCTGCCTGCTTGCTCTCTTAAAACTGTCCTAGCCTCATAAATCTGTTTCTTGCCTATCACTTTGACTCTCACTGAATTCCTTCTACATGGAGGCATAGAGAACCTGAACCTTAGTGAGTCCACACACAGGAGACAGGATTAAGATGGTGGAACAGAAGGACTGGAGCTCAACTTCTCTCTTGAAAAACAACAAAACTACAACCAAATGCCGAGCAGCCTTCAACCAAATGGACTGTAAACTTCCAAAAAAGATATCCTACTCCAGAAGACAAAGAGGAGACCACATCAAGAGGTAGGAGGGGTGATTACACGATAGAAGCAACCCGTACCTCCCGGGTGGGAAGCCCCACAGACTGGAAAGTAACTGCATCACAGAGACTCAGCTACAGGACTGAGAGTTCTGAGCCCCACATCAAATCCTCACACCTGGGGATCTGGCACAGGGAGAAAGAGCCCTGTGAAGGCCAGTGGGGCCTGTGTGCAGGAGCTCCACAGGACTGGGGGAAATGGAGACCCCATTATTGAAAGGCACACACAGACTTTCACATGCACTGGGTCCCAGGGCAAAGCAAAGTCTCCATAGGAATCCAGGTGGAACCTGACTGCAATTCTTCGAGGATCTCCTGGGAAAATAGGGGTGACTGTGGCTTGTTGTGGAGGAAGGGATAGGAGGTGAAGCTCTCAGGAACATTCATCAGCCTGCATTTCCCTGGAGGGGGCCATTTCTGGGAAAATCTGGTCCTTCCCATCAGCACTGAGAAGCCCCAGGCCAAGCAATAATCCAGGTGGGATCACAGCCCCACCCATCAGTAAACAGGCTGCCTAAAGACCCCTCAGGAACAGCCAGCCATTAATCTCATCCAGAGACAAAACCCCACCCATCAGAGGGAGAGGAATCAACCCCACCTACCAGTGGGCAGGCATCAGTCCCTCCCATCAGGAAGCCTACAGCAAGCCCCCTCCATACCAACTTTAGCCACAGGAGAGGCAAACACCTGAACTAAGAGAGGCTACAACTCTATTGTTTACAAAAAGGTCACCACACCAAAAACCTATAAAAATGAAATGACAGAAAACTATAATTCAGATAAGGAGAAAGAGGAGAGCCCAGAAAAACAGCTCAATGATGAGAAGATTATCAGCCTCTCAGAAAGAGACTTTACACTGTTGATGCTGAAGATGATGCAAGGCAGTGGAAATAGACTGGAGGCAAAGACTGATAATTTACAGGAAACACTGAGCAGAGAAATACAAGATGTAAAAATCAAACAAGAAGAGATGCAAAATACAATCACTGAAATAAAAAATTCGTTAGAAGCAGCCAACAGTAGAATACAGGAGGCAGAAGAATGAATCAGCAAGGTGGAGAACAGATTAGTGGAAATCTCTAATGCAGAAGAGAAAAGAGATAAAAGATCGAAAGGAAATGAGCAGTCTCAGAGAACTCTGGGATAATGTTAAACGCTCCAACATCCATATTATAGGGGTGCCAGAGGGAGAAGAGAGAGAGAAGGGGACAGAAAAAATATTCAAAGGGATAATAGCTGAAAACTTCCCTAATATGGGAAGGAACCACTCACTCAAATACAGGAAGCACAACAAGTACCATATAAAATAAACCCAAGGAGGAACACCCCCAGACACATATTAATCAAAATGACCAAATTTAAAGACAAAGAGAAAATTTTGAAAGCAGCTAGCGAAAAGAAACAAATGACATACAGGGGAACCCCAATAAGGTTATCAGCAGATGTTTCAGCTGAAACTCTACAGGCCAGAGGGATTGGCATGATATACTTAATGGGATGAAAGGGAAAAACTTCCAACCAAGATTACTTTATCCAGCAAGGCTCTCATTCAGGTTTGAAGTAGAAATCAAAACCTTTACAAATAAGCAAAAGCTAAGAGATTTCTGCAACACCAAACCAGCTTTACAACAAATCCTAAAGGAACTTCTCTAGGCAGAAAAGAAAAGGCCACAACCAGAAACAAAAACACCACAAATAACAAGGCTCACCGGTAAAGTCTTATATACAGTAAAGATACGAAATCGTCCATGCACAGTTTTGCTACCAAAATCAGAAATCATGAGAAGAGAGCACAAATGCAGGACACTGGAGACACATGTGCAATTAAGAAACCAACAACTTAAAACAATCTCATATTCCTGTATCAAAACGTCAGGGTAACGGCAAAACAAAAATCTACAATTGATACACGAACAGATAAGAAAAATCAACTCAAATATGACATTAAAGACAGTCATCTTGTGCGAGGAGACAAGAGAATAAGGGGGAAAAAAAGCGCAACAAAAACCCAAAACAGTTAATAAACTGGCAATAAGAACATACATATCGATAATTACCTTAAATGTTAATGGACTGAATGCCCCAGCCAAAAGACATAGACTAGCTGAATGGATATAAAAACAAGACCCATATATATGCTGTCTTCAAGAGACTCACTTCAATTCTAGGGACACAAACATATTGAAAGTGAAAGGATGGAAGAAAATATTCCATGAAAACGGGAATCAAAAGAAAGCCGGAGTAGCAATATTCATATCAGACAAAATAGTCTTTAAAATGAAGAACATTTTAAGAGACAAGGAAGTGCCCTACATATTGATCAAAGGATCAATCCAAGAAGAAGATATAACAATTTCACCCGACATAGGATCACCACAATATATAAGGCAACTGCTAACAACCTTAAGAGGAGAAATCAACAATAACACAATCATAGTGGGGGACTTTAACACACAACTTACAGCAATGGATAGATCATCCAGACAGAAAATCAATAAGGAAACACAGGCCCGGAATGAAACATTAGATCAGATGGACTTAATAGATATTTATACGACATTCCATCCAAAAGCAATAGAACACACATTTTTCTCAAGTGCGCATGGAACATTCTCTAAGATTGATCACATCCTGGGCTACAAATCAAGCCTCGGTAACTTTAAGAAAACTGAAATCATTTCAAGCATCTTTTCTGACCACAATGCTATATGACTGGAAATCAACAAAAAGAAAAAAATGGCAAAAAATACAAACACGTGGAGACTAAACAACATGCTACTACACAACCAGTGGATCACTGAAGAAATCAAAGAGGAAATTAAAAAATAACTAGAAGCAAATGACAACAAAGATACGACATCCCAAAACCTCTGGTATGCACCAAAAGCAGTTCTAAGAGGAAGGTTTACAGCAATACAAGCCTACCTCAGGAAACAAGCAAAAGCTCAAATAAACAACCTAACTTTACATCTAAAGCAGCTAGAGAGGGAAGAACAGACAAGACTTAAAGTTAGTAGAAGAAAAAAACCACCAAGATCAGAGCAGAAATCAATGAAATAGAAACAAAGAAAACCATAGAAAAGATCAATGAAACTAAAATCTGGTTCTTTGAAAAGATCAACAAAATTGATAAACCCTTAGCCTGACTTATCAAGAAAAAAGAGATGACACAAATCAATAAAATTAGAAATGAAAAAGGAGAAGTAACAACGGACATCACAGAAATACAAAGGATCATAAGAGACTACTATATGCAACTATATACCAATAAAACAGAAAACCTAGAAGAAATGGACACATTCTTAGAAAAGTACAATCTTCCAAGACTAAACCAAGATGAAATAGAAAATATGAACAGACCGATCACAAGTTCTGAAATTGAAACCGTGATTAAAAAACTTCCAACAAACAAAAGTCCAGGACCAGATGGTTTCACAGGCAAATGCGATCAAATATTTAGAGAAGAGCTAACACCTATCCTTCTGAAACTATTCCAAAAAATTGCAGAGGAAGGGACACTCCCAAACTCATTCTATGAGGCAACCATCACCCTCATACCAAAACCAAAGATACCACAAAAAAAAAGAAAATTACAGGCCAATCTCACTGATGAACATAGATGCAAAACTCCTCAACAAAATACTAGCCAACCGAATCCAACAATACATTAAAAGGATTGTACATCACGATCAAGTGGGATTTATCCCAGGGATGCAAGGATTCTTCAATATCTGCAAATCA